>CM067341.1:64655000-65210000 GCA_034376525.1 Nicotiana benthamiana | reverse complement strand
AGGATGAAAACTAAATACCGCAGTGGAAACTGGTGGGAAAGTGGGGAAGTTACACTTAAAGAAAGAGTAGTTAATGGTTACTTGACATGCTTTTTACTCATACAGTATCACAGATTAGGATAAAAACATCATACTGTGAATAGGATGATTTGATAAGCCCCTTCATATTTGCGACTCCAAATTCAGAAAACAGCTTGCAAATTGTTGTTAACGTGTAAGCAAGACAACCCACCACTTGAATTCTCCAAGGAGGTGGGCAAGCTATCTGCTTGGCAGCTTGAGCAATATCACTTCGGACACCTATATCTCTCTATTTCACTATTGTATTGATAAAAAACTTGCAGCGTTAGAAACTAGACTCATAGAGATTTAATTCTATATAAAGATATCCATGTAACTCCCAATATATTGGGAGAAAACTGCGTTGCTACTTGGCCTATAAACCTGCCAGTTTCTCCGAAGACGGCAATGTGACTTGGCAACACTACTTTAAAAATCCATATTTCTCTGCTCTGATATCGTATGAATAAATGGTTTAGACCGTTGGAAACTAGGTTCCAATACCTTCATTTAGGTACATATAATGTCCTAAAAACCCTCATATAACACATAAAATATATTGCACAGAATGCTTCATTGCAAGGTAAGTCCTTAGTCATTTTTTCAGCTTAAATCAGGTTTTTTCAAATTTTATATTTCATATCCATATATCATATATAGACATATCATGACTTTACATGCATTTAAATCATGGTTAAAAAAAGTCCGATTCATCCTAACTTACCTAATACTTCAATAAACCTTATTTAGCCTTGTAGAAGGATTTTATCCTTTTTGAGCTTACATCACTTTATTTATGACGTACTTTCATGCATATAAACATGAGGTTTAACGTCATTCGCCCCTTTGAAAAATTCTTCCTCGAATGTTGACTGATTCATTTATCATTATCATAACTTATAATTCTTACGAATACTTCACTACTCTTTTTGTCATTTAGGCAACTGTTTTGTTAATAATTCTAAAGGCCAGGGCATTTCCCCCCTTTAGGCTTATTTCTCATACCACGACTTGTGGACGGAATCCTTCCAATCTCATAATTGTCTCTGACCTTGTAAATGCGCATATGCGACTCTTCTCTCATTTGTAAACTAAACTAAGACCCAACCTCTGTCTGGTGTCTCGACTATTCACAATCTTTTGTACTTGAGTATATCGTATCTCCTTCACCTTCACTTTACTTACCTTTCAATCTCACATCTTATCTTCTGTTTCTTTCATAACATCCTGCCACGTAAGTAAAAACTACATCTACGCCTTAAAGCTCTGTTGTGATACCTGCACCTCTGGTGCATTCAAAATCTCGCGACAATTTCATACTGATTTTTTATGACTGAGCTCAATGGCACGATATGGAAAACAAAGAACTTTCCTAAATGCCTTGTAGCCTTTAAATTATAAATTTGGTGTGCAACACACCGATAAGTGATATTCTACTAGGCACGACTTTGTTTACTTCCAAGCACATAACCTGCTCTGATACCATTTTGTCTCACCCCGAACCTTGGGAGGCGTGGCTAGCACCCGGTGCCATGCTGGCATGAGCGAGCCACTCTGTAACTCATGAGCTTTCGACCAGAAACTAAAACATACATAGGTCGAGTTGGCTGAACTCATTCCTTTTGTAACTATCATGAGCCCACATGGCACAACTCATAACGTACAACTGTAAGTGGAAAGCACTCTATTACTGAACCATTTTTCTTAAAACATGAATATATAGGCCGTCAAGGACTCTGACATACTGTACAAAAGGAACCTCTATCTACAAAGCCTCTAAGATTATTTGACATTAAATGGGACAGGGTACCAGCCTACGCATATGTCTATAGAAAAACTCTGACACGATGACTCATAGACTCGGCTACATTCCGAATGAGGTGGAGTCTTACCGATCCTTTGTTGAATGCCAATTTCGTCTACTATGAGTGATCGTCAAACTAATTATTTACACTTGCAGGCATGAATGCAGCGTCCTCAATAAAAGGACGTCGGAACGAATAATGTACTGAGTATGTAAGGCACATAAATAAGTACATAAAAGATATTGAGGAAATATAGAGTAAACAACTCAACCTGTAAATATGGATAACTCTTTAAATCATGAAATACTTATAGTGTCATGCATCTGCGTATGAATGTTACGTCGTTAATAGGTACGTGTGTTCATAGCATCATTAAGCCTCTAAGGGCATCCCATCATATCATCTCGGCCACTGTGGGCATAATCATCAATGTATACTAGTTGATCAGGTGGTGGTGCGTATGTAATGCCATAACCTTTTCCATATCCAATATACTTATATACATACATATATATACATACATACATATATACACACACACACACACACATATATATATATATATATGTGTGTGTGTGTGTGTGTGTGTGTGTATGCGTGTGTACATAATGCCATGACATCATCATGCCTCTGAGGGCATCCCACCATATCATCTCGGACACTGTGGACAAATAATCAACGTATACCAGCTGATCAGGTGGTGGTGCGTATATAATACCATAACCTTTCCCATATCCCATATACATATATATACATACATACATGCATATATATATATAATGCCATCTGTTCATGCGTCAATGTACATGAATGCAATGCATGAGAAGTACATGATAAAATCTTTCGAAATGTTATAAGACCATTATGTCTTTCAGTAATATAATGAAGTAAACTTTTTCAAGTTACGAATTTTTTTAGACCCATGAATAGGTGATAAAATAATAGGAGACATGAGAATTTAAGAACATAGGCACTTCTAATATTTCTATGAATAAAATCATTTCTGAAACTTGCGTGCTTGCTCATTTCGTTGTACCGTATGGATCATGCTAAAAAGGAAAGAAGGGATAGTCTTAATATACCTGTATGATCTCTTCCTTATTACTCAACCAAGCTCAACACAACTTCAACCACAAATCCCAATCACAATCTTGTTGGGTGAGCTAAATGAATCCCAATCAAGTTCATTAAGACATATTCAGAAAAATGATTATAAAAGAAAAATATTCACTTAAGTGTGCTGAAATCTGAACAATCCAGATTCAAACCCCTATATGAGGAATCAAACAATGCCTTAATAACACCAGTGAATTCTAAACTCTTATAGTATAAAAATAGACGCAATGGATTTGGATACATACATCTGCTACTAAATAGTACTTAGCATCCATAGAACCTAGATGATGTGCTATTATTATAAAATACATCTAAGCAATTTGTAATTTATTTTCATCAGAAGCTAGTTATTATAGTAATAATATATCATTGGCAATCCATGGAGTTAGAATCTTCTTGTGGTCAAAGGACACTGTTATCAGATAATCAATTTTGAGTCAAATTTAAAATGAATCAACAAAGGGAATCTAAATTTAAACATCTCTTTAATTTATAGTCAACTACATCATGTGACCAAGGATAGATGGATCTCATATGTTTTCTATAATCATACCTGCAATGAACCAGAAACCTATAAGAGAAGGCAAATATTATTTCAACTCCATATTATTGCAAAACATCTCTACAACTTTGAGAACATATCTTGGGACCGCCAAATTTTCATGAAGAAACCTACCAAAATCCTAACTTCATACCATAAGTTATGCTTCGACTATTCCCTCATCTTTAAACATTATTATTAAGTCAATCTAACCATTATAATAATTAATCCTTCGGCACGAGAATAAGTAGCTCTACTCTATCATCTAAAATGCTCTGCGACAATAGCGAACAAGGATAAAAACTGGTTAATGGCTAATTTACGTGTGTGTTACTCTTATAGTATCACAGATAAGAATAAACACATCATACTGTGAATAGGATGATTTGATAAGCTCCCTCATATTTGAGACTCTAAATTCAGACAATAGCTTGCAAATTGCTGCTAACGTGTAAGCAAGACAACCCACCACCTCAATTCTCCAAGCAGGTGGGTAAGCTACCTGCTTGGCAGCTTGAGCAGTGTAACTTAGGACACTTGTATCTCTTTATTTTGATATTGTATTGATAAATAATTTACAGCGTTAGAAACTAGACACATAGAGATTCACTTACATATAAAGATAACCATGTAACTCCCAATATATTGGGAGAAAACTTCATTACAACTTGGCCTATAAACCTGCTAGTTTCTCCGAAGACAACGTAACTTGGCAACCCTATTTTAAAAATCCATATTTCTCTGCTACGATATCGTATGAATAAATGGTTTGGACCGTTAGAAACTAGGTTCCAAGGCCTTCATTTAAGTATATAATATGTCCCAAAAAGACCTCATATAACACACAAAATTTATTGTACAAAATGCTTCACAGCAAGGTAAATCCTTAATCGGTTTTTTTTGCAACTTAAATATGATTTTTCCAAATTTTATATTTCATATTCATACATCATATATAGACATATCATGACATTAAACGCATTTAAATCATGATTAAAAAAAGTCTGATTCATCCTAACTTACCTAATACTTCGATAAATCTTCTTTAGCTTTGTAGAAGGATTTCATTCTTTTTGAGCTTACATCACTTTACATATGACGTACTTTCACGTATAGAAACATGAGGTGTAACAACATTGTTGTTGAGCCGTGGGCTATATCCTGATGTGAATTTGGTAATGTTGTTTTGGTGATATTGTGGCATCTATGTAAGTGTTGTATGGGTTGACTTTGGTTGTGTGAATGAGATGCGCATGTGGCGATATAATGGAGGCGTTTTATTAGGATGTGCATGTGGCAAAATAATGATGGCTATTTATGTGCATGCGACAATATAAGGGAGTCATTTCATTGTTAATGTGCATACGACGACCTAAGGTTGCCTTGCCGTGTATGTTATGAGATATATCATGGTGATTCTTTGTTATTGTTCATGTGTTGGAACCGAGGATTGATGCTTTGATTATAAACGTATTTTTCTTAAATAGTTTTTCCTTGGGTTTTATGAGATGTTGGTGGAATTTAATGTGTTATCACATGACCTGTTCCCATTGATATTTCATTGGCAAAAACAAACTATTTTTTATTGAGTTGTTGTTACACATTCTTTGAGGTTGTTGTTAATTGTTCTGTTATATTTATTTTTTATTATTATATTTATGTTGATATTCTATACAGATTATTTGATTATTGAGTGTCTTGGTTTGAACATCGTCACTTTTCCATCAAGGTTAGTCTTGATAATTACTGAGAACCGACTGTGTAGTTATTCTATGCTTCTGCATATTTTTTGTGCAGATCCATATACCTAACAATATGCCGGTCATTAGAGAGTGGCGCCGAGCTGTTGGAGACTTCAAGATATGCCTTCTATTTTGCTCGTAGGTTGCAGAGCCACCATCTTTTATTTTTTTTCCTACTATTTACGTTCTTTGAAATAATGATGTACATTTGAGACTAATCATATAATTCTTAGAGATTATGACACGATGGGTTGCTATGATGGTAAGCAACCCCACTTCCAACCGAGAGGTTGTGAGTTCGAGTCTTCCTAAGAGCAAGGTGGAAAGTTCTTGGAGGGAAGGATGCCGAGAGTCTATTTGGAAACAGCCTCTCTACCCAAGGGTAGGGGTAAGGTCTGCGTACACACTACCCTCCCCAGAACCCAATTATTTGGGATTATATTGGTTGTTGTTGTTGTTGTTGTTTATGACTCAGTATTACCGAATTTCAGGATTATGACTATTGTGTTACCTTTAACTATGCTATGGCATTTCGTAGCTTTTATTTAATATTTAAGTTATTTAAGTTGTTATATTTTGTTTTTTGTGATAGGCCTACCTAATCTTAGGAATTAGGTGTCGTCACGACCCTTATGGTGGGATTTTGGGTCGTGACAGTCAAACTCAAGACCTCTACTTACTAAACGAGTACTCTAACCATCTACGAGATCTCGTTGCTCTTTTGTTTCTGTTCAAAGCAATTGATCTCTTGATTCATTGATTTACTACAAAATTCAAATAAACTTATTTACTCAGTTTGTCTAAGTTTTCATATTACAGAAAGTAACTAAATTTTTTATATATACAAATTCAATCAAAATCTATAATTTATCTACAATTTAAATAAAATTTTATGCATAGGATCCGGTCAAAAACTACAATTTACACATAATTTACATATAATTTGTATGCAGTTATAAAAGTTGTGGATATTTTGTATACTGTTTCTACACTCGACATATAAAATATATACAATTTATTTATATCTTCTTTTATGAGTTACAATATGAAATTCTAGCCAAAACCATCTTGAATCCTCACCAAATTCTCTTAAAATTGAGATATAAACTTCAAAGAATATTCCCAATCATTTGTAATAATACTTAACTCAAACAAAAAATAATTTAATAAATTTTGATTATTGAATTCAAAGCTTCTAAGATCTCTAAGGGTTATCTATGGAGTTTAATCTCATGTATACATGACCAACTTCAGTTTAGTTTCAATTACATCATCAATTAGTTCTAATTTAGTTCCAAAAGCCACTCATGTTAATAGTTTCTTATTTGTTCATCTAAAAAAGTTCTGGTAATCATTTGTATTGGTGCTTCATGTATGTATTTATAGATTTTGACCAGTTGAATAATTTTTCTCGACCATTCTTCAGAGCTCCGAACATCTCATCTGCAAAAGCTGTATCAAAGAAGAACGATCTACATGGAAAAGAAAAATAGAGAAGAATGAAGCCAAAAATAGATAATATTGGAGCCTAATATATTATTTCCTATATAAATGATAAATTATATATGCTAATGAAATTAAGTAATAATCCCTCTATCAGGGTAAATAAGTTTTTAATAGTAATATAAATAGAGTAAATATCTCTTTATATTTTGCCCATTTTTATTGTTTTATTTTATGGAAAAGGGCCTAAAATGCTTCTTTACTATATGAAATAGGACATCAAAGCCCTCGTTAAAAGTTGGCCCCTTAAATGTCCTTGCCGTCTAAAAATTGGCTCAAAAATGCCCCTATCCACTAACAGAAGACATGTAAATCCACGTGAAATTACATTTGTCTATTTAAAAACGTTGAAGGGCATTTTAGACCCTTTTCAGATTGTACAAGGTCATATACGAGTCAGTTATAGCAATCAATTCTCAAGCACTTCACACCATATCAGTTTACTTTACACACCTATTTTAGACCCTTCATTTATGTCTAGTTTCTCCTACTAATTAGGTCACTTTGTCGATTTCGGATTGGGTTCTAGTGTAGGTTTAATTATTTTTCATAAGCTACCCGAACTTTGCGATATTTTCTTAGAGAAATCTCCAAAACAAACGGATTGGGTTCTAGTGTAGGTTTATTATTTTTCATTTTTATCAGTTTGTTTTGGAGATTTCTCTAAGAAAATGTCGCAAAGTTCGGGTAGCTTTAATGGGTCGACTAGGAGGTGTCGTGGTGGATTTACTGCTAATTATTTCATGGTGTGGACTCCTTTAAATAGTGGGAGAAGATTTTTCAAGTGCCCTAAGCATGAGGTATGTAAATTTGTTGATGGGTTCTTTTAATTATTTCGATTGGACTGTAATTTTTTTTGTGGTTTTAGGATAAAAAATTTTCATATTGGGAATGGCAAGATGAGGAGCTTCCTCCTAGAATTTCAAATCTCATATGCAGCTTAAAGAAGGAGAATGAAGCTCTAATCCATGAAAGAAATGTACTCCAAAGAAAAGTTACCCAACTTGAGAATGTTACGATACTCGTCGATCATGGAGGAATAGAATCTTTGAAATTGGAAAGAAATGTTCTAATGAAAAAAGTGGTTGATTTAGAGTACTCGGCTCTACGTGATGCTAAATGTCGGAAGACGTGGATTTTCTTTTGTCTGATATTGAGATGTTATGTTATGTTCTTTGCATTAAGGGGAAATGATATGTAATGTTAGTATTATTGTGACTTAATTGTTATATGTAATGAAAATTTTATGTTTTTGTGTAAGGATTCAATGAAGCCATTCCCTTTCATTTGAATATTTCTGTCTACGATTGAGTTACTCGCTGTGATAATTAGTTTGTGTCTATGATTGAGTTACTTATTATGATGATTATAGCGTTGTTGGTCTCAAATAGGTGTGTGAGTAAACTGATATGCTGTGAAGTGCTTGAGAATTGACTGCTATAACTGACTCGTATATGACCTTGTACAATCCGGAAAAGGGTCTAAAATGCCGTTCTACGTTTTTAAATAGACAAATATACTTCCATGTGGATTTACATGTTTTTCGTTAGTGGATAAGGATATTTTTGAGTCAATATTTAGATGGCAATAGTATTTAAGCGGCCAACTTTTAACGGAGGACTTTCATGTCCTATAAATATTTCATATGGCATTTTAATCCCTTTTCCGTTTATTTTATATAAAAATCCAAAAGCCCAAACGAACAACATCGCTTTTTCGGCCCACCCAACAGAATCTTCCTCCCATTTTTCCTTATCGTCGAAATGAACCCACCCACACCCCTCCACTCTCTTAGCTCAAATCACCCCCTCCCCCCACCACCCTCACACAAACCCTAATCATCACACGCATCTCTCACTTCCCTTCACTCCCTTCATATTCTCCAGATTCTGGTACCTTCTCTAATGCACTTATCTTCCTTATCTCTTACAAGTTCTTCAATTTTCGTATGATTTTATAATTTATTTAATTTCTTGTGAATTATCTGTTGATTAATTTGATTTGTCAAATGGTTGAATCGAGCAGTTCACAGCACTTTATGCTTCCCGTGAAGAGGACAGTGGACGTCGGAGGAGAGAACGACACCATTTCAGTGGATCCTTTGACGAAGAAGCACAAGGCCACCGCCGCCGCTGCTGGTGATTCATCGACGGTGACTATGGGAGGTGCTGGTTCTGCTACTAGTGGTGATGTTAATGCTAACGGCAACACGGCTAACGGCAAATCTCCAATCGATGCGCGTAACTCACCTGATATCGATGAGGATCTTCACAGCCGTCAACTCGCCGTTTATGGCCGTGAAACTATGCGTCGGCTTTTTGCATCTAATGTTCTCGTCTCTGGCTTGCAAGGCCTTGGCGCTGAAATCGGTATAATTTTTTTCCTGTATTTATTCTTTTTCTTTCTTTTGCTATTTACTGTGCTAGAGTTGCTATTTCCTTTTCTTCTTTGTAAAGTTTTCATTTCCAATTTTTACGCTTGAAATTTGTGCCCACTCTTGATAATCTTTTTAAAATATAATGTTCCAGAGAGATTATTAGTGATCATTCTTTTTTCCATATTTCATTTTTGTTTATTTTATTACTCCCTCCATGTTTCGTGTTGAAACGGCAGGGAATTATTTTTGAAACCAGTGTTCTTATACATTGCCTGCATTTGTGTGATATAAAGAAAACTACCACAACATTTGTGCGACTATAAATGCTTCTTATTAAGGGTGAAATGGGATGTGTAAAGTTAACTCTTTCGAAGTATAAAGTATGTCATTTTTTTGGCGTACTAATAAGGAAATAATATCACATAAACATGAGTATAATTTAGTATTTGAATGAAATAGGCCTGGATAGAGTGGAATGTATAATGTACAATAAAAAAACAGTAGGATGGATTATGATGCCTATTTGATTATGTATGTGCTCTTTTAATGACCTACTCTTTCCATTTTTGAGATATATAATATGAGGAATACTTGGATACGAGTTCTCAATGTGCTGAATATGACAACAATTCTGAACACTTTCTGTTAAAGCTTTTGATATAACGTAACTGCGTTTTGTGTTGCAGCAAAGAACCTTATTCTTGCGGGTGTGAAGTCCGTTACTTTGCACGACGAAGGAAATGTGGAATTGTGGGATCTATCTAGCAATTTTATTTTTACAGAGGAGGATGTTGGGAAGAATAGGGCACTTGCTTCTATCCAGAAGTTGCAAGAGCTAAACAATGCTGTCATTATCTCTACTTTGACGGATGCTTTGACTAAAGAACACCTCTCCAATTTTCAGGCAAGTACACATGTGTCTGATGTATTGATTCGTACAATTACGCAGATTTTTCATTTCCGAATGCCTTACTGACTGTACAAGCATTGCAATGTTGATATAGTAGTTTCAAAACATTCCAAACTATCTGGGGTCGCTAGTATAAATGTTCTAATGTCTACATCCATTGTGCTTTATTATGGCCCATTTTATTCCACTACTCAATTATTATCTTTTAGGAAAAAATAGGAGCTCTAAATCTCACACTTATCCCTACAGTGGCATACGAGTCCCTAACCAAACAGAGATCAAATTTTAATATAATTATAGTTAAACCAAGTTGTGGTTGATTTCTACATTATAGTGATAATATTTAAGATCTTATAGAACAGAAATGACCGGTGTTTTGGTTAATGTGGAAGTGACTTTAGTAAGATTCTCCATTTGGAAAAGCGACAAGGTTTTTGAATTTTGCCAGGACAGAAATGACCTATGTCCTGATTAATCATGTAAAGAAAATATCTCCAGTTTATTTGTCTTCTTGTAATTATTTTCAAGCTAAACTCTTGTGAACTTTACCTATAAAAAAAGCTATTAGTGAGTTTTTAAATAGATAGTTTAGTTGCAAAAGCGATATAGCCATTTACAACCAAACAGAGATCTGATTTAATATATCATAATAGTTAAACTAAATGGAGTTGCTTTCCACGTACACTGTTACCGTAATAATGGTTAAGATTACATAAAATACAAGTGACCTGTGTTCGCATTTATTGTGGAAAGCGACAGTCATTAAGATAGGGACGAATTATCTTAGCTATGTAAGTGGCAATTTATTTGAGGATGTCTCCTATTGTTTGGGCGGTGAAGTATTTGGTACAATGTTAGCAATTGGTGTTATTAGTTATGTTTCTTATTGTCAGTGATATGAGCATAACAGAGTTAATTTTTTTAGATGCGATAATTATTTAACTAATACTGTGGCATGGTTGTGGGGGCAATGACATCCTTATTGCTATATCCTTGGCAGGCTGTTGTATTTACAGATATCAGCTTAGAGAAGGCTGTTGAATTTGATGATTACTGTCATCAACACCAGCCTCCGATAGCTTTCATCAAAGCTGAAGTTCGAGGCCTTTTTGGTAGCGTGTTTTGTGACTTTGGCCCTGAATTTACAGTTGCTGATGTTGATGGTGAGGATCCCCACACCGGAATAATTGCGTCTATTAGCAATGACAACCCTGCTCTTGTGGGGTGTATTGATGATGAGAGGCTCGAGTTTCAGGACGGGGACTTGGTTATATTTTCTGAAGTGCGGGGCATGACAGAACTGAATGATGGGAAGCCTAGAAAAATAAAAAATGCGAGGCCATATTCATTTACTATTGAAGAGGACACTTCAACCTATGCAGCATATGAAAGAGGGGGTATTGTCACTCAGGTCAAGGAACCTAAAGTGTTAAAATTCAAGCCACTGCGAGAAGCAATTAAGGATCCTGGTGACTTTCTTCTGAGTGACTTCTCCAAGTTTGACCGTCCGCCTATTTTACACTTGGCCTTCCAAGCACTGGATAGGTTTGTGTCTGAATCAGGACGTTTCCCTCTTGCTGGGTCTGAGGAAGATGCTCAGAGGCTAATATCATTTGTGACTAACCTGAACAATAGTCTCTCTGATGGAAAACTAGAGGAGATTGACCAGAAACTTCTTCGGAACTTTGCATTCGGTGCAAGGGCTGTGCTAAACCCTATGGCTGCCATGTTTGGTGGTATTGTTGGGCAAGAAGTTGTGAAGGCTTGCTCTGGGAAGTTCCATCCACTTTACCAGGTTAGTAAATGAATTGTTATAATCGATCTGCAAATCTAGTGTGACAAAAGGACCCTTAAATCTCTTGCAGTTTTTGGTCGGGATTATCGATTTTAAATTGTAGCGGCCTTGCTTGAATAAGTTCGTAGTAGATTATATTGGATTTGTTTCTAGATTTGTAGCACAATTAGATTGGATTGCAATGGAACGCTTGTCTCGACATTTTGTTGCCTCTAAAGCCGGATACTTGTGGATATGAAATGATTTTGTCTTTTCGATTATCAGTCTTGGTATCCCATGTATCTTTGGCACTGTGGTAACTGTTCCTTGATCTCCAAATTTTTCGATTAAATTGGTTTGTGATGCTGCATATAGCCTTATATTGTAACTTATGTTTGCTCTTTAATAAACTTGGAATGTTCTGTCACTAAACCATTTCCTTTTCATTTGTTGTGTCAGTTTTTCTACTTTGACTCTGTTGAATCTCTTCCAACCGCACCCTTGGATCCAAGTGATTTGAAGCCCTTGAATAGTCGTTATGATGCTCAAATCTCAGTCTTTGGAAACAAGCTACAGAAGAAGCTGGAAGAGGCAAAAGCTTTTGTTGTTGGGTCTGGTGCGCTTGGGTGTGAGTTCCTAAAGAATTTAGCTCTCATGGGGGTTTGTTGTGGTGATAAAGGGAAGCTAACAATTACAGATGATGATGTCATTGAGAAGAGCAATCTTAGTAGGCAATTTCTCTTCCGTGACTGGAACATTGGGCAAGCCAAGTCTACTGTTGCTGCTGCAGCTGCTTCTTTGATCAATCCTCGCATTCACATTGAAGCACTGCAAAACCGTGCAAGCCCTGAGACAGAAAGTGTATTCGATGATACATTCTGGGAGAATTTGAGTGTTGTGATCAATGCACTAGATAATGTGAATGCCAGGCTCTACATTGATCAGAGATGTTTGTATTTTCAGAAACCATTATTGGAGTCCGGAACCCTGGGTGCCAAGTGCAACACTCAGATGGTAATTCCTCACCTTACAGAGAATTATGGTGCGTCGAGGGATCCACCAGAAAAACAGGCACCTATGTGTACAGTTCACTCTTTCCCACACAACATCGACCATTGCTTAACATGGGCACGGTCCGAATTTGAGGGTTTGCTTGAGAAGACGCCAACTGAAGTTAATGCTTATCTGATCAATCCTAGTGACTACATATCTGCTATGCAAAAGGCTGGTGATGCACAGGCCAGGGACACTTTGGATCGTGTTCTTGAATGCCTCGACAAGGAGAGATGTGATACATTTCAAGACTGCATAACTTGGGCTCGCCTGAGGTATAACCAACTAAACTTTTACCCTTTTGAGCAGCTTTTTGATATATGCTTTTAACCACTTGCTTTTCCTGGAACCAGGTTTGAAGATTACTTTGCAGACCGTGTGAAGCAGTTGACATTTACTTTTCCTGAGGAGGCTACTACTAGTAGTGGTGCCCCATTTTGGTCTGCACCAAAGCGTTTCCCTCGGCCATTGCAATTTTCTGTTGACGATGCCAGTCACCTTCAGTTTCTGCTGGCAGCCTCTATATTACGAGCAGAAACATTTGGCATACTCATTCCAGATTGGGTTAAGTCTCCCCAAAAGTTAGCTGAAGCTGTTGATAAAGTGATGGTCCCTGATTTCCAGCCGAAGAAAGACGTGAAGATTGTGACAGATGAGAAAGCAACCAGCATGGCGGCTTCATCCATTGATGATGCTGCAGTCATTAATGAATTGGTGATGAAGCTGGAAACATGTCGCCAGAAATTGCCTTCAGGTTACAAGATGAACCCCATTCAATTTGAGAAGGTACTCTCTCTCTCTCTCTCTCTCTCTCTCTCTCTCTCTCTCTCTCTCTCTCTCTCCCCCTCTCTCTCATGTTGCATATGTTAGAGGCATCTTTTGGGAATGCGATCATTTGATACCGTAAACATGTTTTTGGGGAGGAAACAAGGAATAGGATCTGAGGTGTATATAGCCTTGTGCCTAACTTAAACTCTTAAAGAACCACATGATGTTTTAACAAACACTGTACGAGGAAGATATTGAAATTCTTATAGATGTTCAATTTATAATCATGTGTTTATTTATTTCTTCCATCTTCTCCAACTAAGCTCTTTGAATGTACAGGACGATGACACCAACTATCATATGGACCTTATCGCTGGACTTGCAAACATGAGGGCTAGAAACTATAGCATCCCTGAAGTGGATAAACTGAAGGCCAAGTTCATAGCAGGGAGGATCATTCCAGCTATTGCTACTTCCACTGCGATGGCCACTGGTCTTGTTTGTCTAGAGCTTTATAAGGTTTTGGATGGAGGTCATAAGGTGGAGGATTATCGCAACACTTTTGCCAACTTGGCTCTTCCTTTATTTTCCATGGCTGAACCAGTTCCACCAAAGGTGGTCAAACATCAAGACATGAACTGGACTGTGTGGGACAGGTGGATTTTGAAAGACAATCCAACTTTGAGGGAGCTTCTTCAGTGGCTTCAAAACAAAGGTCTGAACGCGTATAGCATCTCTTATGGGAGCTGCTTACTTTATAACAGCATGTTCCCTAAGCATAAAGAGCGGATGGATCGGAAGATGGTAGATCTGGCCAGGGAAGTGGCCAAGGCAGATTTGCCTCCATACAGGAAACATTTTGATGTGGTAGTGGCTTGTGAGGATGAGGAAGATAACGACGTTGATATCCCTCAAATGTCCATTTACTTCAGGTAGATTGGTTGTTCTATCTTGTAACCACTCACAAGAATACCCTAAAAATCTTAGGTTACAGTTTATTTTCTTCATGCTACCTTCGGTCTTTTCTCGTTGCAGAGCTAGATATTTTCTTTTCTGTACTAGCTTGCGTACAAAGTCGGAACCTACATTGGTTGAGTCGTAAAATGATGACTATTATGACTTTTAGTATCTGACTTGTGACATGTCTCCATTTTCTTGCTCAACTATTTGAAGAAAAGTATTTGAAGAAATATGTTGGGCTGGTATGAGCTTTAGGGGTGTTCAAAACCGATCCGAAACCGAAAACCGATCCAAACCGAAGCTTAACGGCTTATTGGTAACGGTTTAACGGCTTAATGGATGGGGAACGGATTGAATTTTTTTATTAACGGCTTATCGGTTTGGGGATGGATTATTCAATTTTCTTAACGGCTAATCCGTTAACCCGTTAAGAATATAAAAAAAGTATATACATATATATATATATATATATATATATATATATATATATATATATATATATATATATATATATATATATATATATATATATATATATATATATATAATTTAGCGATAGAATTGAGTTGTCTAATACATATATGGTTCTATGTGTGTCATGGAAAACAAAGAATTGAAAGGTTGGTTATGACTAGAGGAACGACACCCCATGAAATAAATTTATGCATTTTGGATGATTGCTTGTGGAAAATGGAGAACGATAGTTATTTATAAAAGAGGAGTGTAGAGAGTAGAATTTACCAGAGCACTTCAGTTTTTAAAAGTTCATTGTGGGAGCTGAATGGAAATTTGCGCGACAGATTTTTTTGGTTATATCCGAAGCTTATGAGTACACATGTAGTGTGGCCTCTGACAGAAGATAAGTTCTGTTTTATTTTTCTCGATACTGAACTAGTAGTGAATTTATCTATTTTATAATCTACATGCTGATGGTGATTGTTTCATTAGCTACATCATATTGCCTCTAAAATATTATTTTTTATGGCAATTCATTATTTCTAAGACGAGGAGAATTAGAGATATTTAGTGAACATGTATGTTAGGTCGATAAACCGCCCATTAACCGCCCTATAAGAGCTAACCCGATACCAATCCGCCCGATATCTTATCGGGTGACTAACGGATTAATACATTTAACAGCCGATAACTGTTAAGTCAAACCGTTAAGAGTAAAAGCCGCCCAATCTGCCCGATGAACACCCCTAATGAGCTTCGTTTCAGGGATATCTAAATTGCTGCTGTGATATTTGCATTGCAAACTTGGTTAAGTGAACTTTTTGGTGGTTGAGCCTGAGTTGTCGATCTGATGTGTGATATGATTAAAAATTAAAAATAAAAAAAGAGTACAAAACCATGGCAAGATGTGAAAAGAAAACATAAAACTAATGGTGCTGATTTATTTTGCAAATTAATTATAAAATACGTCTTAGAGTTTGTAGAGCGGTAATCTTGATGTTTGACCACCTTTGGTGGAGCTGGTTGATCTAGTGTAATTTCTAGGCTCAAACCTGAAAACTCTAATTAAATCTAGAAAACAAGATTATTACATGGCTATTTTGTTTAGTGTAAATTTTATTTTAAAATAGTAAAAAGATAAACGATATTTCGCGCTAAGGATTTTCGTACTTTTGTCTAGCATAAACTTTAGTCTTAGCATACATGCTTTGGGCGTCTATTCAATATTAATATGTACATAAACTTTTATGAATATATAATGATAAATATTGATCCCATTAGCTAGCTCATTATGAAAAAATCATGCTCGTAGAAGTCCTCATATGCCTTATTATGATTTCTGAGGATTTCTTTAGGAATATCTCATAAAAGTTATCGCTATTGTAACTTAGTACTCCAAACAAACAAGTGCCACAAAATATTATTGCAATTCTCCAAAGATTTGTTAAAAATGCAAATAGAAAATTAAATCTTTTGGTCTTTTAGACATTTGGGAATGTAGATGTTGGCTCTATAGCTCCTAGGGGAAAAAAGTGACATTGTAAAGACTAAAAATGACCAATATTAAGTTAATATTTTATAATAAATAACTTAATAAATAAAAAATATAGGAACTTATTATTTGTTGGAGAAATGCAAAGGATTTTTTTTAATAATCACTCATTTAGAATATATATTGTCTTCTACTATTCCATCCTTATTATTTTAAGTTTATATTTTTATCAATTTAACTATCAATACTATATTGTAACTACTTCTGTTTTTAATTTTTTTTTTACCATCAATACTATTATGTACAATACAAGTTTTGCAATTACTTATATGATGCACTTTTAAAATAATTTAAATTTTATTTTCTAACTAATTAGTTGATTCAAAAATTTATTTTGTTATATTAATTAAAAATTTTAATTATTCATCATGAACATTAAAGGAAATATTTTTTTTCATTCAAATTCTTAATATTATCTCATTCCAAGTCTAATATTTAACTATACCTATATTATTATCCAATATGAATCAGGGGCGGACCTAGAGTAGAGAATACGGGTTTCGGGGAACCCAATAACTTTTGCATAAAGAGTCCGAAACCGAAATGATAATATTTTTGACTAAAAGTACTTTTTTAATGTTAAAAAAAAGATACATTTTTACATATTTCGCTGTAAATTACTGCGAAATGATTAAATTTTTTTTAAATACGATTCGCAGTAAATTACTACGAATTCACGTTAAACGAGGTGTTTCTATTTCGCAGTAAATTACTGCGATTTAGGCTAATTCGCAGTAATTTACTGCGAAATATCCATTAAAATATAGAGGTCGTCTTCCTCTTCAACGACAGTCCACCATTTTTTACAAAACCAAAACCTTTCTGGTCCCCCCCAACGCACGTCATATTACCAAAAAAAAAAAAAAAATTCGGCCCCACCCGGACTAAATAACAAGGAGTGTAGGTCCCATTTTGGTTGATTTCGATTGCGTATTTCGTGTGCAAAATTTGAACTCCAAAAATTTATATCGAGGTATTTCTATTTATTTTATGGCGGACTCCTATGTTTATGCATATTAGTATTGTTTAGTAGTTTACATGTGAATTTATATTATCGTTGTGTTCTTTAACATACCCGAATTGATTTATTTGATACCCGAATTTATGTATTATATTTGATTTATAAACCTGAAAGCATGTTATTTTTTGTTACAAATATAGAGCCTTGTAGTGTAGTAAAATATAGTGACTTTTAGCGTAGTAAAATATAGTGACTTGTAGCATAATACAATATAGTCTTTTAGCGAAATAAAATATAGCCTTTTAGCGTAGTAAAAATGTAGAGTTTTTTAGAGCCTTGTACTACAGTCATCTCACGACACTCTTTTATGCTGTAGATTTTTACAGCCCTAATTACGCGAGCTTTATCGGGGAAATTCATGCCCTTAATCAAAACAGATGGCCTGGACTCATCCCACATCTGTGATCGAAATTCATCACCTTCTCTAGTGAGGGCATCCACGTTCGGCATGCTTGACAAATTATCAAACTAGGGATATTCCGCTCATGAAATGGCACGTGGGACTCGTACACTCTTGGTCGCGCAGGAAGTGGAGGAACATGCTCCCTCGCCGGTTCAGGTTCAACATTCATTTCCTCATCCTCATCATCAACCTCAAACGGGAAGGGTGTGTCATCCGCAGACTCATCCGCATTATTGTCGTAGTCACTATCATCTTCCTGACTCTGTGAATCAACCAAATCACGAGTGAATACGTCGTCTATGGGAAGCTGTGTGAGGTCAGGAGCTTCAAGAAGTTGGTTTTCACTGCACAAAAAGAACAACAAGATACGTTACCTAATATTCCGGAAAAATATTTTAGATATAGCTATATCACTTTACTTAATTGTCTTGACAATTCTTGTTGGTGATGACTCCCGGATGGACAACCGTGATCCAATACTCTAGAACTAGGAATATTCCAACTAGAGGTCGGCTCATAACTCGTAAAATTTATATCCGGACGGTACCCCCAATGAAAAATATGACCGTTAATACAAATCAAATTCAAATGTAATAATCATCGCAAAACCATAGCAAAATTGAAGTTTACCAGTCCTCTTGTTGATTATATAAAGTCGATAAATTATTTGTGTCTGCTCATTCACTGGTGGTGACAAGTTTAAATCAATGCAAACTCTTTCTTCACCAATCTGTCCGGCAAAAATTGCTCCAGAATAACCACCAGATGATTGGGGGCTATCCATGCTACGCAGGCCATCTTCCAGCTTAACGTACATTTCCAATAACTTTATTACAATAAATTTTCTGTATTCCTCCGGAATCCGCAAAAAATCTCTAAGGGTATCATCATCATTGATGTTAAACTCCGAATAATAAGCAAACCCATGCGTAGTCACTGAATACGGAAATATACCGGTTACTTTGAAGTTAACCGAACGCCCCCTCTCACTCATTGTTTTACGTAACAATACCAATGTATCATACTCCATATTAAGCGGCAATTTAACGTGACACTGTGGAGGTGATTCTCCAGCACAACTTCACCACCCCAATATAGAGAAACCCTTATTTTTTGCACTTCAGACATTATAAGAAAGATTGATAAGAAGAAGAGAGAAGTTTATTGAATGAATGTTCATGAAGATCAAACGCATATAAATAAGGCAAGTCCGAGGTCGGGGTATAGAAACTTTCAAATGAATTCGCAATAAAATACTGTGTTTTATAATTTTGAATTATTGCTGTTGTGTTAGTTAAAATCTCCTGGCTCAGCACTAGTCAACTTGTGGGGTGTCACATACCATGCAGACAATGTTGGAAACACGTTCTCAAGGCATTATACTAAACGTGTGTTCATATTTGTAGGTTTTGATGAATGACAAACTATGCGCAAATTGACATATGACGAGGTCCAAGCACAAGCGCGAAATTGATATATAACAAGATTCAAGCACAAGACAAAGATCGAGATTAAGTTTTATATGAATCGGTATTTAATTGTGATCTTGATCCGACAACTTAAACTCAAGACTTGGCTTCTCTCGTAAAAATACTTTTAACAAATCATGCATATTTAATTTAGAGCAAAATGATTTTAAATAATGCATATTTAATTTTGTCAAAATGATTTTTATACACGCCTCTAAAATCTGGACTAAGATAATCGATTATGTACTTATGATAATCGATTATGTTTAAGTCAGCTGCTTGACAATCGATTGTGAACTAATGACAATCCATTGTGTTAAGGCAGTGAGCATCAGATTTTTCAAATCTACATGACAATCGATTGTGAACCTTATGACAATCGATTGTGATGAGACAGTGTCCATCAAAGTTTTTCAAAGCTCAAAATAATCGATTGTGAAGCTAATGACAATCGATTGTGAAGAGACAGTGTCCATCAGATTTTTCAAAGTCACAAAATAATCGATTGTGAACTTATGACAATCGATTGTGTTGAGGCAGTGTCTTCCAGACTTTTTCAAAGTTATTAAATAATCGATTGTGAACTTATGATAATCGATTGTCAAGAGGAAGTGCCTAAATTGATTTTTCAAGACTGATATATAATCGATTGTATAACTGACCGTTGCCAAAATATTTTCAAATACCGTCAGGTAATCGATTATTGATTTCCTATAATCGATTGTTTTAATTAAAATCTGGAAAGGATTTTTTGAACGTTGCTGAGTAATCGATTGTAGATTGTTGACAATCGATTGTTTTACGTAAAATCTGGAAAGGATTTTTTGAACGTTGCCAGTAATCGATTATTGATCTTATATAATCGATTGTTATGTGTAAAATCTGGGATTGATTTTTGGAAGAACTGGCAAACAATCGATTGTGGTAACTTGACAATCGATTGTCACTGAGTAATTTCAGTAACTCTTAATTGGCAATTAGGCAACTGTAATACAAGGTTTTTCAACTACAAATACAACTTCAATTCAGTCTTTTAAGAACAACAACATACAACAACTGATCATACAATTGCTAAAGCTTGCATACTTTATTGTTTATCATTTTATATTCATTACATAAGCTTTTGAGAGCCAAATTCTTGTCAAAAGTTGTTGCGATCTTGAGCGTATTCTTTTTACTCATATCTACTCTTAAAGGAGTGTCTTGTTTGAGTGCTAAGTGTTTTTGTACACTTGAAGGGAAGTGTTAGTCCCTTGTGTTGTAAGAAGGAACTTGTGTTTCCTTAGTTGAAGTCTTGGAGTGTTGTATCTCCGAGCAAAGGTTGTTGAGGCTTGTGTCCTCAAGTTGTAACGGTTTGTTAGGCACCGGTAAGCTTAACAAGTTAGTGGAAATCTCGAGAGAGTCTCTCGGGGACTGGACTAGCCACGGATTGTGGTGAACCATGATATATCAGTGCGATTGTTCTAATTTATTTACTTATCGCACTTATTTATTTCCTACAATTTTTAAATTCCGCAAGTTTATGCTAATTTTATTAAAACGCTATTCATCCCCCCCTCTAGCGTTAAGCGTATTATCTAACAGACAACAACCGCAACAGTCACCAGTCTGGTCCCCTACCCCACAAAGTAGCTTGATGGCGGAACCATTCCCAAGGCGAATAGTGCGTCCTCTTTATTACTTCTGAAAGAGAAGTGCTGCCGCACTCCTTCACCTTGTCGAAACCTTGTTCCAATAAGAGGGGTGGGGTGGAACTATTGAGGAGTTTATGTGAGACAACATCAGAATTCTTCGATTTAATAGAGTCAGCAAGATCCGGGTGATCGGTGCACGGAGAACTGCCTTCGCCCCCCCAAAAATACTTACTCGTGGCAACCTTCTGGCCGCCCAACGACCTATAACGCTAGTCACTACTCCCACTGGGGCTAGGAAGTAAGCCCCACAACCCAAAGCGGCGAAGAACAAATAGAATTCGCTACAAAATCCGGCTAACGAGGGTATTAGAATGAATGAATGAGGTCGCTGATTTGCCCTATGGAAACTAACCTTAGTGTCCAAATATTGTCGCGGGAAATAAGCTTTTTGAATCAATAAAGGAAGTCTATTGAATTGGGAATAGAAGGGGAAGGGGAATACCTGAATGAAGGAAAGTAATAGCTAGAAAAAGAGGCTATTCCATCGTTGGCATAAGATGAACCGAGGAATCCAACCAGGTTTATCTTTGAGGTCCCACGAAGGTTCGACTAGTAGCACTCTGTCAGACGCCAATTCGGAGGATATTACTTGCACTCAAGTTTTGAGCGATATCACCTCTCTTTTTGAGCAACGAATGGAAGTGGGAAAGAATTTACACCAGAATGGAGTCCAATAGTATTCTGCCAAGCAATTTTTGGGGAGGAAGAGGTATTGATTTGTCCCCTAGACTGGACCTATTATGATTCTGAATTATCCGTCGCTATGCTGTTCCCAAGGACTAGCAAAATCGAAATAGCAAAATTGTTGGGTCATCTCAATGGGTTCAGAAACCACACGTTTCTCTGGATCATCATAGCGTACTTCCACATATCCACTCAAAAGAAGGTCTTTTCGTAATGGATGACCCTCGAAACCATAATATTTTGATATACGGCAGTTGAACTAGCGACTCATGAATGCTGCCGGGTTGGACTAGCCAATAACTCGAAGGCGTTCGGTCTGTTTTTTGAGCAAGAATCACAACCTTACCTTATCTTCACCATGATACGGATATGAATCCTATGTTCAAAGGATAAAAATATCTTCACGTAGAGAATTTTAATTATTTTTAAAACATTAAATATTAGAAGATAATTAAGCTATAGTGGGCAAAAATATAGACCAACGTATCATTATAATAAATTCTACAATTTAATTATTTTAACCACTTCATTTGAGTGTAAAAATCCAACCCCAACCCCACTCGTTTAAGTAAAATGCCATAATAAAAAAGTGACTACTATCTTGAGTCATAATGTTAACCTGTATAAGACGAAAGTTGGGGTGGTGTTAATCTACACAATTAAAAAAAGTGAAAAATGTACTAATAAGTCAAGTTTTAGTTGATTTCAAAGTACTAGATATTAGGAAGTTAATTAAATGACTATTCCTAAATAGAAGGGAATTAATCAAATGAATATTCCTAAATGTTAGGAAAATTATTAAATGATTATTTTGTCTAATGTAAAGTTTAATTTGAAGGGTAAATATTATATTTCTCTAAGGGTTTTGTGCTTTAATATAATATAGATAAGGATCAAGTTTGAAATGAGATAGAAAGCCGTTAATATTAAGTTCTAATATTTTATTCCATGTAAATATTTATTAATTTGATAGTTATTTTATTGATAAGATAAAAATAAAGCTATAATAGGAAGTTATTTTTTCTTTCTTTTTAATGATTTAATGATAGTTATTTAAGGATATCTTCCCCAGCTCAAATAAGAAAATATTTAATATACAAAATGTAATTAATTTGCAAGTCCTAAATAGTAGGAAAATAATTTTAATAACTATTTTGTCCAGCGTAAAATTATTTTTAAAGGGTAATAAAGATGAACGTCATTTTACTTAGGGCATTCGTACTTTAATATAGCATATAAATGTTCAATTTTGAACAACCTTTACCCCAAAGTGAGATTTTTCAGTGTTAATTTGATTTAGTCGGGCTTTAGAAACGGAATGAAAAAAAAAGGTAATAATATATAATTGTCATTTACAACTCTGATCTGTATATAATAATATATACAATGTAAATACACTAGACAAGCTAATATAAGTATGGGTCTGTACACTTTTGGCACTTCACAGGAGAGCACTATATAAATAATTGAAAAGAAAACGACACAAAGAAAGAGTTATAGTGTCTCTATGTTGTTTGCTGCTATTGTTTTCTTCCGGGCGAAGCTAGAATTTTAGTCACGGGTTCAGTAGAATTCAGTAATTTGACCTAAATCCCATATTTGTTTTATGAAATCCACTAATTATGTGTAAATAATATATCAAGAAATTATTTTTCCATAAACTTAAAATTCTGGATCCGCTACAGCCAAGTTGAAACACTCACCAATGATGTCCCTTTCCATTCCAAGACCATTTCATGTTGCCTTTGTTCTTCAATCCTCACCTTTAATGGAGTTTCTCTTTCATTGACCAATTCCTTGGCTTGTAACAAGTTCTCTTTGCTTATTCTTTTGCCTTGCAATCCAATTTCTCCACAAGAATCACAACTACTTCTCATCTCTTCCCAGTTTTGAAACCAAGAAAATGAGCAGACTTGAGGTGCTAGAAAAAGGGATTCCATAGCAAGTCTTGCTTCTGCAAGATAAGCTGGAAAATACAACTCCAACGACTCGAAAATCGACTGGTAATATATCAAATTCTTATTGAAGAATGCCGAAAAAGTATTAGTATTGTGACTATTGTCCATTGCTTCTCCATCACCAAAAGTGACAAGTCCTCTATGAGTTGAAGAATTGGCTAATAACAATTCCGTAGCCAAATTTAGAAATTCCAAGGCATGGATTCTGCACCTTGTTTTTCCCATGTGTGGGAGTTTATACATACAATTGAAAACCAACCATTCATTCCCATTTCCCCTTTTTTTCATTCTTCTCATTTCACTTGACAACTCTTCAATTGTCATCTCCTCAATTTGTAATCTTAGGCCAAAAGGTTTTGCATAATCAAGAAGTCTTCTTTTTATACTGGTTGATTCTTCCTTTGTTTTCTTTATGGATGTTAATTTCAAAGCCTTTCTTCTTTGACAAATGGCTTCAATAACTGGAGGCCATTGAATCCCTTCTCCCATATCAAAATCCACTATGTGAATAGTTTCTACATCATCTGGAATCGATTCCAATATTGCTGAATTAGCAGCAAAATGAGCAAATTTCCCTATTGGGAAAATTTGGTAGAAAGCCTTAAATGCTACTTCAAGATTCTTGCTTGATTCTTGTTTTAAGTAATCTTCTTGATCCTCTATCTTCAAGAACAAATTGGATGCAATGCGTTCCAACGATTCGCCTAAAGGATATATTTTTCCCTTTATGCTTCTTATGATCACTTCTGCTAGTTCCTTGTGACCATTTTCTATGGCCTCTCCATAAGCTGCTAATAAATGATGAAGGCTTATTTGAGTATCCATTTGTTTACTATTTCCTGGAATTACAAGTGAAATGGCACTATTTGTTGATACTCCTGAAATAGCAGGACTCCATAAATTTCCATTCTTTTGCATCTCACAAGAGATTGAGATATTCATATTTCCATTTTCTTCTTCACTTCCACTATCGTTTAACCATTTGCAGACATAATCAAACTCCAAATCATCCATTGAAAGATCAGTAAAAACATCATCAGGGAAAAGGGATGTGAAGTCTGAAAAGGAAATCCCAGAGGAGTTGAGTGAAGAATCAGAAACACCATATTTTTGACTTTCAAAATCAGTTTGAGGGAAAGTTGAAGACCATGAGTCATGAAGAAGGTCTGGTTGCATCATCTTCTTGATGTTTGTTAGTTGTTACAAGACAAGAAAGAAAGTTTTCTTTTTTAGGTTTGTGTTTCACTGCTTGTTCTGAATGATTGGTGTAGGTATATATAATAGCCCGGAGGAAATTTTTAAGTAATTTCTTTTAAGAATAATTCTCAAATGAGAAGTCCTAACAATTTAAATTCCAAATTGGAGACTAGAAATCTAAAAAGTCAGGAGTTTTTTTTTTTGATTTCTCACCCGGTATCCGGTATCCACATTGGGGCCCGACTAATCTGGATTCGAGCCGGGAAGTCCCACATTGGGGGTAAAGCGCTCCCTAACAAAGGCAAATCCATTACCAGGGGCTCGAACTCGAAACTCTAATTAAGGATGAAGGAGTACTTATCACTCCACCACAATCCTTGTCGGTAAAGTTATGAGCTTTACATAATAAAGAAAGGGAAAAAGTCCAGATCTACCATTTTATTATGAAGTAGCTTAATTTGTGTGCTTCGTTTTACTTTGTACCATTCTTACCCTTGTCATTAACAAATCGTCTCGTGTTTACTATTAACTTTAATGGAGCTCTAGCATAGCATAGAGTGAGCGTATTCCACTAGACAAAATACTTCAAAAGAATGTGCAAATTTAATGTTATACTTTTGACTATGGTTTAATATTAAAATTCTTTATATTTGATATAGATTATTTTATATGTGCAAATTAAGATTATGCCTTTTACCCTATAAAGAATTCTCATTTTCTTTAAAAACCAATAAGATATAGACAAAAGATTAATAAACTGTTTGTACAGAGTTTCTTCCATTAAAGTTCCATGTTACGTCATCTTCATTTCTAGGTGATTTTTATATTCCAAGTTACTTTAATTGCATGTCATATCAGTAATCACTATACGAAATTATTCATATTGCCACAAATTTTGTCCTGAATGTATTAAATAACAATTTATATAATAGACCACAAGTCTTCTTCAGATTGAAAGAACAACAAATGGCTTGACCTTGATTAAGGATTAGGACTCATATTGTTATTCTGACTATTTACTACAAGTACAGAACAGCAGCTTTTGCTTCATTCACAATCTGATTTATTTTATTTCAAGAAATGTTAAATCATTACTGAAAGTTGACATAATGTCACTATTGATAATATTATTATCAAGAATAAATCCAGATTAGTGACACAGTCTTGGTTTCAATCAGGGGCGGATGTAGCGTTCAACAGACGGGTAGTGGCGAAGCTAGAAATTTCATCTAGGATGTTCATTATATGTTATATGTCACTAAAATTTAATATTTTACCTGTATATACAGTGTAATCTATGTATCTTCGCCCATGCCGTTGGGTTCAATTGAACCTATAACTTTGTATACAAAAATTCATTAAAATTGTAAATAGTAGATATAAACCCATAATTTTAAAAATATAATAGGTTTAATACTAAAAACCTTCAATATTGAACTCATTAGAATTTAATCTTGAATTCGCGTCTGGTTTCGCTCTCTCTTGCATCACTAGTGCAGGACAAATTATTCACCACATTAAATATTTTTCAAAGGTCTGTTATTTTTCCAAACAACAATAATACTTCCTCTTTTTTTTCCCATTTTTTTGTCATGATATGTCTTACGCACACTTATCATTGGCATCTAGCGTTGTCCTTTGGGTTCAATTATGCTTTAGAACTTACTGAACCAAATTAAAATAAGTTTCTTGATCCAGGGGGTGTCAAGTCCCGTGAGAAGTGGATGTTACAGAAAAATAACGGAACAAATGATACTTATATAGAGAAGTTTCGGTATATGATGTATGTTTTCTACTTTACATCATGTTGATTTTGTACAATTTTCTAAGATTTTTACTTTTCCTCATAAATTAGCTAAATGTTCAGTTTCTTTGGTTCATGAAGTCTCTTGAGAAATGATGTTCTCAAATTGGATTGTAAATGATGCTGCGTACTCCTTTGTACATCTTATAAAATTTGAACGCACAAATAACAACATAATACAATGTAGACTTGTCGTATGAATCAGAAACAACTTAAAAGTGTTGGGAATAAAACCCCGCCAAAATAATATTTACGGTAATAAAAGCGGAATAATAATGTAGTACTGAGATATGGTAATTAACAAGAATAAAATAGTAACAATGACACCAAGATTTTTACGTGGAAAACCCTTCTGAATAAGGGAAAAAACCACGGCCTTGAGAGGAGCAACTGATATCACTATAGTAATGAATTTTACACTTTGTAGATCCGAGTAAAATACTCCAAAGACCACTACAACACTCAAAAGAAAATAACCCTCTTTTAATATTTCCACCTTACTACAATATCGCTAACTCTCTATTTTCCTCACAGACTAGTTTCTTATACACTGTCTGTGAAACCTTGCTCTCAGATATATTGTTCTCTGAGCTTTTTTTTTGATATAAAAATGAGAGCCGAAGCTCTCATTATATAGGCATCAACAAGCCCGTCTTCTTTGAGATTTCATTTCTGCAGCACACCAAAGTTGACAGAGAAAAAAAAACGTGGAATGCATTAGCAGCCACTTTTGACAAACAAAATGAGTAAGGAAGAAATCACTTCCTTTATTCAAGAGGGCTGGACCCCATCAATCTCCCCATCCAGTCCCATTTATCTAGAGGAGGTAGCACTGTCTTCTAGTTTGAATGCATGCCCACAAGTGCTTTGCATAGCTCGAACTTGTTCCTTGGTACCACCTTGGTCAGCATATCTGCGGGATTCTCACTTGTAGAAATCTTCAAGACTTTTAGAGATTCATCATCTACCATTTCTCGAATCCAATAATATCTCACGTCAATATGTTTGGTCCTTGCATGGTAAATAGAGTTCTTACTGAGGTCTATTGCACTTTGACTATCACAATAGACGATATACTCCTTTTGATGCAATCCAAGCTCTTGAATGAACCGTTTGAGCCATATCATCTCCTTGCCAGTTTCTATAGCGGCAATGTACTCTACTTGAGTTGTTGAAAGTGCAACACACTTTTACAACTTAGAATGCCATGATATAGCTCCCCCTGCAAATGTAAACAAATATCCAGTAGTGGATTTTCTATTTTCAATGTCACCTGCCATATCAGCATCCGTATAGTCCTTTAAGATAGGATCCGATACTCCAAAACATAAACATTCTCCCGTGGTGCCTCTCAGGTACCTGAGTATCCACTTGACTGCTTCCCAATGTTCCTTTTCAAGATTTTCAAGAAACCTGCCGACAACACTAACTGCGTGAGCAATATCAGGTCTAGTACATACCATTGCATACATCAAGCTTTCGACTGGTGAAGAATAAGGAACTCTAGCCATGTTCTCTTTCTCCTCCTCTGGTGTAGGACACATTTTTTTGCTCAATTTTAGATGACTAGCAAGAAGTGTGCTGACTGGCTTAGCATTCTTCATGTTGAACCGTTCTAGTACACGTTCAATGTACTTCTCCTGAGATAGCCACAACTTTCTACTTGTTCTCTCTCGAACTATCTTCATCCCTAGAATTTGTTGTGCTGGGCCCAAGTCCTTCATACAAATGACTTGGACAGATCTCCCTTCAACTTTGCTGTCAACCCCTTGTCTTTTTCTATAATTAACATGTCATCCACATACAACAACAATATAATAAAATTATTCTCAGAAAATCTTTTGAAGTATACACATGGATCAGAATAGGTCTTTATGTATGTTTGACTTTTCATGAACGAGTCAAACTTCATGTACCGCTGTCTTGGTGCCTGCTTTAATCCATAAAGACTCTTATTCAATTTGCACGCCATGTGTTTCTTTCCAGCTACTTCAAATCCTTCTGGCTGCTCCATATAAATCTCTTCTTTCAAACCTCCATGAAGAAATGCAGTTTTCACATCCAACTGCTCCACTTCAAAATCTAGGCTAGCTGCTAAGCTCAAAATTGTTCGAATAGAAGTCATTTTGACAACAGGTGAGTAAATTTCATCAAAATCAATACCTTTCTTCTGTTCGAAGCCTTTAACCACCAATCAAGCTTTGTATCTGACCAACTTGCCATTTCCATCTTTCTTGAGTTTAAAGACCCATTTGCATTTGAGTGCTCTTTTACCCTTTAGAAGTTCAACCAGCTTGTACGTGCCATTTTTCTGTAGAGATTCCATCTCTTCTTGCACAGCTTTCATCCACTGGTTCTTTTCTGTATGTGATAGCACCTCCTTAAGATTTTCTGGCTCCCCCTCATCACTGATGAGGACATACTCTGTAGAAGGCTACCTGCATGACTCTACCCTTGGCCTCTCAAACCTCCTCATAGGTTGAGGTAGTTCTTCTTCCTGAGTGGGGTGCTCAACTTCCTCGACACCTTCATCAAGTTGCTCCCCTGCTCAATAACCTCACCAGGTTGCTCCCCCTGCTCGACAACCTTGTCGGTCGTACTTTCTGCATTTGTGGGATTTTTAAATGTAGAAGGAATAGTAACAAGGTTAGGAATTATACCATTCTTCGCTTTTATGATATATCAACAACAGTTCCAACTTCACTTTCTCGGAAGACTACGTCTCTGCTTCTGATGACCTTTTTCTTTACAGGATCCCACAATCAGTACCCGAACTCTTCATTTCCATATCCGATAAATATGCAGGGAATAGATTTATCATCCAGCTTTGTTCTCTGCTCTTTTGGTACATGTGCAAAAGCTCTGCAACCAAACACCTTCAGATGCGAGTAGGACACCTACTTATTGGTCCAAACTTTCTATGGAATGTCAAACTCCAATGGAACTGATAGACTCCTATTGATCAGGTAACATGATGTCTGAACTGCTTCACCCCAGAATGACTTAGGCAGTTTATCCATTCTGAGCATGATTCTCACCTTCTCCACAATGGTGCGGTTCATCCTCTCGGCTACGCCATTGTGCTGTGGGGTTCCAGGAACTGTATTTTCATGTCTGATCCCATGACTTGAACAGTACTCTTCAAATTCCCTTGAAGTATACTCACCTCCATTGTCACTTCGGAGACGCTTTAGCTTTTGATCTGTCTCCCTTTCTACTAGAACATGAAACTTCTGGAAAACTTGAAACACCTGATCTTTGGTTTTCAAAATATAAACCCACAATTTTCGTGAAGCATCATCAATAATAGCAACAAAATATTTGTTACCGCCTTTTGATTCAATTTCCATTGGGCCACAAACATCAGAATACACTAAATCAAGTATATTCAATTTTCTTTCGGACGATGTGTGAAATGAGACTCTATGTTGCTTACCAAATAAACAGTAGTCACAGGGTTTTATTGTTGTACCTTTGGCATAAGAAATAAGTGATTTCTTGGCAAGAATCTGCAATCCCTTCTCGCTCATATGACCCATTCTTTTATGCCACAAATCTGCAGAAATCTCACCTTGTGCCGCGTTCAATTCACCTTGGCATATTTCTGCATTTGTCCTGTACAACGTGCCACGAGGAACTCCCTTTGCAATCACCAATGATCCCTTGGCGAGTCTCCACTTTTGATATGCAAAATAGTTCTCGTATCCATCTCGGTCCAATCAATCCCCGAGATCAAGTTCATCCGCAAATCAGGTAATGCCGCACATCCTTTAGAATCATGTGCATCCGACATTTGTCTTGATACAAATGTCACAAATCCCTGCAATCTTTGAGTAACTCGTGTTACCCATTCTCACTGTGCCGAAATCACCTGCTACATATCTGCAAAAAAGATCTCTTACTGGTGTGGCAAGGTAAGATGCAGCTGTGTCAACCACCCATTCCGACTCTAGACCTGACAAGTGCATGCATTCCTCTTCCTTATTTATAAAGAGGACAACATTATCATTATTTTGCACCATGGCGGCTGTATTGTCGTCATTCTTCTGGCCATTGCTTTCACCGTTGCCCTTCCTTGGATTTGGGAAATCTCTTTTGAAGTGATCTGGTTGATCACAGTTGTAGCAATTTCTGGCTTTTGATTTGGATAAGTTCTTTAACTTTTCATGAGCTCCGGATCTACCATAGTTGCTTAAACTCCTTTGATAACTCCTGCCTCTACCTTATGTGAAGAGAGCTTGTCCTTGATTTTCAGGCTTCTTTCTCATATTCTCATTAAGTAAAAGATCCGATGTGATATCTTTCAACTCAATAGTAGTCTTACTGTGCAGGATGGTTGTTGCCAAATTATCGTGCGAAGATGGCAACGAGTTTAATAGAAAGATGGCTTTATCTTCCTCCTCGAATTTTACTCCGAGGTTGGCAAGCTGTGTGATTAGTCCATTAAACACATATAAATGTGACAAAAAATTCATGCCTTCACCCATATGTACGGCGTATAACTGCTTCTTCATGTACAATTTATTTGTCAGCGTTTTGGACATGTATAGGCTTTCCAACCTTGTCAAAATTCCACGTGCAGTGTCTTCATCAATGATGTTATTTACCACATCATCCGATAAGTGCAACCTGATTGCACTAGTAGCTCTTTCATCCGAGTCAGCGCAATCCTCAGCTTTCATGGTATCAGGCTTTTTGGCATCACCATCTAGTACCTTGTGTAATATTTGTTAGATGAGTAGATCCCTCATCCTTCTTTACCATGTTGAGAAACCGTTATCTCCGTTGAATTTTGCTACCTCGTACTTTACTCCGGACATTTTTATTTTTCACCGAGTATAATACTACCAACAGTGAATAGTATTTCGGTGAATGAGCAGAACTTGTGCTCTGATACCAGTTGTTCGGAATAAACCCCCTACCAAAATAATATTCACGGTAATAAAAGCGGAATAATAATATAGCACCGAGATACGATAATTAACACGAATAAAAGAGTAACAATGACACCAAGATTTTTACGTGAAAAACCCTTCTGAATAAGGAAAAAAACCACGGTCCTGAGAGGAGCAACTGATATCACTATAGTAAGGAATTTTACACTTTGTAGGTCTGAGTAAAATACTCCAAAGACCACTATAACATTAAAAAAAAATAACCCTCTTTTGATATTTTCACCTCACTACAATATCGCTCACTATCTATTTTCCTTACAGACTATTTTCTTATACACTATCTGTGAAACCTCGCTCTCAGATATATTTTTCTCTGAGTTTTTTTTGTTGATATAAAATGAGAGCCGAAGCTCTCATTATATAGGCATCAACAAGCCTGCCTTTTTTGAGATTTTATTTCTGCAGCACACCAAAGTTGACAGAGAAAATAAAAAAAAAAAGTGGGTTGCATTAACAGCCACTTTTGACAAACAAAATGAGGAAGAAAGAAATCTCTTCCTTGATTAAGGGGGCTGGACTCCATCAAAAAGGCCTTTCAAGTCCTTGAATTTCTGGACAAAAGATCAATCTTTTATTCAATTTTGTTCTTTATTCTCGAATAAATTTAATTTACATATCTATAAACCACGTGAAAAGTTTAACCGTACCATTTTATGAATACGCAATTTAACACCCACCATAGAGCATAAGCAATTGTAGTATTACTTTGATCATTCATCTTTTATTAATTCAGATAATTCTATGATGAATCAGAAGATATTCGAAGCGTACATTAGATATGACAAACTTATCCAATTACGAGGAACCTTTGTTATTTTCGGACCAATTCTGCATCCTATCCTTTGTTTTTAGTTTCTACATTGACCAAAATCCCGTCCTTTGCAAGATTAGTCTCCTTCAACATTTATTATGATCTTTGTCTTGATCAATTTTTTGTACTTTTTCCAAAAATATTCCTAATCAACAACTAATTATGTTCTTTGTCATTGGACTTTATTATTAAGACCAACCATAATGTTGTCTAAGTGGAGAGAATGTTGGGGCTCTAAAGTTTAAAATATTCGAACGTTGTAGAGATGAGGATGCTCAGAGTGATATGTATTAATATAAGATTAGATAAAATTAAAAGTGATCATATTTACGGAAGGTGCAAATACCATACATTAAAAATAAAATGAGAGAATATCACTTGAGATAATTTGATCATGATGAATACGCTTGCTTTTTATGTCCAATATTTTCCACGATCTTCTAGTGATGCCAGACAGAAAATATAGATAAACTATAGTACTTCTTCTAAGAGGAGCATTTGCATAACTGGTGAAGTTGCTGTCATATGACCAGGAGGTTACAAATTTGAGCCGCGTACGAAAACAACCTCTTATAAAAATGCAGGATAAGACTGCATATATACAATAGATCCTTATAATTCGTCCATTTTCCCGACCTCGCGCATAGGTAGAGCTTAGTGCACAGAACTGTCCCTTATAGTAGTACTTCTTTTTATTTTATTTTTAATTCTTAATATTATTGGATTTATAAGATGAGGGTAAATTGAGTGACATATAAAGACTAAAGTGAAGATTCATATGAACTTGCTTGGAATTGAGGAAGCGTTTTTGTAATTGTCGTCGTCATTAGCCTTTTAGTATGTATCTATATAAGTTCTAGCATATTAAAGGAGCCCCATTGTTGAGACTTGAGAATATGACCTGAGTTTCTTATTAACGGTGTAGTTTTCTCTTTCTTCTAATCAATGCTTTTGATGTCTTTCGAAAAGAAAAAAAACATGGAAAATCAAGTGTCTTTATGCTAGAGTTGTCAAATTTGACCCAAGCACAAATGACTCGTCCAATCCGTTCAAGGTTGAGTTGGTTATTAACCCACTCATTTTTAAACTTAACCCATTTTGACCCAACTCATCTCAACCCACATAAAGTTGGCTAATTTTTAGCCTAAATTGATCAATGAGTAAGTTTGTCAAAATATCTTAGAAATAATCTTATTTTTTATTTAATATTTTAAATATGACCATAACAAAAGCAAAAAAGCTTTATTTAGTAATTATAAAATTTATAAAAAAATAACACTTATTAATTAAAGTTTAATAAGAGTTGGGCAGGTTGGGTTATGACCCGAATTTTAACCCCTCTTACCCAACCCATCTTAGCACAAGTAACTTTTAGGCGGGTCTACTATTGACTTAACCCATTTTGACCCGCGCAAAATTGACCCAACACGCCCATTTGACACCCCTACGTTATGCATGTAAAATATGTAACTAATGTAACTCTTAACTAATGTAACTCTTAGGTCGTTTGGTGTGAGGTGTAAGAAAGTATACTGCTGATATTAAAATTTAATACCACATTAATACTTTGTTTGGTAAGCAAATTAGGTATTATCCCAAGATTAAAATTAACATTAGGATAACTTATACCTTATAAAGGGTTGGGTAATTAGCACTGAACTTATACATTCTTCTTACAAATTATGAAATTGTCATATTTAATACAACATACCAAACAATAAATAAAAAAACAATCTCAACATAATTAATCCCAGCTTACTTATACCAGTAATACTTAGCCGTATTCAAACCAAAGACCCCTCAGGGATTCTTCTCTTAATTAGGATTAAGAGAATTATATAAAAATATATATGTTATACATTCATTATTTGGTTAATTAGCATCATATGCCTAAGTTTTATAAGGATAATCTCTTTTCCTAATCCTCCGTTCCCATAAGAAGTCTTCCAGCAAGCACCATAAGACTGGTCACCGAATCAAACAATTCTAATACTCCAAAAAACTGGTCTTCCTGACCTTGCTATATGTCCTCTCTCAGAGATATTCGATAAAATTAGAACGATATAGCAAGGAGAGCTTGTTATGTTTGGATTGCGGACACTAATACTTTCAATGATGACAAGGAAGGTTGATATATATATATATATATATGTATATATGTACTAATGAATTAGCCCGCGCTCCGTGCAGTGTGAACAAAGAAAATATATAATTAGTTCAATGTTATGAGTTTCCGCAATAATCTAGAAATTCTTTGAAATGCTAAATTTATTTTAAAAGCAAATATATAAGGCTATACATACAAAAAAATTACTGTATAAAAGAAAGACACGCATGAACAAACTAAAATAGGAAAATAAACAAAAAGAAGAAATACATATCTTTTTATAGTTCTTGTCAACAATATAAAAATAATTGCAGTGCAGGCAATTACGCTTGGTTGGCCAATCCAAATTATGCCAGAAACAGACTCTATGCATAGCGCATAAAAACGTATGGAGGAAACGATAGTTATAGCTTGTGGAAGCCAATGTACGTATTATTCAAACTAATTAATAAAAGAAACAGTCAGGAATAGAAAAAGAACATGCATAACATTAGAAATCAATTAAGTATATCAGTTTAATCTTTTCAAATTCCATTTTGAATGCATGCAATATAGTAGCATATAGTGAAAAATGATTGTTAATGGAAAAAAGGAAAAAAAAATGATAACAAAAGATAAAATATCTTTTTTTTATAGCTTTTGGTAGTAATATGATTCAAATTTCTTACATCAAATAAAATAGGGAAACGACTATTTTAACACTAATCTACAAAGGGATACCAAAATAGTGTATAGACGTTTAAATTTTTTTTGCCTTTTTCCAATTTGCTTACACTATCCTTCTTTTTTATGTTTCTTCTCTGCAAAAATTCCTCATTATTACCATGCTAATACTTCTTTATTTGCAAAAATTCCTCATTATAACTATTGTTCCGCTGCCATCAGAGCAACCCCTCTTGTCTTCAAACGTTTAAAAGTAACTACTTTATTTTCCTTATTTGCGTTACCATGATCTTTTCCCATTAATTCTCAAAACTCTTTCAACTGTATTTAAAATTTAATTGCAGCACACATCCCTCCCACTTCTTTAAAGAAGCCCTAATCTCTGTTATAGATGGATAGAGCTACTCCACCGCCATTGCAGAAAGGATTACATTTAAGGAAAACAATAATTTCTAAATGGATTACGACAATATTCCTAATCATAACGAAAATGGAGTAGAGCATAAATAAACATGTAACATTGCAATCAAATAGATATAAAACAAATAAAGGATTAACTTTGTCAAAGCTAATTTTAAGTCTTTCAAATCCTTGAATAACTGTTTCAATTGCCAATATTTGTCTCCATAAACACCACCATATACACATATTGTTCAGACCAACAACAACAACCCAGTATAATCCAACTTAGTGGGGTCTGGGGAGGGTAGTATGTACGCAGACCTAACCCCTACCCTTGGGTAGAGAGGCTGTTTCCAAATAGACCTCCGACATCCTTCCCTCCAAGAACTTCCCACCTTGCTCTTGGGGAGACTCGAACTCACAAGTTCTTGCTTACCATTAGAGCAACCCCTCTTGTCTCTCCTCTTTCTATATAGATGAATAGAAATATATAAAATCAAAAAGAGCGTAAAGAATGGAGTAATCTTTCTCCGGTAAATAATTTTACTCCTTTGCTTGAGTTTAGCTCTCTTACCCTGACTTGACATCCTACTTTTCGGTTTTGGCTCCCTGGATTTAGTATAGAACATGTTGTTATGAAGCTAACACCTCTCTTTAAGTACTCGTAGTATTTTGTTGATGCCAGTAAGGTAACAACAATAACTATCCAGTATAGTCCCACAAAGTGAGGTCTGGGGAGGGTAATATGTAGACGAGACTTACTTCTACCCGAAAGGGCAGAGAAGCTGTTTCCAATCGACCCTCGGCTCAGTGAAGGAAAGGAAAAACAAAAACAAAACAAAAGAGCATTATTGACTCCAGTAGAAATAGCGTAAATAATTATATAAACATAAGAACCATAAATAAAATAGCATGCAATACTATCTACAGTAACTACCATAAATAACTACCATAAGGGAGACACACTCCAAACCACAAATCATTTATGGATAGCCCTACCAAGCCTCACCCAACCCCGGGCGAAGAGTACAAAAAACTCTAGGAGCCCCTATCCTACAACCCTGATACTAGACCTCCAGACTTTCCTGTCAAGGGTCATGTCCTCGGCCATGTCATGCCTAATCACCTCTCCCCAATACCTCTTAGGCCTCCCTCTGCCTCGCCGAATGCCGACAATCGCCAGCCGCATGCCAGTAAGGTAACATCTTACTTAATTAGTTAAAAAAAGGAGCATCCTTTTAGTAAAATTATTTTTTCTTTCAATCTTTTTCTCTTAACATAAATCCCAGTCTCAAGACAAATATGGTAAAAGCCAAATGGAAAGGAAGAAAGAAGAGAAAAGGCTTGGAGTCATAGTCTACCAAAATCTGATGTAAAAAAGAAAAAAAGAAAAGAACAAATCAAGGAGCCAATCATATGTAGATCATAATTTTTCAATAAACGAACAATACATGTGTTGAGTTGTCCCACATCGGAGGGATTTGAGGTCTTTGGTCTCCTTATATGGCTCGGACAATCCTCACCTCATAAGCTAGCTTTTGAGGTTGAGTTAGGCCTAAGGTCCATTTTTATCAACATGTAATACAAACCGCCAAGTTATAACCCTGAAAATTCACGTATATCAGTGCCGTAACAGTGGCTAATAGGCAGGCAGGAAAAAGGAAAAAGATTTGGTAAATTATTATTTCCGATATAGGATAGAAGAAACCCAAGCATATTAAATTGAATTATAGTTCCCGGGCTCTTTTTAATCCTCATTCAAAATCAACAAATCTTTTCAGGTCCTCCATATTTGTCAGAGTAGGGAAAGCAAAAAGAAACCATAAAGACTAAAGTACAACGTGGAGACAGAACATGTAGAATCCGCAATAGCACCAAATCACAACATACAGACCCAAAATTGAACAAATGAAACCAACATTTCAAACAAAACACTAACGTAGGAAAGACTATGAGAAGTCCAATAACAACAAAAAGTTGTTCTAAGCACAAAAAGACCTCTCTTTGATACTCACTTCAATCAACTATGCTCTATTTGTGCACATTTCACATTCGAGTTTCAGTATTTAGAGCAGTCGTAGCATTCTCTCAAATTGTTCCAAAAATAAATAACAATTAAATTTAGTAGTAACAGTTAGGACAATTTAGAAACCAAAAAAAAAAAAAATACCTGCAAGGTGCAAAATCATGAACTTTTCTCGGACTCATTTTCTCGGACTCCGACTCCGAATCTGAATTGAAAGGTTGCTCCAATTTGCCTTGTTGAGTTTGCCGTATTTTATTTGGGGGGAGAGCAGTGTGGTGAAGAAAAGAGAGATCCAAAGACGGCTCATTTATTGGGATTTGAGGTAACGTTTTGGACCCCCCAGTAAAAGACGTAACAGTTGTTTATGAGTATTTATAAATTCAGAATTTTAGACTTTTTAAAAGTAATAATAATTGAATGAGAAATGAAGATAACATGCCAAAAATAGAATAAAATAGATAATTATAATTGCTGGGAAAACAAATGTGCCACAATAGCTTACTAATTCCCAACTTTTATATATATAAATATATATATATGGTAATTAAAATTGTATTAATCACCAAAGTGGTTTCCGTACAATTCCATAGTTCAGCTATGTACGCAGCTGACTATCAAAAGATAAACAAAATCTGACTAGTAGCACTATACCTAAAGTTCAACATTACAGTAGATAATACTGAAGGTGTAATCTAACTCTAGGAGTTGCTCTAATATTACAAATATAAGCAATGGTCCTAAGCAATTTATCACTGGAACAGAAAGTATTTTCAAAAGTTCTCGCATTCCTTTCTAACCATAAGACATAGAACAGTTCTACAATGGTCATTTTGAGTATATGAGCTCGATAGGATTTTCCTTTAGCATTATCAATGAGCCAGTATACAAACTGTGTCCAATTCTGTCCAGTAGGTTGCAGTACTCCAATCCACTGCAGTGTTTGATACCTCAATTGAGTGGCAAAAGGGCAGTCAAGGAACAAGTGGTCTCTGGTCTCCAGTGCTTGTTGACACATGACACAGGTGCCATCCACAGTCGAGTTCCATTTGATCAACCTATCTTTAGTAGGAAGTCTGTCTTGTAGGAGCAGCCAAAGGTTGAAAAGTGCTTTAGGTCGTGCAAGATTTTGCATGGTTAAGTTCTTCCAAAAGACTCTAGGTAACTGTCCAATCTGTTGAAGATAGATCATTCTTATAGAGCATGCTGGTTTGTGTAACAGTTGATATTGCTGCAATAGAACAATACCTTCCATGATCTTCCGAACCATCCAACTGGCTTGTTTAGGAATATTTATGGACTCCAATTGTTGCTGTTTGATATAGACTGTGTGAATCCACTTCACCCATAATGCATCCTTCTTGTGAGCCAAATCCCAACTTAATTTTGCAACAGCAGCTTTGTTCCACAATAGGAGATTGGTTAAGTTTAAACCTCCAGCAAATTTTGGCAGACATATTTTATCCCAAGCCACATATGCTTTCCTTGATACATTGACTGAACCAGACCAGATGTAAGATCTACACACTGCTTCTAACAGCTTTATAACTTTTGAAGGAATGAGGAACATTTAAGCCCAATAAGTTTTGAATACCAAAGATTACTGATTGAACCAATTGGATTCTACCAGCATATGACAACCGCCTGGCAGTCCAGGATGTAATCCTGGCAGTAATCTTATCGACCAGTGGTTGCCATTGGAATACAGACATCTTCTTGGTAGATAATGGAATACCCAAGTATTTAAAGGGTAGTTCACCACGTACATAACCAAGATGATCAATAATTTGCTGTTGAGTTTCAGGCTTCACCCCTCTAAAATAAACAGCACTCTTATGCAGATTGGCTTTCATCCCAGAGGCTACAGTGAAGTGAGAGAAATATGTAAACATGGTACTTACAGATTGATATTCTCCTTTGACAAACAGCAATAGGTCATCAACAAAGCTAAGATGAGTAATTCCTAGTTTTTTACAACCAGGATGAAATGTGAAATCGTTATCTTTCATCAATTCCACCAGAGATCGACTTAAGTATTCCATCACAATAGCAAATAAGAAAGGAGATATGGGATCCCCTTGTCTCAAACCTTTGGCGGCTTGGAAAGGTTCAGTTGTTTCTCCATTCACCACCACTGTGTAACTGACAGTTTGGACACACTCCATGATCCATTTTGTAAACCTGGTTGGGAAATCTAGAGCCTCTATTACATGCTGCAAAAAGCTCCATTCAACAGAATCATATGCCTTCTGCAGATCAATTTTGATCATATATCTAGGAGATATATGTGATCTTGAGTAGTGCTTGATTAATTCATGGGCCATAATGACATTATCTGCAATCCTCTTACCTGGAATGAAACCTGCTTGGGCATTACATATGATACTGGCCATAACTTTCTGCAATCTGTTGGCCAGAAGCTTGGAGATTATTTTGTATAGCACTGAACAGCAAGCTATTGGTCAAAACTCTTTGACTGTTTTGTGGATTAGGAACTTTAGGAATCAACGTAAGAGAGGCACAGTTTGTTGGTCTATGCATTTTGTTGGTCTCAAAGAAGTTCTTAACTGCTTGAAGTATATGACTTCCAGTAATGTGCCAAGTCTGTTTAAAGAACAGGGCATTATAACCATCAATTCCAGGAGCTTTATCATTACCAATTGCTTTTAAACTATCCAAGATCTCAGTGTCACTAATGTCAGTAGCTAATTCCTTCTTCTGGTGATATGTTGTCTAGGACCATTGCTCATATACATTCGGTTAACAGCTGGGAGAAAGGTAGCTAATGTACCCATTAGTGATTTAAAAAAATCCTTGATCTCCTTCTTAAGGTCATCTGGATTAGTAATTTTCAAACCTCCACCTGTAATCATTTCAGTAATCCTCTTATATTGATTCCTCTCCTTCACTACAGCAGCAAAATATTTGTTATTTGAGTCCCCTAATTGGATCCATCTGGCTCTAGATTTCTGTTGTAATACTGATTCTTCAATCAATGACCATTTTTCTAACTGCATCACCAGTTCTTTTTCTTTAAGCTGTAAGTCATCAGTATAGGACAAATTCAACTGGTTTTGAAGATCCTCCAGTTCCTTTCTGCTAGACTCAATTTTCTGTATAATATTCTTAAAATCTCTAGTGATTAGAGATTTTAATACTGGTTTAAGGGACTTGAGATTGTTCCACACCCCTTTAAGGGTACACTGAGCATTACCATTCCAGTTCTCCTTGATCAGATGTTGAAAATCCCTATGCTGAATCCATGCATTATAGAATCTGAAGGGAGTCCTCCTGAGTCTGTTATCTTCTGCCAGGGTTAACACCATGGGGTTGTGATCAGATATTAGTAGACATCCATATACAGTGTGTACATGGCTCCACTTAACCATCCAATCATAATTACCAAAAATTCTATCCAATCTACTGCACACTCTGTCCTTGCCAATTTGCTTATTTGTATAGGTAAAGTATTCCCCCTTCAAGGGAAGTTCTGCCAGTCCAGCCTGCTGGATACATTGTGTGGACTCTGTTACCTCAGCTTGTTTAACTTGGTGACAAGATTGTCTATCATTACTAGACAAGATGGCATTGAAATCACCTGCTACTAGCCAAGGGTCAGTAATATTAGCAGAAAGGTTCTGTACTTTTTGCCACAATGTCCTCCTTTGATCAATGCCATTGAAACCATATATCACCGTGAGGCAGCAAACCAGTTCACCAGTGAGATCTCTAATACTGCAATGGATGTATTGAGCCTCCTCCTGAATACCAGTGACCATAAATTTTGTAGTATCCCATAGGATCCAAATTCGACCATTCATGGCACCCCTGTAATTAGTTAGTATACCCCAATCAGTACCAACAGCTTAGATATTCTCTCTGCATTCTTCTGTTTAACCTTTGTCTCTACCAGACCAACAAGGTCAAATTTATTGGATCTAATATATTCTTTAGCTTCCTTCTGTTTGTACCTTTTATTTACACCCCTAATGTTCCAAAATAACCACTTCATTGGGTATAGCTGGTACCCCCTTCATCCAGGGGATGGTCTGCCCAACTCACTGACCCTACTTCAAACCTATTACCAAAATAGGAGATAATGGTGGAAAGTTTGTAATGTTAAAAACTGGAGATGCCTGTGTAGCAATACCTTTCTGTTTACTCAACTCTTCAACTATTACTGAAGGGGTACAAGATTCTTTCTGAGGGATTGGCTGCTGTATGGGAACTTCCTGCTTACTCTGACCATTAGCAGCTGGAGCTTTAACTCTCCATTCCTGAGTCACCTTAGTTTTCTGTATGGGATTAGGTTGTGCAGGTTTGGCCAGACAGTTGTGTCCCACCATAAGGCATTTCTCACAATATGATGGTTTCCAATCATAGGTCACATCATGCATAAACCTCTTCCCATTTGGATCTATTAACTCAATCTCACTAGGCAATTCTTTTGAGACATTCACCTCAATAAGCATACGAGCATATGAAATTCTAGTTTGTTTAGTCGTACATTCATCAGCAAAAATGGGCTTACCCAACACACTAGCTATCCTACTCAAAGATCTGCTGCCCCAGCATGACATAGGTAGGTTAGGAAACTTGATCCACAGGGGGATTTCCGTAGGAAAAGCAGCGTTAAAATCAAAATCAGCAGACCATTTCTTCAGGATCATAGGTCTATTTGCAATGGAATATGGGCCAGCACAAAGGACTTCCTTAGCATCATCAAGGGATCAAAATTTCACAATATTGTAGCCCTCCTCATGATAATAGAGGTCTGGTTCAGGTACATGGGACCAATGTAGGTTAATGACCTTTTCATAGCATTGTACCCTGGACCATTCCCTAAAACAAAGACAACTAGGGCACACTTCCATTTCTGTTCTTCCTCCTCCACTTCATCTTTAATCAATTGACCCACTGGTTTGCCATTAATCATAGTCGGTGGGATATATTCCAAAGTTATGCCATTAGCAGCAAGTCGATTCTTCTGAAATAGATTTGCCCACCCTTTAGCTACTTCCGTTTTAGTCCCCTCTTCTAGTTTGTTTAGCCCTGTAACTGCTGGTTGCGGAAGTTGCTACATGTGCTCGATTCCCCTATTTTCTTGTACCATCGGTGTTATCAATGGTTCAATCGGAAGGCCTTGACTATTGTCTACATTAATAGCAAGCTGAGAAAGCAAGGAAACCTCAGCTGCATTTGTCCCTTCACCCGCATGAGCCAATGGAACAGTGTCGATCAATGGAGCAGTGTCGTCCAATGGAACATTGTCGAGCGGGTTGTTTGCACTTACTGGTTGGTTAACGATGGGAATGACTCGATCTATGGTAGCAATCGAAACTTTTCGAGGTCGTCCCCTTCCTCTCGCCATGGAAACCAAACTCGGCGTACGTTTACTAACGTGCGCCGAGAGGAGAGAAGAAGAAGCATTTATTTTATGTTGCTTACACAAATTTATATATATATATATATATATATATATATATATATATATATATATATATATATATATATATATATATATATATATATATATAGTGCATTAATAATATTTAATTTCAATAGTTACAAAAATTTAAAATATAAGTTTTTTTATAAGAACGTCATGGAATTCATATTTGATAAAATAAATTAATATTTACAAATATAATGTCATAACATTATTCAAATATTTGACAAAATTGATCTACCAATTCTAACTAAAAAATGAACAGCATGCAACGTCAGTCAATACTACTAAAACAAGTAAATTGGAATCATGAATATAACATAATTTAAAAATTCAAAAAAAATTATTTAGCATATGTCAAATTTCAACATAATAATAGTAAGTTCCACTATAACTTTAGATTAGGAAACATAATAAGTTCATAACCACATTCAACAATGAAATTTCACTTTAATTACATCACTCACTATATGACAAGTTTGTGTATGACTCATTATTTTAATATTAGGAGGTATAATTTTAAAAAATAAAATAGTAATATAAATAAAATACAAGCAATTACATGAAATAACAAGAAGTAAATGAAGAGAAATAATGTACAAAGAAAAATATATTTTAAGATTTTAAAAGAAATTAAAAGGTAAAAATAAACTTAAAAAAATTAAAATAATAGAAATAAAAAGTTATAAAAAAATAAATAAAAATAAAAAGGAAAGAAAATAAAATGTAACTTTTTAATTATACAGTGTAATTACCACCAATTCTCACCTCCCCCTTGAGAATTGAAGAGTGTAATTGCACCCATCCAATTACATCCAATTCCATGGTGACCAAGTAATTACTTGGCCAAACAAACATGCCAAACTGTGTAATTACACTCAATTACACCCAAATCAATTCCTAGGTGGCTTTCCAAGCAGGCTCTTGAGGATTTTATAAGTATTTTGATACATCTATATGATAATCATATTTCCAAGGCATGGAAATATTTTCTGTTGATGGATGCGTTACCATGAACATTTTCTCTAAGCATTTTTGTCACGATCCAGATTTTTTTCACCATCGAGAGTCATGACGGCGCCTACTGTCGGAGCTAGGCAAGACAACCTTTTTAAAATATTTTACAAAGCTTTATTTTAAACAGTATAATAACTAAAATAATTAATCAAAACCCACGTGGAAGACGTTTAACAAAATAACAATAGAACAATGCGGAAAACTATAACATGCCTCTACCCAGTATCTGGTGTCACTACTCACGAACTACTAAAAGAGTACTAAAAACATCAGTCTAGGAAATATATAACAAGTCCTTTTTGATACAATAAAAAAAAAAGAGGAAGAGATAGATAAGACTTAGGGCCCGCGAACGCCAGCGAACTACCTCGGAGTTTCTGGACTGAAGGCTCGCTCCCTAGCTACTGTTGCGGTCCGTAAGCGTTATCCTGACCTGTGCACAAAAAGGCACAGAAGTGTAATATCAGCACAACCGACCCCATGTGCTAGTAAGTGTCCGGCCTAACCCCAACCAGGTAGTGACGAGGCTAAACTGGACCTACCAAAATCAACATGTACAGATATATGTGCAATAACGAGCAGATAACAAAATATAGAGAGCTAATGGGGAGGGGACATGGTGGGGGTGTAGCAGTTCATTTATAAGTCCAACGAACAAGAAATGAACACTGAATATGTAACATTAATAAAAGAAAGTCAGCGAATCAACAACTGCACGGCACCACCATTCGTGCTTTTATTCTCATTTCTCACCAAAACTGTCAAATATACTGCACGACATCACCCTTCGTGCTTTTACTCTCAATACACAGTGCACGACATCACCCTTCGTGCTTTCCTCACATAACTCTCACATCAAGGCACGGAATGACCCTTCGTGCTCAAATAATCAAGAAACATGGCACGGAAAGACCCTTCGTGCATAATTATCAAAACGTGGCACGGAAAAACCCTTCGTGCATATTCTCTCTTTTCCTCACCCAATGAATAGTCACAACCAAATGGGAAAGGAATATACAACGAGATAAAATATACCGGCAAGGGAGAGCAACTCTACAACAAGTCCCGGCAAGGGAGAATAACTCAACAATAAGTCCCGGCAAGGGAGAACAGCTCAACAATAAGTCGCGGAAAGGGAAAACAGCTTTGCAATAAGTTCCGGCAAGGGAAAAATATTGAAATTCCTTCTTTAGCTCATTTACTTCTCAACTATCACTTCATACTGCATTTATCAAGTAGTTATCACATGTTCACTTCTTTTGAACTTTTAATGGCAAATACGACTCACGATCATGCTAGTCTCGGGCGCATAGGTAACCGTCACCATACCTATACACCGACTCCACATAGCACATAGCAAATATTATCCTAATCTTATTCCCTCAAGCCAAAGTTAGATCAAACACTTACCTCGAATCTGAAAATAGCAACTCAAAGCTCAACAATCGCCTTTCCTCTAGAATTTGACCCCGAACCAATGATATCTAACATAAATCGATTCAATATTATCAATAATAGCACAAGGATACAATTTCCTAGCTTAGAAATGCATTTTCTAACTTTCTTCCAAAAATACCAAAATCCGACACCGGACCCACATGCTCCAAACTCGAAGCTCGGGCCAAATTTCGATTACCCATAACCCCATGAGTCCAAATATATGATTTTTTTAATGATTCGACCCCAAATTGAGGTTGAATCGCCAAAAATTTTCAAAAACCTAACTCTACCCAAAAGCCCTAATTTCTACCATGATTTCATATTTAGGGTTAGAAAACGGATGTTTAGATAAAGGAAGCAAGAAGAAATGAAGTTAGAATTACTTACCCAATGAACTATGAAGAAATGAGAGTTTAAATTTTGTCCAAATGGAGGATTTTAGGAAGAGCTCGTGTGAGAATTTGGGAAGAAATCCCGTCACTGTTCTGTTTTTAAGCTTTTAAAATCACTGGGCGAATTTGGTGTATGCGATTGCATTAGGGGAGTGCGTTCGCATTGAGTAACTGGCCGGGATTCTATGCGTTCGCGGAAGAGCTATGCGAATGCATAGAAGAAAACAGGGGGAAATCTGGTTAGCTCTATGCGTTCGCGAAGAAAGGGTGCGAACACATTGAAGAAAGTTCTTGGGCATGACGTTTGAACTATGAGAACGCATAGGGGAACTGTGATTGCGGAAGGGAAAGGGTTCAGAACTATGCGAACACATAGGAAGGCTGCGTTCGCATAGGAGAAAACCTGACTGCAATTTTTCTGCAATTGTTCTAAGTGCAAAACATCTCGAACCACCCCAGAAATCACTCCCGAGTCCTCGGGGCTCCCAACCAACCACACACACTAACTCAATATCATCCTACGAACTTACTCGGGCAATCAAATCGCTAAAATAACATCAAAATAAAATAATCAACCTCCAAAACTCATGATTTTCATTTCAAAGTTCAAAACTTCCAAATTTTCCATTTTGTCCAAAACACGTCAAATGACGTCTGATTTCAACCAAACTTTACAGATAGCGCTTAACGCTCATTTAAGACTTGTACCGGGCATTGGAACCAAAATACGAGCCCGATACCATTACTTTTGATCAAATATCTTTTTCATTTTCCTTAAGTTTTTTCAGAGAACAATTTCACGGAAAAGTTCCGTACTCGGGCCTGGGACCTCGGATTCGATTTCGGGAATATGCCCGGGTCCCAAATTTCCCTACGGATCCTCCGGGACCGTCACATCACAGGTCCCGGTCCGTTTATTCAAAATGTTGAATAAAGTCAACTATAGTAATATTATTATCAAATTTCATAGTTTTAACAAAGAATTTAAATATTTCCACATAAAAAGTTTTTGGCTTCGCGCCCGAACTGCGGATGCAAATCGAGGCAACAAAATAAGAGGATTACAAGGCCTCAGAATCACAAAGAAAGGGAGAATTACGGTGGTAACCCTTTGGGTCGGCAATGGGCAAAAGAAAGAAGCACCGGAGTTGGGGAATAGATGGGGATAACGGCTCCGCATATCAAACTCGGACTCCCAGGTCGATGCCTCAGGAGGCTGACCTATCCACTGAACATGTACTAAAGGAAAACTCTACGACCTGAACTGTCGAACCTGCCGGTCTAAAATAGCCACCGGCTCCTCCTTATATGATAGATCCTTGTCCACTTGGACAGTGCTAAAATCTAACACGTAGGCGGGATCGTCGTTATACTTCCGAAGTATGGATATATGAAAAACTGGATGCACGGCTTACAAGCTAGGTGGCAAGGCAAGTCTATAAGCCACCTTCCCCACACGGTCAAGAATCGCAAATGGGCCAATAAACCTAGGGATAAGCTTGCCCTTCTTTCCGAATATCATCACGCCCTTCATAGGCGATACACAAAACAATACTCACTCACCAACCATGAAAGCAACATCCCTGACCTTACGATATGCATAATTCTTCTACCGAGACTGAGCTGACTGAAGTCTGTCCTAAATGATCTTGACCTTATCCAAGGCCTCATGTACTAAATCTGTACCCAATAACCGAGCCTCTCCCATCTCAAACCATCCGACTGGGGACCGATACCGCCTACCATACAATGCCTCATGCGGAGCCATCTGAATACTGGACTGGTAGCTGTTGTTGTAGGAAAACTCTACTAACGGCAAGAACTGGTCCCACGAGCCTCCATAAATAACGCAGGCTCGGAGCATATCCTCAAGAATATGAATGGTCCTCTCGGACTTACCGTCCATCTGGGGATGAATAGATGTAATCAACTGGACTTAGGTGCCCAACTCATGATGTACCGCTCTCTAGAAATGCGAGGTAAAATATGGACCCCGGTCCAAAATAATAGATATGAGCACCCCATGAAGGCGAACAATCTCTATGATATAAATCTCAGCATACCTCTCGGATGAATAGGTAGTGGAAACTGGAATAAAATGCTCTGAGTTGGTCAGCCTATCAACAATAACCCATATTGCATAAAACTTCTTCCAAGTCATCGGAAGGCCAGTAAAATATCAATGGTGATTCTCTCCCACTTTCACTGGGGAAGCTCAATCCTCTGAAATAACCCACCGAGCCTTTGATGCTCGTACTTAACCTGCTGACAATTCAGACAACGAGCCACATATGCAACAATATCATTCTTCATTCTGCGCCGCCAATAATACTGTCTCAAATCCTGATACATCTTCGCGGCGCTCGGGTGAATAGAATACTAAGAACTGTGGGCCTCCGCTAAGATCGACTCTCGAATACCATCAACATTGGGCACACAGACTCGCCCCTGAAACCTCAATACGCCATCATCTCCAAAGTCATCTCCCTGGCACCTCCCCGCTGCACCGTGTCTCTCAGGACATACAAATGGGGATCATCAAACTGCCGCTCCCGGATACGTTCCATCAATGACGAGCGAGAAATCGTGCAAGCTAACACCTTGATAGGCTCAGAAATATCCAATCCCACAAATCTATTGGCCAAGGCCTGAACATCCAAGGCAAGCGGTCTCTGGCTGACCGGAATATAGGAAAGACTACCCATGTTGGCGGACTTTCTACTCAATGCATCGGCCACCATATTGGCCTTTCTCGGGTTGTATAAAGTAGAAACATCATAGTCTTTAAACACTCTTTCTGCTTGAAAAAGTACTGAAGGCTCTTGTGATCCGTGTACACCTCACACGCCACACTATACAATGCATCTAGATCTTCTAGGCATGAACAATGGCTGCCAACTCTAGGTCATGAACTGGATAATTCTTCTCGTGGATCTTCAACTGCCTCGAAGCATATGCTATGACCTTGCATTCTGCACCAACCCAATACGGGAAGCATCACAATAAACAGTATAAGGCCCAGATCCCGTGGGCAAAACCAATACCGTTAGTCAAAGCTATCTTGATCTTCTGGAAGCTCGCCTCGCACCCATTGACCACCTAAACTGGGCACCCTTCTTGGTCAATCTAGTCATCGGGGCTGCGATGGATGAAAACCCCTCCACGAAACGTCTGTAGTAACCATCTAGCCCCAAAAAGCTCTGGATCTCTGTAGCTAAAGCTGATCCAGGCCAGTTCTTGACTACCTCTATCTTCTTCGGGTCCACCTGAATACCCTCTACTGATACGACATGACCTAGGAATGTGACTGTACTCAACAAAAACTCGCACTTCGAGAACTTGGCGTACAACTAACTATCCTTTAGAGTCTGAAGAACCACTCTGAGGTGTTGTTCGTGCTTCTCCTAACTACGGGAGTATACCAAGATGTCGTCAATGAATACAATCACAAACAAATCCAAATAGGGACTGAACACTTGGTTCATCAACTCCATGAATGTTGTCGAGGAATTAGTCAACCCAAACGACATTACCAAAAACTCACAATGCCCACACCGAGTACGAAATGCTGTCTTAGGGACATTAGACGCCCTAATCCTCAGCTGATGATGATCAGACCTCAAATCTATCTTCGAGAACACCCTGGCACCCTGGAGCTGGTCAAACAAATTGTCAATCCTCGGCACTGGATACTTGTTCTTTATCGTCACCTTGTTCAACAGCCAATAATCAATGCACATCCTCATCAACCCGTCCTTTTTCTTCACAAACAACGCTGGTGCACCCAAGGTGATGCACTGGGTCTAGTGAAACCCTTATCAAGCAAGTCGTGAAGCTTCTCCTTCAACTCTTTCAACTCTAGCGGGGCCATGCGATACAGTAGAATAAAAATAGGCTGAGTACCAGGAGCCATGTCAAATACAGAAATCAATATCCGTGTTGGGCGGGATACCGACAGTTCTGAAGGGAAAACCTCGGGGAACTCCCGAACAATAGGAACATAGTCGATAGATGGAACCTCTGCACTGGAGTCGCGAACATACGCCAAATATGCTAGACACCCCTTTTAAACCATACGTTGAGCCTCGACATACGAAATGACACTATGGGTGGCATGACCTGGGGTCCCCCTCCACTCAAGTCGGGGCAAAATGGCAAGGCCAAATTCACGGTCTTGGCGTGACAATCCAAAATAACATGATACGGGGACAACCAGTCCATCCCTAATATAACATCAAAGTCCACCATGTCTAAAAGCAATAAGTTGACACGTGTCTCAAGACCCTCAAATACCACCACACAAAAATGATGCACTCGGTCGAGCACTATAGAATCACCAACCGGTGTGTACACATATAAAGGAATACCCAAAGCCTTTCTAGGCATGATCAAATAGGGTAGTAATGCCTTGAACAGGATGGTCCTTATCCACTGTGTTCTTTCTCCTTGGACTGAGAGAAGTAATCCGCAACTTTAATCTAGAAATGTCATGAGTGATCTTTTCTCGGATGACTTCATATGGAGTTTGATATTCTTTTGATGCTTCCCGGACTCTTTCCCAGTGAGGATGAGTGTTGGTGTAATTCCAGCTTGCCCAATCTTTTGGCCATATCTCTTTCGAGATGCACCTATTTTGCTGAAAAAGGATTCTTTGTGCCTCGCTATATTCTTCCTCAATTGATAAAATTTCCACCGGAAATTTCCGCAAGAATGATGACTCTGCTTGTGCCTAGACTTTTCCATTGATGATCATTACTGGCCTATAGAACATGAATACCTTTGCTGTGTAGGAATCGCTTAAACATTTCATCCAGTATCTTCTAGGCTTGAACCATAATAAAAATACTTTAAGGGATGGTGCGATGATATCAAAATCTTTGAAGACGTTGTATTTGAATTCCATGAAAATATAATATTGATGGCATAGGTACCAAAAAAACCATAATAATTCTTGTGGAAATCCTTGGCTTGAGCGATGAATATATGGCAGAACGGATATTCTGGATTAACCCCATAAGGCTTGAGAATAGATCCTTCATATTGCCGAAAAACTTGGAGCTCGTAATAAGTTCTTCTTTCCATAATAATTGATGGATCCATGAGAAAAATAAAGAAAAAAAGATGGAAAAAATAAAGGAAATATCAAACATGTCAAGTCTCTTTTCATCCCATCAGATGGAAAAAAGATATTGCAAAATAATGCCAGCCATGAATATTGGAGTGCTATTTTATTTGAAAAAGAATATGGACAAAAGAAAATATGTGGATACGGCAGTGGAAAGTTCAAAGACGCCGAGCAACATTATCACTCCACTTTCAAGGGAATTCTTGTAGTAAAAAATGGGATCAAGAAATTCAATTTCTTCCTGATCCATACAAGATTGCTAATAGAAATAGTTATGAAAGCCTTCCCAAAAATGATCCACATAAATTCAAAAATTATTCCCAATCCTCAGATTCTCAGATGGGCTCAATGGTTTTCTCCATACAAATTTCAAGTCAAGCACCTGAAAGGAAAGGATAATATCCTCGCAGATTTTCTATCTCGACCAGAAGAGTTTCAAAGGGATTTTCACCTGCAAAATTAAAGACAAAGCAGAAGCTAATCAGCCACATCTTCATGTTTTCAAATGAATCAGGAACAAGTTCACTAAAGCCAACGGATCACCCACTGGAGTTGTTTAATCTCATGGATCCCTTTGATCCGTCAATTAATATGGAAAGAACAACTTACTACGAGCTCCAAGTTTTCCCGCAATATGGAGGATCTATTCTCAAGCCTTATAGGGTCAATCCAGAATATCCGTTCTGCCACATATTCATCGCTCAAGCCAAGGATTTTCCACAAGAATTATTACAATTTTTCTGGTACCTATGCCATCAATATTATATTTTCGTGGAATTCAAATGCAACGTCTTCAAGAATTTTTATACCATTGCACCAGCCCTTATAGTATTTTTATTATGGTTCAAGCCTAGAAGATACTGGATGAATTGCTTCAGTGATTCCTACACAGCAAAGGTATTCGTATTCTATAGGCCAGTAAAGATCATCAATGGAAAAGTCCAGGCACAAGCAGAGTAATCATTTTTGTGGAAATTTTCGATGTCAATTTTATCAATCGAGGAAGAATATAGTGAGGCCCACAAAATCTGTTTTCAGCATAATAGGTGCATCCCGAAAGAGATATAGCCAAAAGAACGGGCAAGCTGAAATTACACCAACACTTATCCCCACTTGGAAAGAGTCGGGGAAGCGGCAAAAGAATATCAAACTCAATATGAAGTCATCCGAGAAAAAATCACTCATGATATTTCCAGATTAAAGTTGCGAATTACATCTCTCAGTCCAAAGGAGAAAGAACACAACGGAGAAGGACCATCCATTTCAAGGCATTACTACACAAGGTCCTTGAAAAGATGCCTAGAAGACAACCCTAGAATTAATTATCTAAATCCCTGATAATCCCACAATAATCCTACATTACCTACCAAAAAACCCATAAAAATATCCTACCCATGCCAAGACAAATTCCCACATCATTCCATACCATCTGTGCCCCACTTTCACTTGTTTTCACACGCTTCCACATGCCTCCACATGCTTCGTCACATGCTACACAATATTTTCACATGGAGTCACATGTTACCTCATGCTTTCACATGCTACACCATGTATATTTCACCACCTTCACATGTTTTCTGGTATTTTTTAGTTGGTTTGCCTAAAGTCCTTCACATTCCAAGAAGGACCCACATGTAGATAAGTTTGCCATGTAAGATAGGTTTATTTTATCTTGAAAGTTTGTCTTGTAATAACCTCTTAGCCCTATATAAAGGAGGCCTTGTAGTAATGGTAGGATCATCTAGTAACCTTTGTAAATCTTTTGTGATATATTAAATATGAGTGCTTTCTAAATTTCTCTCTTGTTCTTTCTTTCAAATGGATTGAAAGGCCGGTCCATGTATGAATATAGAATAAGAATAGTCTACTAAAGTTAGCTTATTGTAGTGCAAAAGTTTTCTAAGTTATAAATAGCTAATGTTGGTTATAGTACAAAAGTTTTTTGAGTTGTAAAGCTAGGCAAGCCATCCCTTATGGGTTGTTGAAGCCAGACCTTTTTGTAGGAAAACTTTTGCAACTATAAACAAATTAACTGTTTGTGTAGCTTGGCAAGCCGTCCCTTATGGGTTGTTGAAGCCAATCCCTTTTGTTGGGAAACTTTCATATCTATGGTATAGTTTTCTTTCTTGGAGTCTCTAACTCTATTCTTTATACTGTGGTATCAGAGCCTTTTTGTAGGGAAACTTTCGTATCTATAGTATAGTTTGCTTTCTTGGAGTCTCTTACTCTATTCTTTATACTGTGGTATCGGAGCCAACCCATCCTTTCGGAGGGAGGAACAGTTTGCATAAATATGTCTGAGTCATTTCCATCACCCTCTTCCCTAGCAAAAATGAATATGTCTCCTACTCTACACAAAACTCTGTCCAAAAAATATGATTACCTATATGAAGTATATGTCCTACCCGATGAACAAAAAGTATCCTCTACTAAACTACCCCTCATAAACCCCTACTCAGCATTTGCAAAAAAATCCTTTGCACCTTGGACCCAAATCTGTTCCTTAGTCCAACACAGACCAAAAAGAGTCGAAGAATATGTTGCTGCCTCAAAGCTTGACCAACATCCTATTCTTGCCACTCGAGAGGAACAATTTATCACCCTTCAAATCCCAGATGATTTTCCCACACAATGGAGAGATCATGGTTTTACCCATATCCATTTTGGTGCTATCCGAATAGTTAACATATCACAAAAGAAAAGGTCAACCTATTGTAGCTCGACTTTCTCTTCTATTTCAAGATATTTGGAGTACGAACATGCAAATTTGGGTAATGCAGAAGTTACTCTGAATGCTGGACTGTCTTTATAACTATCTTTCAAAATTTCAACATGTCCCTTTATGACCCGTACCTAACCGAAACCTTAAAAATCCAAGCCCAAATCCAGGGAGCCCCACAAGCCAAAGATTCCATTCAAGCAACCCTTCACCACCAAATGGCATGGCGAGTTCAAAATCACGCCATGGATCTTTGCCTCCCCGGAGGAGAAAACACTTTACTCTTAAATATTGATGCCAAAGGAAACATCATGTGTACCCAAATACCCAGAAAAATTTCCAAAAATGAACTTGTCAAAATTCTTCCTGATTCCTGGATCACAAATCATGAAAATCTAAGAGAATCAGAGGAATCTCTACAATCTGGTGAAGCAACTTTTACCAAAAGAGATAACAAAACCGTTTGCATAAGCTTTGACCATTCCCGTCTCAAAAAAACAAATAAAACCATCTTCTCTTGCCAAATGATTCAACCCAAAGATACAACAGATACATATCGTGAAACGGATTGAGAGTTCTTTTGGAATATACGAAGCATCATGTACGAACATGATTGCTGTCAAAATTTTTGACAAAGAAGGAAAAAGAACTTGGTGGTTCAAATGCCATTTGCGGGACACTGCCCTTGGGATAATGACTGCGATTGTCAAGACTGTTTGGAAGATCCAATTGGTGAATATGATGAAACGGTCCGCCTAAATTGATCCACACCAAAATCCAAGAAAAGGGGCAAAACTGAAAAAAAAATTCGAGCCAAATAGGAAAATAAAGATCCTTCAATTGGCTCATTAAGCCGTCCAGGTAAATATGAATTTTTTGTTAGTTACAAACCCCATGAATGGCCAACATTACCGGTAAACTTCACTCCAAGCTGGGAGGATAGTGAAACTATACCCAAATTACTATCACCATCAGCCCATACCCCAAAATCCAAAAAGCCACCTGAATACAAAACTCCACCAACTCAAAATACCACAAATCCCCCACAACCAAAGATATTCATGCTAAGTCCTTCAAGCTCCATTCATACCCTAGATTTTCCTTCACTTCAAACTTTTGGAAAAGAGGGTATAAGCCATGCTCCAAAAATTACCAAGAAAAACATAGTGCTACCTATTGGAGAAAAACCCCCAATAAGTGACATTGAAGCAACAATGAACTAGCAATTAGAAAACTCAATCTGCCAAAACAAGGTGCTGAGCAACATTGGCAACACCATAAAGAATGTGGCCCATCCACAAAACAAAGTGATGAGCAAGTTGGAAACAATTGAGAAAAAGATGGAGCAGACATCATCTAACCATTACGGACTAATCAAAGCCTTGGAACTAAGATTGACAAATTTACAATACGAGATTTGTCCTCCAGGAACTTCACTTTTCCAATTCTTCCAACAACAACAAAATGAAACGATTTCCATTAAAGAACAAATTCAACTCCTGAGAAATGAACACTTTGAGCCACAAAAAACCCCAGTCTACCTCAAAACCTACCTTCTTCCCCATGTCTCCACAAGCATATTCCCCACCTAAATTAGACTACACCTTTTTTGCTTTTCCATCTACCTCACAAAATCCAATATCTTTCACCCAACCCTTAGAAGAAGAACATGATTTTGATATCACAAAAATGGTTTGGGAAAGGAAAGATGCCCTTGCAGCACAACAACAAACAAAGAAAAGGCGAGACCAACGAGAAAGTTCAAAAGGGTCCAACCCTTAAATTTGATGATTTCTGACCAGAAGGCTCCAAAAGTCTATGTGTCTCAGCCAAGATACATATCAGAAGAAGATACTCCATGGTCGAAATCTATGAATTCATCTAACGATGAATCAATGGAAGATAGCTCTCAGTCAAGCAATGAATCCATGATGAACTCTTCCGAAGAAGACAATCCCCAATATTTGTAAATAATCCAAGAGACCCATACGTATATGAAGTAGATGAGGAACAAGAAGGGATGACAGGTGAGCCAATCCCAAAAATAAGATATGAGCACATGGCAAAAACCAGTTGGAACTGGTTTTCACACTTTCACCTTAGATGACATTTAAGGTTTCAAAATGGTCTCAAAGGATCCAAGACTTCTACACTTGTATGGTGACAAAACATTTGGTGGAACGAGAGAAGTATATCATCCTATTAGAATTTACTCCATGGTTCTCAGGATTCTCAGAGACTGGTGGAACTCACTTGCAATTCAAGACAAAAATACTTTTTTTACTTCCCAAGATTTTGCCTTCAACATCAGGATCCTACATGAAGTTTTCTATGGAGATACTGGCCAAAGACAGGAGAAAATGCAAAGACAACTCTTTGAAATGAAGTGTGTGTCATTCGGCAGAAACGACATTGACAGACATTTCCAAAATATGACGAAGATATACTTTGAAATTGGCAGAGACATTAATCTGAAGCAAGTCTTTGCCTCTTCTCTTCCAAAGTGGTTAGCAAGCCGAACCATGACCATCATTGAAGAAACGTTTCAGTCCATCACAATCCCACAAATCGGTTACATCAGACAAGCTATTTTCATTGCATTGGATGATATTTGTACAAAGAGCTCAGCCCTAAAGCAAATTATCTTGCATATTCCAGCACTTGACAAAGCATGCCGCAAATCTGATCTAATCATCAGATCAGGATGTTCTGCCGCACATTTAGAAGAAGGAGACAATTCAGGAGGTTCAGATGGCCAAGAATTCCAAACGAAAAATCAAGGTCCAAGAGACGCACAAAGTATTTCAGGCGCAGAAAGCCCAAAAAGTTTCACAAGAAGAATAGATGCTTTATTTGCCATAAGATTGGACACTTCGCAAAAAATTGCCCACAATCAAGAAGATCTGTCAAACTTCTTGAAGAAATCAAGGATTACACTGGCATACATCTTGGAAAGGAGGAGGACCTCGAATCCATATTCTCTATAGATGATGAACCTAATGAAGAAACTTTATTCTCTCTTGATATCTATGAAGATCAAGGCAATGAGTAATACCAAATATCAGAACTAGTGATCGAAGCCCGAGAAGAGATCAATGCTCTCGCGCTCATTCCTCAAGTAGGACTCGAGGTATGTTAATCCAAATGGGATAAACTGACTCGAGTTATTGCTTTCATCGATACTGGAGCTGCTTCTTCACTCATAAATCCTGCTGTTCTCCCAGAAGATCAATGGGTGCAACATTTTCAGGATTTCAACATGGCATCAAATGCAATTTTGACCACAACTGTCGTTACAAAGCACCAATCACAATTGAGTTCTTTCCAAGATTGAAGTACAGAACCAAGCTGCTAAAATCTGATGTACCAGGAAATGATCTTATTATTGGGTTCCACATTTACAGACAACTTAGAGATCAACTCCAGACCTTGGTTAACGGGATAGCTTTTAAAAAACAGTTCAGACCGTATTCTATGATTCCAAGGCTATTCCAAATCATCACCGATGAACAAATCAAAGAGATTGAGTAAAATCTCATTGAACATTCATGTGTTGAATAAAGAAGGATGTAATGAAGAAAGAGAAACGCCCGTTATGGAAAAATGAAGAGTTTTTTTATCAAGATTCCTTTCAAAAAGAATGAAAATATCAATCCAACAAAGGCTAGTCATTCAGGAATGAATCCAGATCATTTGCAGATTGCAAAGAAAGAATGTGAAGAACTTTTGGAATTTGATCTAATAGAGCCATCAGACTAACAATGGGCATGCGAAGAATTTTATGTCAACAAAAGAGCTGAACAGACATGAGAAAAACTCAGGTTAGTCATCAATTACCAACCACTTAACCATTTCCTCCAAGATGATAAGTTCCCTATCCCAAATAAACTTACCCTTTTTCTCCCATTTAGCCAAGGCCAAATATTTTTCCAAGTTTGATTTAAAAGCCGGATTTTGGAAATTGGGAATCCACCCTGAATAAAGACCCAGAACAGGATTTTGCATTCCCGACCATCACTTCCGATGGAAAGTCATGCCCTTCGAGTTGAAAACTGCACCCTCTTTGTTCCAAAAAGCCATGATAAAAATCTTCCAGCCCATCCTCCATACATCATTTGTTTACATTGATGACATCCTGCTATTTAGTAACACATTGGAAGAACATGTCCACTTGCTCCGTCAATTTGAGGAATTAGTAACACAGTACGGAATCATGCTTTCTGCAAAAAATATGGTTCTTGCTCAAAAGGAGATTGATTTTCTCGGAATGCATTTTGCCCAAGGGGAATACAGTCCAGGACCACATATATGTCCGAAATTGCTCAAATTTCTAGATACCAATCTTACAATAAAGCAAATCCAACAGTTCTTGGTGTAATAAATTATGTAAGAGATTTCATCCCAAATATCTCTACATGTGTTTCACCACTCACAGAAATGCTCAAGAAAAAGGCTCCAGCATGGGGAGAAGAACAAGATGAAGCATTCAGAAAAATAAAGGAAATATAAAAAAATGTCAAGTATCTTTTCATCCCATCAGATGGAAAAATGATATTGCAAACTAATGCCAGCCATGAATATTGGAGTGCTATTTTATTTGAAAAAAAATATGGACAGAAGAAAATATGTGGATATGCCAGTGGAAAGTTCAAAGATGCCGAGCAACATTATCACTCCCCTTTCAAGGAAATTCTTGTAGTAAAAAATGGAATCAAGAAATTCAATTTCCTGATCCATACAAGATTTCTAATAGAAATAGTTATGAAGGCCTTCCCAATAATGATCCAGATAAATTCAAAAATTATTCCCAAAATCCTCAGATTCTTAGATGGGCTCAATGCTTTTCTCCATACAAATTTCAAGTCAAGCACCTGAAAGGAAAGGATAATATCCTCGCAGATTTTCTATCTCGACCAGAAGAGTTTTCAAAGGGATTTTCACCTGCAAAATTAATGACAATGCAGAAGCTAATCAGCCACATCTTCATGTTTTTAAATGCATCAGGAACAAGTTCACTAAATCCAACAGATCACCCACCGGAGTTGTTCAACTTCATGGATCCGTTTGATCCGTCAATTATAATTGAAAGAAAAACTTATTACGAGCTCCAAGTTTTCCAGCAATATGGAAGATCTATTCTCAAGCCTTTTGAGGTCAATCTAGAATATCCATTCTACCACATATTCATCGCTCAAGCCAAGGATTTTCCACAAGAATTATTATGGTTTTTCTGGTACCTATGCCATCAATATTCTATTTTCATGGAATTCAGATGCAACGTCTTCAAGAATTTTGATACCATTGCACCAGCCTTTAAAGTATTTTTATTATGGTTCAAGCCTAGAAGATATTAGATGAAATGCTTTAGCGATTCCTACACAGCAAAAGTATTCATGTTCTATAGGCCAGTTAAGATCATTAATGGAAAGGTCCAGTCACAAGCAGAGTCATCATTCTGGTGGAAATTTCCGGTATTAATTTTATCAATGTTCTTTTTCAGCAAAATAGGTGCATCCCGAAAGAGATATGGCCAAAAGATTGGGCAAGCTGGAATTACACCAACACTCATGCTCACTGGGAAAGAGTCCCAGAAGCAACAAAAGAATATCAAACTGCATATGAAGTTATCCTAGAATGATCACTCATGACATTTCCAGATTAAAGTTGCGGATTACATCTCTCAGTCCAAAGGAGAAAGAACACATCCGGAGAAGGACCATCCAGTTCAAGGCATTACTACACAAGGTCCATGAAAAGATTCCTAGAAGACAACCCTAGACTTAAATATCTAAATCCCTGATAATCCCACCATAATCCTACAATATCTACCAAAAAAACCTTTAAAAATATCCTACACATGCCAAGAAATATTCCTACATATTTTCATACCATCTGGGCCCCACTTTCACTTGTTTTCACATGCTTCCACATGCCTCCACATGCTTCATCACATGCAACACAATATTTTCACATGGCGTCACATGCTACCTCATGCTTTCACATGTTACACCAATATTTCACCACATTCAAATGTTTTTAGGTGTTTTCCTAAAGTCCTTCACATTCCAAGAAGGATCCACATGTAGATAAGTTTGCCATGTAATATAGGTTTATTTTATCTTGAAAGTTTGTCTTGTAATAACCTCCTAGCCCTATTTAAAAAAGCCCTTGTAGTAATGGTAGGATCATCTTGTAACCTTTGTAAATCTTTTGTGATATATTACATATGAGTGATTTCTAAATTTCTCTCTTGTTCTATTTTTCTAATGGATGGAAAAGCTGGTCCATGTATGAAAATAGAGTAAGAATACTCTGATAACGTTAGATTATTGTAGTGCAAAAGTTTTCTGAGTTATAAACAACTAATGCTTGTTATAGTACAAAAGTTTTCTGAGTTGTGTAGCTTGGCAAGCCGTCCTATATGGGTTGTTGAAGCCCACCCCTTTTGTAGAAAAACTTTTGCGACTATAAACAAATTAACTGTTTGTGTAGATTGGCAAGCCGTCCCATATGTGTTGTTGAAGCCAGCCCCTTTTGTAGGAAAACTTTCGTATCTATGGTATAGTTTGATTTCTTGGAGTCTCTTACTCTGTTCTTTGTACTGCCACATCTTCATGTTTTCAAATGCATCAGGAACAAGTTTACTAAAGCCAACGGATTACCCACCGGAGTTGTTCAACCTCATGGATCCCTTTGATCCGTCAATTATTATGGAAAGAAGAACTTATTACAAGCTCCAAGTTTTCCGGCAATATGGAGGATCTATTCTCAAGCCTAATGGGGTCAATCTAGAATATCCGTTTATCCACATATTCATTGATCAAGCCAAGGATTTTCCACAAGAATTATTGTGGTTTTTTTGGGTTTTTGAGATGGGAATGGTCAAAGATTATGCAAACAGTTTCGTCATCTCTTTTGGTAAAAGTTAGTTCACAAGATTGCAGAGATTCCTCTGATTCTATTAGCTTTTCATAATTTTTTATCCAGGAATAAGGAAGAATTTTGACAAGTTCATTTCTGGAAATTTGTCTGGTTATTTGGGTGCACATGGTGTTTCCTTTTGTAGCATCAATATTTAAGGGTAATGCATTTTCTCCTCCGGGAAGGCAAAGATCCATGGCGTGATTTTGGACTCGCCATGCCATTTGGTGGTGAAGGGTAGCTTGGATGGAATCTTTGGTTTGTGGGGTTCCCTGGATTTTGACTTGGATTTTTAAGGCTTCGGTTAGGTACGGGTCATAAAGGGACATGTTGAAATTTGGAAAGATAGTTATAAAGAAAGTTCCAGCATTCAGGGTAACTTCTGCAGTACCCAAATTTGCATGTTGGTACTCCAAGTATCTTGTATCTAGAAGAGAAAGTCGAGCTACAGCAGGATGACCTTTTCTTCTGTGATATGTTAAAGCGATTCGGATAGCACCAAATTGGATATGGGTAAAACCATGATCTCTCCATTGTCTGGGAAAATCATCTGGGATATGAAGGATGATAAATTGTTCCTGTCGAGTGGCAAAAATAGGATGCTGGTCAAGCTTTGAGGAAGCGACATATTCTTTGACTCCTTTTGGTCTGTGTTGGACTAAAGAACGGATTTGGGTCCAAGGTGCAAAGGATTTTTTGGCAAAAGCTGAGTAGGGGTTTATGAGGTAATCATATTTTTTTGGACAGAGTTTTGTATAGAGTAAGAGACATATTCATTTTTGCTAGGGAAGAGGATGATGGAAATGACTCAGACGTATTTAGAAATTTGTTCCTCCCTTCGAAAGGATGGGCTGGCTCTGATACCACAATATAAAGAACAGAGTAAGGGACTCCAAGAAAGCAAACTATATCATAGATACAAAACATCAAAGTCCACCATGTCTAAAAGAAGAACATGATTTTGATATCGTAAAAATGGTTTGGGAAAGGAAAGATGCACTTGCAGCACAAATACAAACAAAGAAAAGGCGAGACTAAGGAGAAAGTTCACAAGGGTCCAACCTTGAAAATTTGAAGATTTCTGACCAGAAGGCTCCAGAACTCTATGTATCTCAGCCAAGATACATACCAGAAGAAGATACTCCATGGTCGGAATATTTGAATTCATCAGATGATGAATCAATGGAAGATAGCTCTCAGTCAAGCAATGAATCCATGACGAACTCTTTTGAAGAAGACAATCCCCCAATATTTGTGAATAATCCAAGAGACCCAGAAGTATCTGAAGTAGATGAGGAACAAGAAGGGATGACATGTGAGCCAATTCTAGAAAGAAGATATGAGCTCTTGGCGTCAAACCAGTTGGAACTGGTTTCCACACTTTCACCTTAGATGACATCAAGGTTTCAAAATGGCCTTAAAGGATCCAAGACTTCTACATGAAGTTTTCTGTGGAGATAATGGCCAAAAATAGGAGAAAATGCGAAGACAACTCTTTGAAATGAAGTGTGTGTCATTCGACAGAAACGACATTGACAAACATTTAAAATGGCAAAGATATACTTTGAAATTGGCGGAGACATTAATCTGAAGCAAGCCTTTGTCTCTTCTCTTCCAAAGTTGTTAGCAAGCCTAACCATGACCATCATTAAAGAAAAGTTTCAGTCCATAACAATCCCACAAATTGGTTACATCAGGCAAGCTATTTTCATTGCATTGGATAATATTTGTACAAAGTGCTCAGCCCTAATGCAAATTATCCAGCATAATCCAGCGCTTGACAAAGCCTGCCGCAAATCTGATCTAATCACCAAATCAGGATGTTCCTGCCGCACATCCAAACGAAAGAGAGAATTCAGGAGGTTCAGATGGCCAAGAATTCCAGACAGAAAATCAAAGTCCAAGAGATGCACAAAGTATTTCAGGCGCAGAAGGCCATGAAATTTTCACTAGAAGAATAGATGCTTTATTTGCCATAAGATTGGACACTTCGCAAAAAATTGTCCACTATCAAGAGGATGTATCAAACTCTTTGAAGAAATCGAAGATTACACTGGCATACATCTTGGAAAGGAGGAGGACCTTGAATCCATATTCTTTGTAGATGATGAACCTAATGAAGAAACTTTATTCTATCGTGATATCTACGAATATCAAGGGAATGAGCAGTACCAAATTTCAGAACCAGTGATCGAAGCACGAGGGGAGATCAATGCTTTCGCAGTCGTTCCCCAAGTAGAACTCGAGGTCTATTCATCCAAATGGGATAAACCAACTCGAGTTATAGCATTTATCGATACCGGAGCTGCGTCTTCACTCATAAATCCTGTTGTTCTACCTGAAGATCAATGGGTGCCGCATGTTAAGGATTTCAACAGTGCCTCAAATGCAATTTTAACCACAACTGTTGTTACAAAGCACCCGATCGCAATTGAGTTTTTTCCAGGATTGAAGTACAGAATCAAGCTGCTAGGATCTGATGAACCAAGAAAGGATCTTATTATTGGATTCGACATTTACTGACAACTTAGAGATCAACTCCAGATTAGGGCTAACGGGATAGATTTTAAAAAATAGTTCAGACCTGATTCTGAGATTCCAAGGCTCTTCCAAATCATCAACGATGAACAAATCAAAGAGATTGAGCAAAATCTCGTTGAACATTCATGTGCTGAATCCCCCAAGGATTTCATGAATAAGGGGAAACGCGCATTATGGAAAAACGAAGAGTTTTTCCCAAGCTCCATTCAAGAAGAATGAAAATATCAATCCAATAAAGGCCATCCATTCATGGATGAATCCAGATCATCTTCAGCTTACAAATAAAGAATGTAAAGAACTTTTGGAATTTGATCTAATAGATCCATCAGACTCATAATGGGCATGCGAAGCATTTTATGTCAACAAAATTGCTGAACAGACAAGAGGAAAACTCAGGTTAGTCATCAATTACCCGCCACTTTACCATTTCCTCCAAGATGATAAGTTCCCTATACCAAATAAACTTACTCTTTTCTCCCATTTAGCCAAGGCCAAATATTTTTCTAAGTTTGATTTAAAATACAAATTTTGGCAATTGAGAATCCACCCTGAAGAAAGACCCAAAACAGGATTTTGCATCCCCGACCATCACTTCCAATGTAACGTCATGCCCTTCGGGTTGAAAACTGCACCCTCTTTGTTCCAAAAAGCCATGATAAAAATCTTCCAACCAACCATCCATACTTCTTTAGTTTACATTGATGACATCCCGCTATTTAGTAATACAGTGGAGGAACATGTCAACTTGCTTCGCAATTTGAGGCATTAGTAACACCGTACGGAATCATGCTTTCTACAAAAAAAGATACTTCATGCTCAAAAGTAGATTGATTTTCTCGGAATGCATTTTGCCCAAGGGGAATACAGTCCAGGACCACATATATGTAAGGAATTGCTCAAATTTCCAGATACCAATCTCACAATATAGCAAATCCAACGGTTCTTGGGTGTAATAAATTATGTTAGAGATTTCATCCCAAATATCTCTACATACGTTTCACCACTCAGAGAAATGCTCAAGGAAAAGGCTCCAGCATGGGGAGAATAACAAGATGAAGCAGTTAGAAAAATAAAGGAAATATCAAAAAATGTCAAGTCTCTCTACATCCCATCATATGGCAAGACGATATTGCAAACTGATGCCAGCCATGAATATTGGAGTGCTGTTTTATTGGAAGAGAAATATGGCCAGAGGAAAATATGTGGATACGCCAGTGGAAAGTTCAAAGATGCCAAGCAACATTATCACTCCACTTTCAAGGAAATTCTTGTAGTAAAAAATGGAATCAAAAAAATTCAATTTCTTCCTTATCCATACCGAATTTCTCACAGATATGGATATGAAGGCCTTCTCAAAGATGATCCAGATAAATTCAAAAAATATTCCCAATCCTCTGATTCTCATATGGGTTTAATGATTTTCTCCATACAAATTTCAAGTCAAGCACCTGAAAGGAAAGGATAATATTCTCGCAGATTTTCTATCTCGACCAGAAGAATTTTAAAGAGATTTTCACTCGCAAAATTGAAGACAAAGCAGAAGCTAATCAGCCACATCTTTATGTTTTCAAATACATGAGGAACAAGTCCATTAAAGCCAACGGATCACCCACCGGAGTTGTTCAATCTCATGGATCCCTTTGATCTGTCAATTGTTATGGAAAGAAGAACTTATTATGAGCTCCAAGTGTTTCGGTAATATAGAGGATCTATTCTCAAGCCTTATGGGGTCAATCCAGAATATCCGTTCTGCCACATATTCATCGCTCAAGCCAAGGATTTTCCACAAGAATTATTATGGTTTGTCTGGTACTTATACAATAAATATTATATTTTTATGGAATTCAAATGCAACATCTTCAAGGATTTTGATACCATTGCACCAGCCCTTAAAGTATTTTTATTATGGTTCAAGCCAAGAAGATACTGGATGAAATACTTCTGTGATTCCTACACATCAAAGGTATTCATATTCTATAGGCTAGTAAAGATCATCAATGGAAAAGTCCAGGCACAAGCAGAGTCATCATTTTGGTGGAAATTTCCGGTATCAATTTTATCAATGGAGGAAGAATATAGCGAGGCACAAAGAATCCTTTTTCAGATAAATAGGTGCATCCCGAAAGATATATGGCCAAAAGATTGCTGGAATTACACCAACCCTCATCCTCACTGGGAAAGAGTCCGGGAAGCAGCAAAAGAATATCAAACTCCATATGAAGTCATCCAAGGAAAGATCACTCATGACATTTCCAAACTAAAGTTACGGATTACATCTCTCAGTCCATAGGAGAAAGAACACAGTGGAGAAGGACCATCCAGTTCAAGGCATTACTACACGAGGTCCATGAAAAGATGCCTAGAAGACAACCCTAGAATTAATTATCTAAATCCCTAATAATCCCACCATAATCCTACAATACCTACCAAAACACCCTTAAAGATATCTTACACATGCCAAGACAAATTGCCACATCTTTCCATACCATCGGGGCCTCACTTTCACTTGTTTTCACATGGTTCCACATGCCTCCACATGCTTCGTCACATGCAACACAATATTTTTGCATGGCGTCACCTGCTACCTCATGCTTTCACATGCTACACCATGTATATTTCACCACCTTCACATAATTTTAGGTATTTTTTAGTTGGTTTGCCTAAAGCCCTTCACATACCAAGAAAGACCCACATGTAGATAAATTTACCATGTATGATATGTTTATTTTATCTTGAAAGTTTGTCTTGTAATAACCTCCTAGCCCTATATAATGTAGGCCTTTTTGTATTGGTAGGATCATCTTGTAACCTTTTGTAAATATTTTGTGATATATTACATATGAGTGCTTTCTAAATTTCTCTCTTGTTATTTCTATCGAATGGATGGAAAGTCTGGTCCATGTATGAAAATAGAGTAAGAATACTTTATTAAAGTTAGCTTATTGTAGTGTGAACGTTTTCTGAGTTATAAACAGCTAACGTTGGTTATAGTACAAAAGTTTTCTAAGTTGTGTAGCTTGGCAAGCCGCCCCTTATGGGTTGTTGAAGCCAGCCCCTTTTGTAGGAATACTTTTGCGACTATTAAAAAATTAACTATTTGTATAGATTGGAAAGTCTTCCCTTATGGGTTGTTGAAGCCAGCCCCTTTTGTAGGAAACTTTCGTATCTATGGTATAGTTTGCTTTCTTGGAGTCTCTTACTCTGTTCTTTATGTTGTGGTATCAGAGCCATCTCATCCTTTTGGAGGGAGGAACAATTTTCTAATTATGTCTAAGTCATTTCCATCATCCTGTTCCCTAGCAAAAATGAATATGTCTCATACTCTACACAAAACTCTTTCCAAAAAATATGATGACACATAAGAATTAGTAGATCCTATATCAAATAATACTGAAGGACCCCTGTCACAGACCAGTATAGTACATGTAATCACAACATCAGATGACTACGCCTCCGGCCTGGCTGGCAATGCATAACAACGGGGTTGGCCCCCACCTCCCTGAACTGTATCTCTGAGATGATCTGCCGCGGGCTGACCCCTGCCTCTAGCTGTCCGAGCTCCACCTCTACGGTCTTTACCTCTACTTCTATGATCCCTATCCCCTCCTCTAACTCGTTGGGCGACCTATTGATCACCTACTTCCTGAATCGTAGGGCGAGGACCCTGCTGCTGAGAACTACTCGAGGCTCGAGGGAAAAACCTAACAATATGACCTGGGTCACCACAACCATAACATGCCCTAGGCGGCTGAGACTGGTGGCCCTATCGACCTGTATGATCTCCCCTGAAGCTCTGAAGTGGCGGTGTACTGATGGGGGCTGGTGGTGAGTTGAAAGTCTGCTGATCCAAATAATACTGTTGAGGACCACCACCGTTTGGAGTGCCATGAGAAACCTGAAGTGCCGACTTGAAGGGCCTCTGAGAGTGGCCTTTGTCATAGGAATCCCTACCTCCAGATAAGGTACCACTAAATCTACCAGAATGTCTAGGCCTCTTGTCTGAACTCTGACTACCCCCTCAAACCAGTGCCATCTCTACCCGGCGAGCCGCATTAGCCGCCTACTTTAAGGAAATATCTCTGCCAACTCCCATAGCCATCTGAAGGTGAATCGGCTGAATCATTCCATCAATGAACCTCCGGAAACTCTCTCGCTCTGTAGGGAGTATCAAAACTGCATGGCGTGCCAAGTCAATAAATCTGGTCTCATACTATGTAACTATCATGGAGCCCTGCTGGAGGTGCTCGAACTGTCTGCGAAGTTCCTCCCGCTAAGTGACGAGGAGAAACTTCTCCAAAAATAACTCCGCAAACTGATCTCATGTCAAAACTGGATACCATGCTGGTCTAGCTAGGCAATAATCCCTACACCAAGTCTTGGCGGATCCTGCAAGCTTGAAGGTGCAAAAATCGACCCCATTGGTCTCTACTATTCCCATAGCCCTGAGGATCTCATTACAACTGGATAGGAAATCCTCGGGATCCTCCGATGAAGCACCGTTGAAAGAGGTGGTGAAGAGCTTGGAGAACCGATCAAGTATCCACAGAGCATCCAAAGACATGGCCGTCCCATCTCTGGCCTGAGCTGTAATGCCTTTCTGAATTGCCACTGCGGGCTGAACCAATGGAACCCGAGTCTGGGGAGCTACCTGCTCTGGAGTATGTGTAGTAGGAGTCTGAACCCCTCCTCTAGCCTGAGAAGTGGCTGGTGCTACTGACAGCAATCTCGCTCTAGCGACACTGTCCATAAAGCCTGTTATTCGGACGAGAGCATCCTGGAGATCCGGGGAAAACATCACCCCTCCTAGAACCTGAGCTGTGCCCACTGGACATGGTGGGGCTGAAACCTCCTCATCTAAGTCAATATGAGGCTCCACCTGTGGAACTGCTGCTTGGGGCTGTGAGACCCAAGTAACTTAGTGCTCTGATACCAACTTGTCACGACCCGGATTTTTCCCACCATCGGGAGTCGTGATGGCGCCTACTGTCGGAGCTAGGCAAGCTAACCTTTTTAAAATATTTCACAAAACTTTAATTTGAACAGTATAATAACTGACATAATTAATTAAAACCCACGCGGAAGAATTTTAACAAAATAACAATAGAAAAATGTGGAAATCTGTACCATGCCTCTACCCAGTATCCGGTGTCACTACTCACGGACTAATAAAAGAGAACTAAAAACATCTGTCTGAAGGAAATATATAACAAGTCCGTTTTGTTACAATAAAAACAAACATGAAGAGATAGATGAGACTCAGGGTTTGCGAACGCCAGCGAACTAACTCGGAGTCTCTGGACTGAAGTATCCTGACCTGTGCACAAAAGGGCACAGAAGTGTAGTATCAGCACAACCGACCCCAGGTGCTGGTAAGTGCTCGGCCTAACCCAGGCGAGGTAGTGACAAGGCTAAACCAGACCTACCAAAATCAACCTATACAGATATATGTGCAATAACGAGCAGATAACAAAATTTAAACAGCTAATGGGGAGGGGACATGCTGGGGGCTGTAACAGCGCATTTATAAGTCCAACGAACAAGTAATGGAAACTGAATATTTAACATTAATGAAAGAAAGCTAGTGAATCAACAACTGCACGGCACCACCCTTCGTGCTTTCACTCTCATTTCTCACCAAAACGGTCAAATATACTGCACGGCATCACCCTTCGTGCTTTTACTCTCAATACACAGTGCACGGCATCACCCTTCGTGCTTTCCTCACATAACTATCACATCAACGCATGGAATGACACTTCGTTCTCAAATAATCAAGAAACATAGCACGGAAAGACCCTTCGTGCATAATTATCAAAACGTGGCACGGAAAAACCCTTCGTGCATATTATCTCTTTTCCTCACCCAATCAACAGTCACAACCAAACGGGAAAGGAATATACAACAAGATAAAATATCCTAGCAAGGGATAACAACTCTACAACTAGTCCCGGCAAGGGAGAATAACTCAACAATAAGTCTCGGCAAGGGAAAACAACTCAACACTAAGTCACAGCAAGGGAAAACAGCTCAACAATGAGTCCCGGCAAGGGAAAAATACGGAAATTCCTTCTTTAGCTCATTTACTTCTCAACTATCACATAATAGTGCATTTATCAAGTAATTATCACAATTGTTCACTTTTTCGAAATTTTAGTAGAAATTATGACTCACGGTCATGCTAGAGTCGGGCGCATATGTAACTGTCACAATACCTATATACCAACACCATATAGCTCATAGCAAATATTATCCTAATCATATTCCCTCAAGCCAAAATTAGATCAAACACTTACCTCGAATCCAAAAATAGAAACTCAAAGCTCAACTATTGCCTTTCCTCTAGAATTCGACCCCGAACCAACGATATCTAACATAAATCGACTCAATATTATCAATAATAGCACAAGGATAAATTTTCCTAGCTTAGAAATGCATTTTCTAACTTTCTTCCAAAAATACCAAAATTCGACACCGGGCCCACATGGTCCAAACTCGAGGCTCCGACCAAATTCCGGTTACCCATAACCCCACGAGTCCAAATATATGATTTGTTCTAATATTCAACCCCATATTGAGGTTGAATCGCTCAAAATTTTCAAAAACCTAACTTTACCCAAAAGCCCTAATTCTACCATGATTTCATGTGTTTAGGGATAGAAAATTGATGTTTAAATGAAGGGAGCAAGAAGAAATGATGTTAGGATTACATACCCAATGAACTATGAAGAAATAGGAGCTTGAATATTGTTCAAATGGAGGATTTTAGGAAGAGCTCGTGTGAGAATTTGGGAAGACATCCCGTCACGGTTCTATTTTTAGGAAGATCTCTGTACTCAATTCATTCTTATTTTCCCCGATGATGGATGCGTTAACAACCCATATTTAAGGGGAGGTGCTATGGTGCATACTATTCGCCGATGACATAGTTCTGATTGACGAGTCACGAACCGGTGTTAATGATAGGCTGGAAATTTGGAGTCAAGCTCTTGAGTCTAAGGGTTTCAAGATAAGCAGAACAAACTCGAAATACCTGGAGTGTAAGTTAAACATTGAGCCGAGGGAAGTAGGCGTAAATGTAAGGCTTGAATCACAGGTTATCCCAAGTAGAGGCAGTTTCAAGTACCTTGGGTCGATAAACCACGAGAAAGAGAGATCGATGAGTATGTCACACACTGTATTGGGGTAGGATTGATGAAGTGGAGGTTAGCATCCAGAGTCTTGTGTCACAAGAGAGTGCCAACGATACTCAAAGTTAAGTTCAATAGAGTGGTGGTTAGACCGGCAATGATGCATGGGACTGAGTGCTGGCCTATTATGTCATGCCCCAAATCTGAGGGCATGACCGGCACTCAACCGGGTATCCCCAGTCGAGTGGACCTGGGTGCCATTCCTATTTCCCACGCGTTACCCCACTTCATTCTTTGTTTATTACCCAAAAGATACCAGATTTGCAATTGAAAGAACACATGATTTCTCTTTTATAAACACACATTATGATTAACAGGGAACGTCTTTTACAAAACATACATTATGATTAACAAGGAATGTGGTATACAAGTTTAAGTGCCCAAAACATACACCTTTATGCATAAGTTCCAACCGACATACCCATGTCTACGGAGCCCCTAAGAGAAAGATAGCACAAAACTTGCCGGCGACAAGGCCCCTGCTATAACCTTTACAAAAGGACACAAGACTCCAAAATACAACATAGGTGGCATGAGCCACACAAGGCCCCGGAAGGAAAGGGGCTCACCAAACACGAATATCACCGATAGAGAAGGAGGATGAGCTACGAAAGTGGACTGGAATGCCTACCACGGATCTACCTACAATCATAACACGAGTGTAGCGCCCCCGGCAAAAGGGACACCAGTACATTTGAATTGTACTGCCATGTATGAACAAACTCTGTCCAAGTAAACTCAAGCCAAATTGCATATACCAGTATGGAACTGAACGACAATAGTACAAGTACAACCATGGAGCAACAACCAAACATTTCAAACAAATGATTCAAGTAGTCAGACAAAGGGGAAATCAGTGCCCTATAGGATACAAACTCTCCTGATATCTGCTTTCACAAGTTCACATTTATCATTTCATGATTCATATTCATATCAATAGTGATATTGGATCACATTTTCCACCCTTATTGCCTCGTCCAGCCTTATTTCATCGGCCACCCTTATCACCCCAACCCATACCTTATTTCACCGTGTTGCGGCGTGCAACCTGACTTCGCCTGATAGTTTTCAATTCACAACAACAAACAACACAATAACAAATACAAGAAATCAACTATGGCACATTGTTATAATACATCCACAACAAGGATAATGAAATCCCACAACTAGCAACAACAATTTCCTCATGTTCATCAAATTGGTACACAATTTGGATCATCACAACAATTATTCACAGCTAATCACACACGTTGTTCCACACTATTTCCATTTCCATTGTTCCACATTATTTCCATTTCTATTATTCCACATTATTTCCATTTCCACTGTCCCACATTATTTCCATTTCCATTGTTCCACATTATTTCCATTTCCGTTGTTCCAATTACAAGTTCCACAACTTTCACAACAAAGTTACCACACAATTATATAACACAAAAGCTTCACACTGATTCTTCACATGAACATCAATTATCAACAATTTCGCAACTAGCATAGGGCGATTTCGCAAGGATCACAGTTAGCCATACATACCTGGAGTTGTTTATTCCCTTTTAAACCTCTAGTCCAATTCACCAAGCAATCAAGAAGTCAATCTAGTTCATGAGCAACACTTAGGTTTTAAAAATTTAAACTCATAGTTAATACCCAATACCCTTTGTACAAGATTTTAGAGTTTTGAAGACATGCATGAAGATTTTATGAAGAAATTTCAAAGCAAGTGTATGGGGTTCCCTTCCCAAGCTTAATTTCGAAATTTGGGGAAAATGGGTTAGGGATTTTACCTGAGAAATCAATAGAGAAGACAATGCACCAATAATTTTCCAAGCTCCAATGATTTTGAAAGACTAGATGATGAAGGATTTGCTTTCTCTCCCAAGAACTCTCTCTCCCTCTCTCTTATTTGATCAGAAGTGTGTTAAAAATGAGGGAGAAGGTGTTTTTATAAAAGGTGGGTCGGGTCTAGAATATTAGAAAAATACCAAGCGAGCTCGATCTGCGATGCAATCTGCGATCCCAGAACAGACATGCGGTCTGCAGAATGGACAGAAATGGCTCAAATTTCAAACTTCTCGGGTTGGGAATGCGGTGAATATGCGGTCTGCATTTGAGTTCTGCGGTCACAGAATGCACCGCATAACTGACCTTCAAATTTCCTCAGGGACAATATGCGATCATTCTACGGTCCGCATATTGGTTACGCGATCGCGGATTTGACCACATTTTCAACATAAAAAATTGGTTGCTCTCTGATTCACTCTGCGGTAGGAATGCGGTCCGCATAGTTGATCTGCGACCGCATTTTGGACTGTATTTTGACCATTTTCTGGAAAATTTTTTATTTTACATTTTTAAGTGCAAAACTGTAAAAAGAATCTGATCCGTGTGGGGTAGACTCGGCTCTATGAGCTTCTAACATCTGATCACTCATTTTCACAGGTCCTTACATCCTCCCCCGCTTAAGATCATTCGTCCTCGAATGAGAACTTGGGAACCAAATGAGTTTGAAAACATGATATGCAAGTTTCTACACTTTTATTAACTTTCAAGTTTGTTTTCGAAAAATTTTGCCAGAGTTTCCTTTGTAATATGGACAGAACCACCGGTAAAAGAACCTCCAAAACATATTCCCAAGCATTACTACACAAACCTGCTACTTTTACGACAGTTGTAAAATGCATAATCCTCACACTTGCACATATTCAACCTCTTGATACACTTTTAAACATTTGGCACACAACACAATATCAAATTAAGCATTCATCACTTGTACTATTAAAGCCATTTACCTATCACAAGGGTACGACACAATTATTCATTTCAATACAATTCCTCCATACAAAAACCAATCATTACACAATTAGAACACCTTGATACACAGTCTCCATGCAAAATTAATTATTACTATTATACATCACCTTACCATGGGAGCACAAGAATCTTCATTACCAAAAAGGACTGCACATTGTTCAAATAGTTACAACACATAGTTTTTTTATTTTGGCACAACTTGGAGAAACTACCACAATAAGGCACTTGGTAAGAGAAGGAATGATTCTTACACGTAATGGAACACATCACTAGCTCTCCTAGGGACAAGATTCGCACGATCGTTTATGAACTTATTTCGATGGGGGTATTTTATCTTCATCTCATCTTCTGCTTCCCACGTGGCTTCCTCGACTTGTTGGTTTCTCCACAACACCTTAACTGAAGCAATATCCTTGTTCCGCAACTTTTGGACTTGCCTATCCAGAATAGCAACCGAAATCTCTTCATATGATAACTCTTATGTAACATTGATGTCTTCAACTAGCACAATTTTAGACGGATCACCCACAACTTTCCTCAACATGGATATATGAAACACCGGGTGCACTAAGGACATTTCAGAGGCGATTCCAACCTATACGCAACTGGACCGATCCTTTGAATGACTTGATATGGCCCGACGTACCTAGGACTTAGTATTCGCTTCTTCCCAAAGCGCATGACTCCTTTCATAGGGGATACCCTCAAGAATACCCAATCTCCTTCTTGAAAATTAATCCTCTTCGACGCACGTCCGCATAGGATTTCTGGCGACTTTGGGCAGTCTTCATTCTCTCATGAATGACTATTACCTCCTCCATGGCTTGATGCACGAGATCTGGCCCTATTAGTTCTGCTTCACCAACCTCGAACCACCCGATCTGGGACCTACACCTCCTTCCGTACAATGCTTCGAATGGGGCCATCTGGATACTAGCATGGAAGCTGTTATTATAAGCAAACTCTATAAGGGGCAGGTGATCCTCCCAATTACCTTTAAAATCCAAGACACATGCCCGCAATATATCCTCGAGCTTCTGAATAGTCCGTTCTGCTTGGCCATCGGTTTGCGGATGAAACGTTGTGCTAAGATTCACTTGAGTACCCAAACCTTGCCGAAATTTCCTCCAGAAGTTAGCTGTATACTGAGCTCCTCGATCCGAAATGATAGAAAGCGGCGTACCATGAAGCCTCACTATCTCCTTGATATACAACCGAGCATATTGTTCCGCGGTATCAGTGGACTTGACTGGCAAAAAGTGAGATGATTTGGTGATACTATCCACAATTACCCAAATTGAGTCGAACTTGAGATGAGTAAGAGGCAGTCCTATCACGAAGTCCATATTGATCATTTCCCTCTTCAACATCGGTATTTCTATGAGCTGACTCAACCCTCCCAGCCGCTGATGCTCCGTCCTTCACTTGCTGGCAATTTGTACACTTAGAGACGAAGTCCTCCACACTCTTCTTCATACCACTCCACCAATATATCCTTGAGATCGTGATACATCTTTGTAGAGCCTGGGTGCACTGAATACCTGGAATGATGAGCCTCCGCCATTACCCTCTCTCGAAGATTATCCACATCTGGGACACATAACTTGTCATGGCACCGTAGTACACCATCGCTGTTGCCGAGTGAAAATGCTGAAATAGTGTTACTTAGAGATGCCTCTTTCAATTGTGCCAATGCTAGATCAACAAACTGCTTTTCTTTAACCTCTGCCACGAGCGACGATTCTGCTGTATTATGCACCATAAGTTCCTCCTCATTCGGGGCTGAGATACAAACCCCAAGGCTGGTCAACTGATGCACCTCCCAAGCTAGGAACCTGTGATCCGCTCTCAAGTGAGCCAAGCTATCCATGGATTTCCGATTGAGGGCGTCGGCCACCACGTTCGCCGTCCCTGGATGGTACAAGATGTCCATATAATAATCCTTAAGCAATTCTAACCACCGACGCTGCCTCAAATTAAGCTCTTTCTGCTTGAACAAATATTGAAGACTCTTGTGATATGAAAACACATCTACATGAACCCCAAAAAGAAAATGCCGCCATATTTTAAAGGCGAACACAATTGCTGCAAGCTCCAAATCATGCGTCGGGTAATTCTTCTCGTGATGCTTGAGTTGCCTGGAAGCATATGCTATGACCTTCCCGTGCTGCATCAGAACACTCCCTAAACCAACCCGTGAGGCATCAATTTGGAACTTGGCTGATTTCTGCGTCAATTTGGAACTTGGCTGATTTCTTCGTCAATTTGGTCAATGGGGAGGCGAGGGTGGAGAATCCCTCTACAAACCTCCGATAAAACCATGCTAACCCCAAAAAGCTATGGATCTCCGTCAGGGTCGTGGGCCTAGGCCAATCCTTCACCACTGCAATCTTTTGGGGGTCAATCTGAATCACCTCACTGGAAACAACATGACATAGAAAAGCGACGGACTCCAACCAAAATTCACATTTGGAAAACTTGGCATACAATTGGTGCTGATGTAGAGTCTGCAATATCGCTCTGAGGTGGCTGGCATGATCCTCCCTGCTCCACGAATATACAAGGATGTCGTCAATGAAAAAATTCACTAAAGAGTCTAAAACTGACTTGAAGACCCGATTCATAAGATCCATAGAAGATACCGGGGCGTTGGTTAGCCCAAAAGACATGACCAAGAATTCAAAGTGGCCATAGCGATACCTGAACGCGGTCTTAGGAATATCCTGCTCCCTGATCTTCAATTGGTGGTAACCAGACCACAAATCAATTTTGGAGAAGAACCTTGCACCTTGCAATTGATCGAGCAAATCATCTATCCGAGGAAAAGGATACATATTCTTAATGGTGACTTTATTAAGCTGCCGATAATCGATACAAATCCGAAGTGACCCATCCTTCTTTTTGACAAAAAGAACCAGAGAACCCATGGCGACACACTTGGCCAGATAAACCCCTTCTCCAATAGATCCTTCAACTGCTCTTTTATCTCCCGCAACTCTGTTGGTGCCATTCTGTACGGTAGAATAGATATTGGTTGAGTATCTGGAACTACATCAATCCCGAAATCAATCTCCCTATCTGGTAGAATTCCTGGAAGCTCATCTAGAGATACCTCAAGAAACTCATTCACAACTGGAACAGACTCGGGGACATGAACTTTTGGAGGAGTGTCCGCCACCAGGACTAAATGATAGATACACCCCTTCCTAATCATCTTCGAAGCGTTGATGTAGGAAATAAACCTACCCTTCGGCACAACACCATTCCCTTTCCATTCAACAACCGGCTCATTAGGGAACTCGAGCCTCATGAATCTCGTCCAGCAATCAAGTTTAGCAAAGTACGAATAAAGCCAATCCATCCCCATGATTACATCAAAATCCACCATCCCAAGCTCGATAAGGTCAGCCGTGGTAACACGACCACCCACCATAACAACACAATTTCGATAGATCCGCGCGACTGTAATAGAATCACCAACCGGAGTCGATACAGAGAACGGCTCAGGAAGCTGCTCGGGTTCAATCCCGAAACTCGAAGAAACAAATGGAGTGACATGGGACAAAGAAGACCCCGGATCAATAAGAGCATATCAATCAAAGGTCTGAACAGATATGATACCTATGACAACATCTAGGGAAGCCTCAGCACTCGAACGGCCACTCAATGCATAAAACCTACTGGGTCCGCCCTACCACGAGCTCCACCTCTGGCTGCACCACGCCCTGCTGGGGCTGGAGGGCGCACTGATGACATAGCAACTGATGAACTGGATGGCTGAGCAAGTCTCCTGCCCGTGCCCTGTCTGGGCGCATGACAGTCTCGTTGTATGTGACCTCTCACCCCACAATTGTAACACACTGGAGCATCCAAGTAACAAGCCTCTATATGAAATCTCCCACACTTGGGGCATAAAAATCCCTGTCGTCGAGACTTCATCCCCGAATACTAAACTGGAGGGACCTCCTGTTGTCTGAACCAGGTCCCGAAGGGCTACTCTGGTGGTAACGGTGCACAGATGGCGGTGCACTAGCTGAGGGCTGAGCATAAGACTGAGATGTCCTGATGACCCTCTCCCTGGAGCTGACCTCCCCGAGTGACCCATGGACCGGGCCCTACTGCTACTCTCCTTGTCTGCCCGAATCTTCAACTTCCTCGCCTCTGTGCCTGAGCAAAACCCACGATCTTCCCATAGTTCATGTCTAAATTTAAAGCTGTTGTAGCAGCCTCATTTACTACCAATGGAATGAGAACCTGAACGAATCGCTAAACTTTGGCCTCCATAGTCGACACCAACTGAGGAGCATACTTGGACAACCTTACGAACTCCATATGATACTCCCAAACACTCATGCTACCCTAATCAAGAACCTTAAACTCGATGGCACAGGATTCCATGGTCACGGCAGGCAAGAAGTGGTCCACGAAGGCATCTACGAACTCATCACATCTAGCTAGAGTTCTCCCCTCCTCACGGGAATCCTCCCACATCTCAAACCACGAACACGCAGCTCCCTTCAGCCTATATGAAGACAATTCTAGCCCTTCTATCTATGTAGCCTTCATCACTCGAAAGGTCTTATACATCTCATCAAGGAATTCTTGCAGATCGGCCTTTGGGTCTGTGCCTGAGAACTCTGGTAGGGATAATCGAAGAAACTGGTAAACTCTGGAGCTGGAGGAATCTCCCTGTCCACTGGAGGACACAGAGGAATCATGAGATCTCTGGTCCTGGGCGGCCACTAACTGAGTCAGCATACGGATAGCTACCCTAAGGTCTCCATCAGAAATCCCGGGATTGGAAGCTGGAGCAACATCATGATTAGGAGCATTGGCAAGAGGGATAGTAGCACCCACGGCCGCTGCTGTAATATGATTGCTTGGATCAGGAACGGACGGATCAGGCAAAATTCAGAACGGGGGAATGACTCTCACCCACGGCAGTCGACACATGATCCACAACCACACTGGAAGTGGCATTGGCCCCTAAGCCAAGTCTAGCTTTCTTCTTAGGTGCCATCACTGAAAATTTGAAATAGAGCACGAATTAGACAGTACATCACTTCACCGCACGAACTTGGAATAACAAAGAAGAGGGGATCATTTTTCCTAAATGCCCGTGTAGACCCCAACTTATAGATGTGGTCGAAAACACATTGATAAGAAGGGCTCTACTAGGAACGGCTCCGAGACATCCTAGGACTCCTTTAAAACCTTAGGCTTTGATACCAAGTTTGTCTCGCCCCAAATCCGAGGGCATGATCGACACTCACCCGGGTATCCCCAGTCGAGTGGACCTGGGTGACTTTCCTATTTCTTACGCGTTACCCCACTTTATTCTTTGTTAATTAGCCAAAATATACCAGATTTTCAATTAAAATAACACATGATTGCTCTTTTATAAACACACATTATGATTAACAGGGAACATTTTTTACAAAGCATACATTATGATTAACAGGGAACGTGATATACAAGTTTAAGCGCCCAAAACATACACCTTTAAATATAAGTTCTAACCCACATACCACTGTCTACGCAGCCTCTAAGAGAAAGATAGTACAACACTTGCCAGCGACAAGGCCCCGGCTATACCGTTACAAAAGGACACAAGACTCCAAAATACAACAACATAGGTGGCATGAGCCACACAAGGCCCCGGAAGGAAAGGGGCTCACTAAAAGCGAATACCGCCGATAGAGACGGAGGATGAGCTACGAATGGTGGACTGGAGTGCCTGCCACGGATCCACCTACAATCATAACACGAATGTAGCACCCCCGACAAAATGGACGTTAGTACATTTGAATTGTACTAGCATGTAGGAACAAACTCTGTCCCAAGTAAACTCAAGCCAAATTGCATATACAAGTATGGAACTGAATAAAAATAGCACAAGTACAACCATGGAGAAACAACCAAACATTTCACAACAAATGATTCAAGTAGTTAGACAAAGGGGAAATCAGTGCCCTATAGGCTACAAACTCTCCTGCTGTCTCCTTTTACAAGTTCACATTTATCATTTCATGATTCATATTCATATCAATAGTAATACTGGATCACATTTTCCACCCTTATTGCCTCGGCCACCCTTATTACCCCAACCCACACCTTATTTCACCGTGTTGTGGCGCGCAACTCGACTCCGCCCTTTCAATTCACAAAAACAAACAGCGCAACAACAAATACAAGAAATCAACTTTGGTACATTGTTAAAATAGATCCACAACAAGGATAATGAAATCCCACAACTAGCAACAACAATTTCCTCATGTTCATCAAATTGGTACACAATTTGGATCATCACAACAGTTATTCACAACTAATCACACACATTGTTCCACATTATTTCCATTTCCATTGTTCCACATTATTTTCATTTCCATATTCCACAATATTTCCATTTCCACTGTCCCACATTATTTCCATTTCCATCGTTCCACATTATTTCCATTTCCGTTGTTCCAATTACAAGTTCCACAACTTTCACCACAAAGTGTTACCACACAATTATAAAACACAAAAGCTTCACAATGATTCTTCACATGGACATCAACTATATACAATTTCACAACTAGCACAGGGCGATTTCACAAGGATCACAGTTAGCCATACATACCTGGAGTTGCTTATTCCCTTTTAAACCTATAGTCCAATTCGCCAAGCAATCAAGAAGTCAATCTAGTTCATGAGCAACACTTAGGGTTTAGAAATTTAAACTCATGGTTACTACCTAATACCTTTTTTACAAGCTTTTACAGTTTTGAAGACATGCATGAACATTTTATGAAGAAATTTCAAAGCAAGTGTATGGGGTGCCCTTCCCAAGCTTAATTTCCAAATTTTGGGGAAATGGGTTAGGGATTTTACCTGAGCAATCAATAGAGAAGACAATGCACCAATAATTTTCCAAGCTCCAATGATTTTGAAAGACTAGATGATAGATTTGCTTTCTCTTCCAAGAAACCTCTCTCCTTCTCTCTTATTTTGATCAGAAGTGTGTTAAAAATGGGGGAGAAGGTGTTTTAATAAACGGTGGTTCGGGTCTAGAATTTTAGAAAAATACCAAGCGAGCTCGATCTGCGACGCAATCTGCGATCGCAGAACAGACATGCGGTCCGCAGAATGGGCCGCAGAAATGGCTCAAATTTCGAACCTCTCTGGTGGGGAATGCAGTGAATATGCGGTCCGCATTTGAGTTCTATGGTCGTAGAATGCACCGCATAACTGACCTTCAAATTTCCTCAGGGACAATATGCGATCACTATGCGGTCCACATATTGGTTATGCATCGCAGATTTGACTGCATTTTCAACATCAAATTGGTTGCTCTCTGATTCACTCTGCGGTAGGAATTCAGTCTGTATAGCTGATTTGCGACCGTATTCTGGACCGCATTTTGACCATATTCTGGAAAAAATTTGATTTCACATTTTTAAGTGCAAAACAATAAAAAGAATCTGATCCGTGTGGGTAGACTCGACTCTATGAGCTGCTAACAACTGAGCACTCGTTTTTACGGAGCCTTACATATTAAGAACTCACATATCCAAAGTATGAAAGTAGCAGAAATGAGGATGTTGAGGTGGATGTGAGTGCACACTATGATGGATAGGATTAGGAATGATGATATTCGGAAGAAGGTGCACGTGGCTCCCATTGATGACAAGATGCAGGAAGTAGGGCTCAGATGGTTCGGACATGTACAGAGGAGAAGCCCAAATGCTCCATTAATGAGGTGAGCAGCTGGTTGTAGAGGGTACGAGAAGAGGTAGAGTGCGGTCTAAAAAATATTGGGGAGAGGTGATAAGTCAGGATATGGTGAGGCATCGGATTTCCGAGGACATGACACTTGATAGGAAGTTGAGGAGGTCGAGTATTACGGTTGTAGGCTAGGAGGTAGTTGAGTCTTGCCTTACTTTGTACCTTTGTAAGCCTAGTCTGGTAGGGTTTTTGTCTAAGATAGGTAGTGGCAATGTCGTTTCTTACTATTTTTTTTCCGTTGCAGGACCTATTTCCTAGCCATTGTTTTTCTTTGCATTTTTCTTCTGCATTTTGTTAGTATGCTGTATTTGTAAAATAATTCTGTAAATATAAATGAATATAAATAGAAATGAACATAAACAGAAATGACAGAAAACCAATTCGAGCCCACTGAATTCACAGTGTTTCCTTAAGGAATTTAATCCCCTCATAGTCTCAAGGTTATGGATTATTTCCTACCAAGATAGAATAAATTACACACTTGTGTAGTGGTACTTCAAACCCTAGTGTTTCAGCGAACATAAAATTAGGTAGCAAATCACACTTAATTTTTCTTTGTTTCATGATAAAAGTATGCAGAAGAAGGAGAAGAAACTCAGAAAATCGTAGTGAAATTCTTAGCAGAATAATGTTGTATTTATAGCCAAAGTTGGACTGAAAACTGAAGAGGTGCAACTCTTCAGAATAGTTATTTTTACAAAATGGCCACATCATAAATGTCATTATATAATGGCTATTTAATCAAAAATAAAGAGGGAAAATAAAGAGGAAAAATTGAAGGGGGTAGTTAATTTTCTGTTACCAAAATAGAAAAATGGATTGAATTTAATATTAATATTAATATTGATATTATGTTATTAAAATAAATATTTAATAATATTTCTGTTAATAGTTTACTATTAACACATAAATTAGGTCTAAAAAATTAATCAATCAATAAATCATTTGACCAAATTCGAAGCCAAAGCCGAGTGAACGACGACGGCGCGAGGCTTGTCTTCTTCTCAACTCTTTAAGAGCCAGAAGAAGAGCAATTGCTTATATACCCATAAAAAACTTCTTCCTCTTCCAATATGGGACAATGTCCATTTACCAATGAGGGAAACTTAAAGTTTCATTCAAAAATTTCATTTGCCTCGATTTCACATTCACCCTTTTTAATGTATTTAATATATTAAATATGAAAACCCTAATACATTTTATGTTCCTATTTTTCCTATGATCTCTGTAGTGAAACTTATTGTCTCCTTTTGTCTTTTTATTCTCTTGAGCCGAGGGTTTTTCATACGTAGCTTCTCTACTCCTTCGAGATAGGGCTAAGGTCTGCGTACATACTACAATCCCCAGATCCCTCTAGCTAGTGAAATTTTACTAGGTTGTTATTGTTGTTATTGGAAACATTTTCTGTTGTATCAAATATTGTTACGTTTATCAGATATAATTGAAGAAACCTTTATGCTTTTCTTTTGCCCTGTTTAGCAGATATACATATTAGTAGTATTTTTGTGGTTTTGTTAATGTTGAATAACACACGGAGATGAGAGGTAAGGTATTGTCTGTTGGCTTTAGGAAATGACAAGGAAATAAAAGTTTTGGCTAATCTAGAGTTTGAAGTTACTTTAATATACATTTTAAATGATTCAATTGGTGATTGTTTATCTTCCATGAAACTGCCATAGTATATAATATGTGGAATATGAATAAGAATGATCTCATAATTTCCGCAACGGAGATAACTTTACACTAAAGTTTCTTCGTGTATATAACCAATCTATGGAGGTTAAGTTTGCATCTTGAGCACTCTCACACTAAGGGAAAAGGAAGATACATTCAATGTGCTTTACATGCATTTGTCGTAAGGATTTAATTATATAAAAATTTAATAAGTTTATATGATTACAGGGTCATATATAATTTATATACAAATAAGTTTTAAACGAGTATTCCTTTATATTAGGAATTGAATAAGAAATATCAATTTTTCCTTATCTCTTTATACTTGCCCACCCTCTCTCTTCGTCTCTCTATTCGTTTCTCTCTCGGTCTCTATCTCCGTCTTCGTTTCTCTACTCTCCTTCGTTCTTTTTCCCAATTTTTCTTCATTTGATATTCTCTATTTTTATGCTTTCTTTTGTATAGAGTTATAATGGAATCCATCAATGGATTTCAATCATTTTAACTTAGCAATTTCCTTTCATGTTGCACAATTAGTATTCAAATGGAAATTGTCAATCACTAAATTTTGAAGGTGTTTGACTCTCCACCATTGACAGCCACTAAAAAGCTTTAAGGCTTTAAATTCGAAATTGAATTTTCAAAAACCATTATTTATTTGAATTGGGTGTTGTTGCAAACAACTGGGAATTTTATTTCAGATTGAGCTCTTAATTTTGGCTGAATTTCAGATAGAAGAAGAAGAAGAAGAAGGAGGAGGAGGAGGAGGAGGAGGAGGAGGAGGAGGAGGAGGAGGAGGTAGGGGTGTACAAAGAAAACCGATAAACCGCACCAAACCGATAATCCGAGTCAAACCGAGAAAAAAAACCCGACTGTGGTTTGGTTTGACTTGGTTTGGTGTTGGAAAAAAAAACCCGACCATAATTCGTTTGGTTTGGTTTTAACTAAAGAAAGTCAAACCGAAACCAAACCAACCCGACATTACATATATAGCAATTTTAGATATATTTAATATATAAATATACTTATTGTAATGTAATTTATAAATATATCTTAAAAAAATTCATAATTTTATCTTTTAAGATATTATTTCAATGTTTGATTTAGAACTTTTGAATGCTCCAATAAGTTTTATAGCCATTAATATTAGTAAACTAAATTATGCTAGCAATCAATACTAATGCTAACAAAAGACATTCAATTCAATATTACGAACGGGAATGTATTAAATGTCTATTTTGTATTTTGCAATAATTTAGATAAAAATACATAACCTATTTTTATTTTTCTTTAGCTTTTAGGCATATAATTAATACTCCCTTATAAGTCTATCTAGTTTAGCATGAATTAGTGCTTTTAGATTATGTTTACTTTTATTATGACTTTTTAATTAGCAATATTTATAGTACATAATTTTATTATTTTTTTATCGTTGAATATTTTAGGATAATGTCATGAGTCATGACATGTCTCATATTTTGTATTATTTTCTTGAAAAATACTTTATATAGTTGTATCTTACTAGGATTAAAGAAATATTTTGAGCATACGTTATATATTTTGTTCTACGAAAATTTTACCGGAAAAAACATCCGAAAATCCCGAATAACCCGAAAACCCGAAAAAACTCGAGAAAAACCGATATTGAAAAATCCGAATTTATTGGTTTGGTTTGGTCTTTAGATTTAATAACCCGACACAATTGGTTTGGTTTGGTAATTGTAAAATCCGAACCAACCCGGTCTATGTACACCCCTCGGAGGAGGAGGAGGAGGAGGAGGAGGAGGAGGAGGAGGAGAAGATATGCCATACAATATACTTACGAAATTGTAGTAAAGTTGTATTATAAGTGTATGTAAATTGTATTCTGTTATAGTTATATATGCTTTTTAATTGAATGTTGTATGAAAGTTGAACAATAGTTGTATAATGTATGGATTATTGCATAAAATTTGTATTTAAGCTTTCAATACAATTTTTACATAAAGTTATTGATATCAAAGTTGTATTATAAGAGTAAGTTTTAATTGGAATTTTAGAGAGGAAGAATCACACATCACAAAAAAAAAATACAAATCAGATACAAAATATATATAAAGACATATTATATAAAAATTATATTTAAGTTGTATAATATTGTAATTGTATATACTGGATAGAAATAATGTATGAAAGTTGCAGATAAGTTGTATAATATATAATTAATTGTATAAAATTTAGTTTTATAATATGTATAAATCAAATACAAAATATACAAAGTACATATTGTATAAAATTTATATTTAAAATGTATGATATTAAAGTTGTATTTAATTGGGTAGCTAAGCGTATATTTTCCATCTATTAGCTTTCTGATTCTTTTTCTTTCGTATTAATTCGAATTATGATGACTTTGTGTTATTTTACGTGGATAGTTTGGTGAAATATTAATTGAGAATGATTTGTTTGCCTTTTGCTCTTAGTTAATTGGTTTTTTTTATCTTCCCAATTATTGTTTCTTTAATATGCAATTAAACAAAGTAATGAAAAGTTGTAACTGTTGTCAATTTTTTTTTTTTTTTTGCAGATGTCCATAAAGAGATGTAATTGTTGTCAATAACTTATTACTATTAATTGGTTTTCTGACTTCTCATTTTAAAGTGCAGCTTCGATAACCTGCGCTCCCATTTTAACAAACTATAGACTGCTTCTGGTGTTTCTATAATTCTTGAAAGCATAAATTATATTGGGTTCTTATTAGATATATACATATACATATTTATATCTGAACATATTAATTTATAAACTACTAAAAAAAGTAAAGACGAGGCTTACGCCCCGCCCCAACTTTTGATATTTTTTTTTCTGTTCTTACAAATATTAGCTTAAGGATTTAAAGAAAAAAAAAAGGTCAAAACAATTAGCAAACAGAAATCCCTAAATATAAGTTAGATCTGGAGAAAAGAGGCTAGAGAGGAGAGAAAAAAAGAAAAGGGTATAATAAGTGGCGGATCCACCCATTAGGGTGGGGGTAGTATGGCACCCGTCACGTTAGTAAAATTATCATATATTTATGTACAAATTTTCTTAAATTAGGTTAAATATTTGATCTTGTCACCCCTAATTGCAAATTAGACAAATGTGTCATGGTTGACAAACTTTTTTGAAAGCTTTTGTTGTGGGTAAAATTCAAGTTCGAGTTTATTTTGACCCTTATTTGACTTTTTCTTTTTGTTACACTTTTTATTTCCTTTGTCCCGGTCATTTCCCTTTTTGCTACCTCCTAATTTTCTATTTGTTGTTTATTATTTTTATATTATTTTCTATATCTTATTGTTTTATCTGTGATCTTTGACAAGAAAACTCAAAAAAGAACCTCCAAAATTTCATACAATAAGCATTTCTCTAAATCTCAAATCTTTTTTTTTTCTTTCAAAATCAAGAAACTTAGGTCTTGATAGGAACTTTGGATTGACATCAAATTTAATTTTTATAATTTTATTATTGTAATATTAAAAATTGTGCTATTCTATAATAGTTATATACAACTTAAATCTCTTTAATATTAAATTATGATGAATATTTCACAAGCACTGCTTAGAAAAATATGCGATTTATCATTTTAATTTTTGGAATCTTGTAGTTTATCTAATTCTCCATTTACTCATGGGGTATAATTTATTTATTGAAGAACTTTTTTTTTCTTATTATCATGGGTGAAATCCCCTTATTGAAGATGTTATTTTACTTGTGCAGATTTATTTTTAGCATACAAAAAAGATGTAGTACCTTAGTAAAAATATTAATTTTACTTGTATTGTTAATAATAAAGGTGTGATTCCTTCTTCAAAATGCTAGTTACGTTTGCTTCTTGATGTCTGAGATGTAATTACATGTAACAACAACAACATATTCAGTAAAATCCCCCAATTAGGATATAAGATGGATTTAATTTTCATATTTGCTAAAAAATACCAATTAAATTGCCGGAATAAACTAAAAAAGAAAAATGCATAAGAACGAAAAAATAATGGACTGATAGTCTTTTAAGGTAGATTGTATATATTTTGTAGCTAAATAAATACATAAACATAAATATTTTTCGTAATAAGGTTTCAAATAATGCATAAGAACGAAAAAATATCAAAAACATACGTAAACGGCCCATTAGTCTTTACAACTCCTCTTAGCCTTAAAAACTTATAAAAACCCTAAAATAATGTAACCATATCAAAAGGAATAAAATTCGTTTATAGTTCGTCGGGCAAAACAAATTTTAACCGATAGCCAACAAATTAACTCATACAAATCATAGCCTAAAAATAAGCGGCTGTATAGAGCGACACCTCCATTATTCTTTGTTTGGGCCCCGTCCTTTTTATTCCAATGTTCCCTACCAATAACAACCTCTCGTTCCTAATCTCCAGCTTCAACACATACAGTGAGCCTCGACAAACAATCTCACCATTATCCAAACAGAAAAATCCCACATGACTCTCTCCTTGTTTTCTCCTTCCTTTCCCCGCTTCTCTTTCCCTTCCCACTGTTCCCAAAATTACTATTTTCTCCTCCCTTCTGCCGTCTATCAAATTTATTTCTCGAAAAAACTCCCTTCTTCTCACTATTGTTCCCCGAAAACCTTTAACTTGAAGCTGAAACCTTCGTTGAGTGAGGCTGATGACGAAAACAATGTGCAATCAGAGTTGTTAAATGGTGAATTGATTAGTCGAATTTCTGCTGCTAAAGATGCAAGTGAGGTATTGGAAATAATATCCCAAAAGATTAAGGAAAATGGTGGTGGTTCTACGATTTTCACCAGTAAAATTGCAAATGGGTTTTGACTAATACTTCGTTAAATATAGCTGAGAAAAATTATATACGTAAGATCTGATGTAGATATTTGCTTCAGTGAAAATCTATGTTTTGATTATTTACATTCTTTGACTTTACTTGTTCTGACTGTGACTGACAAGTATGGATATACAAGTATCTCCTCTTGTAACATTCCCTTCATCGTTAGTTATTTTAGGACTGAGAATCACTGACAAGATAGATGAAGTGGTTTTATTGGTTAGTTTTGGGGAGTGAATTAACATGGCAGACATGATATAAAAATAGACTGTCACTATACAAAATATATACTAAATAAACTGTTACTATATAAAAAATATATAAAGTAGATTATTATTATTATACAAAATATATACTAATAGACTATCATTATGCAAAATAAACTATCATTATACAAAAAATATACAAAATAGACTTTCACTATACAAAATATATCCAAAATAGACTATCACTGTAAAAAAATATACTAAATAGACTGTCACTATATAAATTATATACACTAGATTATGATTATATAAAATATATACAAAATAAGTTGTCATTATACAAAATATATACTAAATAGACTGTCATTACACAAAATATATTTTCACTATACAAAATAGACTATCACTATAAAAAAATATACAAAACAGACATTTCGGGCTACTAGATGCAATATGTTTGGGCCGAAGGGTCATTTTTTGAAAGTGGACCAAAACATTGGCTATTAAAATTTTGAGGGGCTATAGAGGATAGTTTTCTCTATCAAAAAGTGGATTATTTGGGTGACCGCAACTTGATTTCCTCTCTCTCTTCTCCCTTTCTTTGCTAGGGCAGTTTTGTATGTGGGTTCGATCGAACTCAGTAATATTGATCTAAATTTTGTATTTGCTCTTAAAAGTTCATTGAATATGTATAAATTATTAATTTGAAACCCAATAACTTAGAAGAAATAGAATTCTGAACTTATTAGCTTCAAATTCTAGCTGATAAAAATGGAACTTGGACTTAGCTCAACCCCAAAAACTAGCTTATGAGGTGAGGATTGCCCAAGCCATATAAGGAGACCCTGGGCCTAACTCAACTCCAAAAGCTAGCTTATGCGGTGAGGATTGTCCAAGCCATATTAGGAGACCAATGACCTCAAATTCCTCCGACGTGGAACAACTCAACACTGGCTCCACCCATGTTTATGTTCTGTCTCTCCTTCCTTTTTCTTCTTCCTCTTCAAAATTTCAAAGGACCTTAATAATGGAGCTTTTCTTAATTTTACTAAACAAATCACAAAAACCTCGGCGTAGTCATTTCTCTGTCATTTCAACAACAACAACAACAACAACCACAACCACAACCATAACAATAACATCAATTACCTAGTATAATCCCACAAAGTGGGGTCTTGGGAGGGTAATATGTTGACGGGCTTTACCCCTACCCGAAAGGGCAGAGAGGCTGTTTCCAATCGACCATCAGCTCAGTGAAGAAAAGGAAAAACAAAAACAAAAATAAAAATAAAAGAGCATTAGTAACTCCAGCAGAAATAGCATAAATAATTATTTAAACATAAGAATCATAAATAAAATAGTATGCAATGATATCAAACAGTAACTGTAATAATTAACTACCATAAGGAGACACAATCCAATACACAAATCATCTATGGATAGCCCTGCCAAGCCTCACCCAACCCCGGGTGAGGAGTACGAAAAACTCTAGGAGCCCCTATCCTACAACCCTGATACTAGACCTCCAGACTTTCCTATCAAGGGAAAATGGCCCAAGAAACCCGCATTCTAGCCATGTCATGCCTAATCACCTCTCCCCAATTCCTCTTGGGCCTCCATCTGCCTCGCCGAACGCCGACCATCGCCAGCCGCTCACAACTGCTCACCGGGGCATCAGGACTTCTCCTCCGCACATGCCCGAACCACCTCAGCCTCGCTTCTCGCATCTTCTCATCCACCGGGGCCACCCCCACCTTCTCTCGAATAACTTCATTCGTAATCTTATCTAACCTGGTGAGCCCGCACATCCACCTGAGTATCCTCATCTCCGCAACCTTCATTCTCTGAACATGAATGTTCTTCACTGGCCAGCACTCCGCCCCATACAACATGGCAGGTCTAACCACAGCTCTATAGAATTTCCCCTTGAGTTTCTGTGGAAGTTTCTTGTCACACAGGACTCCTGATGCAAGCCTCCACTTTGACCACCCCGCTACTATACGTTGAGTGACGTCCCCGTCAATCTCTCATCCCCCTAAATCACCGACCCAAGATATCTGTCACTGTCCCTCTTGGCGATGATCTGAGATCCAATCATCACGTCCCTACCTACTTCGCTCGGCTCAGGGCTAAACTTGCACTCCATGTATTCTGTCTTAGATCTGCTTATTTTGAATCCCTTAGACTCGAGAGTCTGTCTCCATACCTCTAACCTCTCAATAACACCGACCCTCGTCTTGTCTATCAAGACTATGTCATCAGCAAATAGCATACACCAAGGCACATCCCCTTGAATATGTCGGGTTAGAGCATCCATCACCAAGGCAAACAAAAGAGGGCTAAGCGCCGATCCTTGATGGAGCCCCATAACCACTGGAAAATGGTCTGAGTCGCCACTCACCGTCTTAACCCTAGTCTTAGCTCCATCGTATATGTACAAGATTACTCTGATGTAGGCTTCCGGAATGCTCTTCACCTCCAAGCACCTCCATAGCACCTCCTTTGGGACCTTGTCATACGCCTTCTCCAAATCGATAAGCACCATGTGCAGGTCCTTCTTCTTATCCCTGAACTGCTCCACCAGCCTCCTGACAAGGTGGATAGCTTCTGTAGTGGAGCGGCCCGGCATGAAACCGAACTGGTTCACAGATATAAACGACATCTCCCTCACCCTCGCCTCGATCACCCGCTCCGAAACCTTCATGGTGTGACTTATTAATTTGATACCCCTATAGTTGTTGCAGCACTGGATGTCCCTTTTGTTCTTGTACAAGGGCACCACTGTACTCCACCTCCACTCCTCCGGCATCCTTTTGGTCCTGAAGATCGCACTGAACAACCTGGAGAGCCACTCCACTCCTGATCTACACATGCATTTCCAGAACTCCATTGGGATCTCGTCAGGCCCGGTCGCTCGATCCCTACTCATCCTACGCAAAGCCCCCATGACCTCCTCCTCCCTAATGCGTCTGCAGTACCCAAGGTCTCTATGTTGCTCTGAATGCCCCAACTCACCTAGCTCTATTTTACGATCCCCCTCCTCGTTAAGTAAGTCTCGAAAGTACGCCTGCCACCTCTGGTTGACTTGAGACTCCCCCATCAGAACTCTACCATCCTCGCCCTTGATGCACCTAACTTGGTCAAGATCACACGCCTTCCTTTCCCTTGCTTTAGCTTCCGAAACCACCAGCTTTGCTTCTTTCCTCGTCACCTCGTAGATCTCCCTGTTCGCTCTCCGTTCTTCCTCGCTTGTGCTCCGTGCCAACTTTGCAAACGCCGCCTTCTGCACCTCCACTTTTCCTTGGACTACGTCGTTCCACCACCAGTCACCCTGATGTCTGCCTGAATAGCCTTTGGTTACCCCGAGCACATCCCGTGCTACCTCCCTAACCAAGTTCGCCATCTCTGACCACATAGCGTCCGCTTCCCCAGAACTTCTCACATTAACTTACACTAATTGTGTAAGACTTCTTTTTTCTAATATATTTGTGGATTCATATCTTACACATTTAGGTCTACAAAATTCTGGAACCCATATAGTTAAAGACAAAAAGAAAATCTCACACAACTAGCATCAGTTGTGTAAGACACAAAATAAAATTTTTCAATATACACACACTTCGCGTTTTCAGTTTAAGACATATATAGTTGGAATCCAGTCAATTCTTTCTATCCGTTTGAACCTTGAACATACAAACGCACAAGAAGTACTATATATGTCTGTTCATCGGTCTTGATCCTTAATGAATTTAGCTATGAACGTTTATGAGTTCTCATGAATATATTTTCCTGCCTTGACTGCTATCAAATACTACCAAAATCATAAGAATGTCTTTTTACTTGTTTTAAGGAATGGAATCTCGCAAGATTTCTGTTTTTTACATATATATTTTTTTTTGTTAATGATGTATGTTCAATTTGTTTCTTTCAATGGCAAATGGTGATAATTTCCAGATATCATGCTTAACTTTTCCCTCAGCAATCTTTACTAGTCTTTTGTTGTATATTTTAACAAAAAACTTCTAATTGCAAGAGCATCACACAAGTAATAAGTTAGTCTTCCAGTCATATATGCCACCAGTTTCATCCACTAAAATACTGACAATTTATTTGTTTTGTTGGCTTCCTTTGTTTTCTTCTCCTGGAGACTGCTCTTGTATTCATGTTTAACGAAGACGCAGCCGAATTAGGATTTTTAATTTCGGAAAATATATTTGGCCACACTAAGAATGGCCCAAACGTCAATGGTAATTTCACACGGCTTTTGAGGGCATAATGGATATTTGTACATTTTCGTTTTCTATATATACCCTGTGGCAGATTTTTCGTGTTAAACTCATTTTTTCAACAATTCTCTCTCACTAATTTATTTGTCTTACCTTCCCAAGATGCATGCTTCATCATCAACAACAACAACAACTACCCAGTATACTCCCACCAGGTGGGGTCTGGGGAGGGTAATATGTAGACAAGCATTACCCCTACCCGAAAGGGCAGAGAGGCTGTTTCCAATCGACCCCCGGCTCATAGGACAAAAGGAAAAACAGCAGTAAAACAAAAACAAAGACAAAAACAAAACAATAAAGCATTAGTAAAGCACATATATTATACCAATTAATCGAAATACACTAAAATAACAGATAATATATTAGAGAAAATACGTTTAAAAATTGGAGAAAATACGTATAAAAATTATACTACTGATATTTATGATTAAAGTGGTCACTTTCTAACCCTAAACACTTAATATATTTGGCCAAACCTAAAAAGCTTTTCCGGCCCCCATTTTTCTATCTTTGTTTTCTCCTTCTTCATCTCTTATCTTTCTTAGGGTTAGTTTAAGGAATGAACCACGAGAAGAGGAATAATGCTTCGAAAGTTTATGTAGTGTTTCGTGGTAAGAGGCCTGGATTATATAACTCTTGGCATCGGTGTGCTCTAATGGTTATTGGTGTCAATGGCAGCATCTTCAAGGCCTTCAAAACGTATGATGAAGCCATAGCAGCTTTTAATGAGTTTAGAAATGGATCTCAAGCTAATAATATATCTTTATCAAAAGTGTATGTAGTATTTGGTGGTAAAAAGCCAGGATTATACAACTCTTGGTGTGAGTGTGCTCCTATGGTTGTAGATTTCAAAGGAAGCATCTTCAAGTCTTACAAATCTTATGATGAAGTAGTAGCAGCATTCAATGAATTCCAATAAGAAAATGTTTACAGCGAAGAACAGTCTTCAAATTCGTGTATTGATGAAAGTGATGTTGGAGCAAGTGCTATATCATCTGCGTTGTTAGCTGGAATGTTTATAGAGATGAAAATTTCAAAAAATTGTTCAGTTTGATTATTGTTTATTTTGGTTATTATCGGTTTGATTGTTTAGTTTGATGTGTTACTGGTTTCCACATTCAATCTCTATAGAATAGATGCCAAAGCCTTTGTCTTTTGTACTCCGTGTTTGAATGAAATAAGAATATAAATTTTTTTAAAAAATATTTTGAAATAAACAGAATGTTTTAATTTGTATATTGCTGGAACCTTGTTAGTGCCAAGGCGTTATCATCTTGAACTTGTTTTAATCCCTGCTACATTCATTCATAAGCACTCAACTATCTTCAAGTACTCATCAACTATCTCCATAAGTTCAGTATGTGCTATAGAATCTTGAAGTACTAAACTATCTTCATAATTATTGACAATACATTTTCCTATTTGTCAAGTGTTGTTGTCATAAGTTTCATATGCTATATTAATTTGGAAATTAAATTGAAAAATTTTAGAATACTTAATTAATCTTTACAAATGTTATTGTTAGTACTTTCATTTCATTAGGCATCAAACGAACAGTTGGAATATTGAAGACAATAGGACTATTTTGTTAACTTTAATCAAACGTTCATTATGCCTCGCTGTTTTTAGAAGGGTTTTCTATACCCTTTTACTGTATCATCAAATTCTATTCTTACAAATACAAGACCCCAGGTTATCATCTGGAAAAGGTTCATAAAAAATATAAAATATAAAAAAGATTCAAACCATAATAATAATAATTTGCTTCATTAATACGATATTGGGTGATAACATCACAGTTACATAAGTTGATAAATAAAAACATCAATATAGGGGGGGGGGGTAGAAAACTTCATTGACGAACAAACACATAATCAAAAAGAAACGAACAAATCTTCATAACTACTCAATATTCTGGTTCACTGAAAGAGACTTTGAGGTCTTGGAGGCGGACTCGGTATCACTAGTCATAGCAATGATAAAATTGCTCTTAGCTCCACTCTGAGCGGATGGTGTGGGCATATCGTCAAGCATAGTATAGAGCGAAGTAAGGGGATGCTCTTCCACCATGACACTCTTGAGGTAATCAATGTTACTATCACGAACCACCCTCTCAGTCAACTCTATAACCTCATGCTTCAGCTTGGTGTAATCACACTTCAGATCTTGGTACAAGATGTTATCACTCACAGGTGAGCCATGCAGCGCCTGTTCAGCAGGTTTCTTTGTCGGGGTCTTATCCATCGTTATGCTTAGTAGTATTTGTAGTTTGATTGTCTTATGTAGGTGTAGCATATTTTTTAGAAAAAATATATATGGAGGATTATAATCTCTTTCCACTTTCCGTTAGGAATTAAAGTCTCTCTTGTAGAGACCCTAGGCAACCATTACACTTCCTAATAGCAGCCCCTTCCACTCCTTCATGCATCCATTGCACTTCCCAGTAGCCCTTTACACTCCTTTATGCAACCATTACAGTTTCCACTAGTATATCTCACTCCTCTATGCACCATTACACTCCTCCATGACTACAATTATTTATAGATGCTTGTCTTTAATTTATCCATCTGCTTATGCAGATTTTGACAGTTTCTCTTTATTTTATTTTTTAAAATTCTGCCAGTGCACTTCATAGGTTTTATCTCAAATAGTCTTACCTTAGAAGACTTGATTAATCCATGTAAATATTGTATTATATGGCCTACGTTAGTATTTTGGTTTAATATAAATATATTTAGTTGTTAAATTAATATTTGGATAAATTATGGGTGTTAATTATGGTTATAACTCCCCACTAACCCACTTTGACGGAAAATGGAAAATAACTGATGGTCACTCTCTATGCTTAGCGTAACTCCATCTTATTCTATCCTTACAAAGATTATTTGATAGTTGTTTAGGTTTAGGTTTAAGTTCTCTTTTGATTTAGGTTCGTTTAGGTTTAGGTTTTGATGTCGATTTCTGCAATGTTTAATGACTTTCCAATTTTAATTGGCTATTTATAAAAAAAATTAGTCTTCTTGAAATAAAAAAATATATAACAATAATAAATGGAAAAAATACAAACAATATTATAAAGAACAATTATATTAATCCATTACTAAAGAGAACAATCATACTACGATCCATTTGAAGTCCTTACATAACTAAAGAGATGAAATTATCAAGCTAAGCATTAGTTAATCCTAACTCTTCAACATAGAAGATCACAACCCCTGATGTAGCCTCAACTAGTTCAAAGAGAAGGACATTCCCTTTCTTCAGATTATTGTCGACAACAAATTATTTCCACCCATTGACGAGTCTTCTATGAACACCACTTTTGAGAATCACAGACCATTCATTCCCATTACATCGAAGCATTGTTTTTACCGAGGTAGGAGGAAGATAGCCACAGAATCTCTTTGGAATAAACTGCAAGAACATAATGTATAGATAGGATTCATGGTTCATGGCTAGTTGGGATAATAAAAAATTATCAAATCATGAAAATTTAAGAAAAATAAAGTTACCAGAAATCACGCTTAATGTCCGATTTGGGCACCTTCATCCGAAACCATTGATAGAATTCTTTTTCAATCCATACGTTAGCATTCATGTTTATGGTATCTATTTTGTTTAGAGAGTTGGAGATGTTGTTCTTGTGTTTAAGAGATATATAAAGAGTAAAAACTTTCAATTTCCCTCGAATTGTATTTTTACTTTTCTCTTTGCTTCCCTTCAAAACTTGTATTTAACATTTTAGTCAAAAAATGTTTTCTTGTTTTCCCTCCTAAAAAAAGAAGCTAGAATACATTAGTCCTAAAAGTATCATGATTTACCTTATATTATAATTAATAACAATCAATAAAAATATGTAGAATTATATATTTACTTATATAAATAAGGTAATATATATGACCTTAATTAATGAAGTTATATCGACACCTATTATATAAAAGGTCAAGTTTACTACGAATCATAATGATATAATTAGCTTAGGCTATATGACAACAATAATATTAGTGAATGGACTTATATGGTTGACATAGGACGATACGTATGATCTTAATAATGAAAATATATAGACGATCAATTATTATGAAATCGCAACGATGTATTATCTAGACGGCCGACGATACTACGAACCACAATGATATAATTACCTTACTACAATCACAGTAGTGAATGGACTTATATGGTTGCAATAGGCCGATACGTACGACCTTACTATAAACAGCTATTATCTAGACGGCCGACATTACTACGAACCAGAACGCTATAATTACCTTACTACAATCATAATAGTGAATGGACTTATATGGTTGCTATAGGCCGATACGTATGACCTTACTATAAACGGCTATTATCTATACGACCGACATTACTACAAACCACAACGATATAAATACCTTACTACAATCATAGTTGTGAATGGACTTATATGGTTTCTATAGGCCGATATGTATGACCTTACAATAAATAGATATTACCTAGACAGTCGATATTATTACGAACCACAACGATATAATTACCTTTCTACAATTATAGTAGTAAATGGACTTATATGGCTGGGATAGGCCGATACGTATGACACTACTATAAACGGATATTATCTAGACGACCGACATTACTACAAACCACAACAATATAATTACCTTACAACAATCATAGTAGTGAATGGACTTATATGGCTGCCATAGGTCGATACGTATGACCTTACAATAAATGGCTATTATCTAGACGGCCGACATTACTTCGACCCACAACGATATAATTACCTTACTACAATCATAGTAGTGAATGGTCTTATATGGTTGCTATAGGCCGATACATATGATCTTACAATAAACGGTTATTGCCTAGACGGCCAACATAACTACGAACCACAACGATATAATTACCTTACTACAGTCATAGTAGTGAATGGACTGATATGGTTGCTATAGGTCGGTACCTATGACCTTACAATAAACGGTTATTATCTAGACGACCGACATTACTATGAACCCCAACGATATAATTACCTTACTACAATCATAGTAGTCAATGGACTTATATGGTTGCTATAGGCCGATACGTATGACCTTATTATAAACGGCTATTATCTAGACGGCCGACATTACTACGAACCGCGACGATATAATTAACTTACTACAATCATAGTAGTGAATGGACTTATATGGTTGCTATAGGACGATATATATGACCTTACTATATATGGCTATTACATAGACGGCCGACATTAGTGCGAACCACAACGATATAATTACCTTACTACAATCATAGTAGTGAATGGACTAATATGGTTGCTGTAGGTCGATACGTATGACCTTACTATAAACGGCTATAACCTAGACGGCCGACATTACTACGAACCACAACGATATAATTACCTTACAACAATCATAGTATTGAATGGACTTATATGGGTTCTATAGGTCGATACATATGACCTTAAAATAAATAGCTATTATCTAGACGGCCGACATTTCTACGAAGCACAACGATATAATTACCTTACTACAATCATAGTAGTGAATGGGCTTATATGGTTGTTATAGGCCGATACGTATGACCTTAAAATAAACGGCTATTACCTAGACGGCCAACATAACTACGAACCACAATGATATAATTACCTTACTACAGTCATAGTAGTGAATGGACGTACATGGTTGCTATTGGTCGATACGTATGACCTTACAATAAACGGTTATTATCTAGACGACCGACATTATTACGAACCACAACGATATAATTACCTTACTACGATCATAGTAGTCAATGGACTTATATGGTTGCTATATGCCGATATGTATGACCTTACTATAAACGGCTATTAGACGGCCGACAATACTACGAACCGCAACGATATAATTACCTTACTACAATCATAGTAGTGAATGGACTTATATGGTTGCTATAGGCCGATACGTATGACCTTACTATAAATGGCTATTACCTAGACGGCCGACATTACTACGAACCACAACGATATAATTACTTTATTAAAATCATAGTAGTGAATGGACTTATATGGTTGCTATAGGCCGATATCTATGACCTTACTATAAACGGCTATTATCTAGACGGCCGACATTACTACGAACCACAACGATATAATTACCTTACTACAGTCATAGTAATTAATGGACTTATATGATTTCTATAGGCCAATACGTATAACCTTACAATAAACGGCTATTACCTAGACGGCCGACATTACTATGAACCACACCGATATAATTACCTTACTACAATCATTGTAGTGAATGGACTTATATGGTTGCTATAGTTCGATACGTATGACCTTACAATAAACGACTATTATCTAGACGGTCGACATTACTACGAACCACAACAATATAATTACCTTACTACAGTCATAGTAGTGAATGGACTTATATGGTTGCAATAGGCCGATACGTATGACTTTACAATAAACGACTATTATCTAGACGATCGACATTACTACGAACCACAATGATGTATACCTTACTACAATCATAGTAGTGAATGGACTTATATGGTTGCTATTGGCCATACGTATGACCTTACTATAAGCGGCTATTATCTAGACGGCCGACATTACTACAAACCACAAAAAAGAATGGTTTAACTTTTTTTTAAAAAGAATGGTTTAACATTTTCTTTCCAAAATGTAAATTAAGTAGATAAAAAATGTAACTAATGGTTTACCCTTTTTTTAAAAAAATAAAAAATAAAAATTGGCTTGATTGGAAAAAATTAGAATACACCATGTTAAAGGTGAGATTCGATCTCGAGACGGCTGCTTAGTAGATACGCTTACTTATCCAATGAACCAATTATAACTTTGATGCATTTTAGACGTTCTTTTATATACATTGGAATTCTAAATTAGGGCTCTGTACATATCTACCTTGGGATTGTTTAATCGATACCCCTAAAATTTCAGTTTAGGAGTTGATCCGTCCATGGTCTTTTGGCGCTCCATCTTCAAAATTTCATGTTGTCAACAGGTTTCTTTCATATTCTTCTTCCATAATCGCAATCTTCACTTTCGTTTTGTCTTATCTTCTTCGTTTTGCCTATTATCTAAGTCTAATAGTGGCTGCAGTTGTAAGAAGAAACTGCATTAGTAATTTACCCTTCGATATACTAGGCAACCTCCCTGATGATGTTGTTGATAATATTTTGGTACGGATGCCTTTACCAGATGCTGTTAGAACAAGCATCTTAAGTAGGAAGTGGAGATATATTTGGTGTAGAATTCCACATGTAACTATTGATCGAACCCTTTGGAGAATGCACCAACCTACTTATTTTGCTACTATAATCCGTCAAATTTTGAACCATCATCGAGGGCCTATTAAATACTTTACCCTCTTACTTTCGTATGCGCAGGAATTTCTTATTTTAACCAGTTATTAGGGTTCCTCTATTGAAGTGGTATTGAACATCTCAATATCAAATTTCCTTATAGGAGGACACCCTACAAGTTGGATGGTTTATTATTTTTCAGTTGTGTGCGTTTGAGACACCTATCTCTGGAAGATTGTACAATATACCATCCAACACCCTGCGCAGGTTTTGAGAGGTTAGTTTTCCTAAATCTATACAATGTTGCAATGGAGAACAATTTTTTTTTTCAGCCTTGATCTCTCAGTGCCCGTTGCTCGAGCAATTGGTGCTTCTGATCCGATATGATCAGGATGGTATCATTTTTATTGATGCCCCCAAGTTGAAGTACCTTGACTTCACAAGCAGAGCATGGAATATTAGTTTAAGAAATATTCCTCTTATGGCACAAGCCACGCTTGTTTTTAGGGGAGGCTTGATCCTGGAAGCAATACCTTACTATACTAGGGTTCTTCAGTCTTTATCTGGGGTGGAGCATGTTCATTTGGATAACCATGGCCTCAAGGTAAATGTGCTTCATAACTTCAGTCTAGTTCTTTTCATAAATGGATTATATTATGCTCTATGTGCCATCATTTTTATTTGGGATGTTCTTTCTAGTTATTGGCTTCAGGTGCAGGAGATGCATTGACTAGTCTCCCCTTTCGTGTTGCCGGTGTCAAAAATCTTAAACTTTCTGGTCTATATCTCGGTGAATTGCATTACGCTTCCTGTACTTTGTCTTTGATGAAAAACTTTCCATGTTTAGAACTTATGGAAATCAAGGTTATTCTATTACTTAATCATTTGGTTATATTCTTACGTCTACTTAAGATAGTGAATTCTTAGGTGCTGAAATTATCTGGTGTTTCTTTTTAATTATTTTGTAGGTGGAACCTTGTTATGTTCTAATTGTACGTGATAACATTTATTTGGAAGCAAGTTTTGTAGAAACAACATTCGTCAACCTCAGAAAAATTGTGATTAAGAGGCTTCGAGCGATAAGGCCACACATGCAACTAGTGAATCTTCTTGTGATAAAGTCTTCGGCTCTTGCGAAAATCACAATTGAGGCCATGATGAGTGCAGATTATGAAGTTCTCAGATCACTAATTTTGAATTCTAAATTTAGGTGTGCATCACATGTTGCTGAATGGGTACTACTGAGATGTTAGTATAATTATGGGGTTTTAAAACAATTCTGTTAAATTTCAATTTTTGGATAAATTCTGGCGCATTTTTTGCTAAATTCTGGTGCATTTATTAAACAATTATGTAATAGTTAATTGCTAAATTCTTGCCTGTAATAGTTAATGTTTATTAAACAATTCTGTTGGGTTACATTTTTTGCTAAATTCTGGTGCATGACATGGTTTATTGCATGCACCATGGCATGATTTTATTGACTGTAATAGTTAATGTTTTAAACAATTCTGTTAGGTTACATTTTTTGCTAAATTCTGGTGCATGACATGGTTTATTGCATGTACCATGGCATGGTTTATTGTCTGTTATACTTGATGCTTATTATACAATTCGGTTAAATTGCATTTTTGGACAAATTCTGGTACATGGCATGGTTTATTGCGTGTGAATCTTTCATAATGCCATGTGTGTTTGTTAAGTTGAATTTTCTACTTTTGCATTAACTGAGATAGTGATCTTGTTTAATGGAAACAAGTTTAAAGACTATGAACACCTAATTATGTCTACTAAATATCCTAAGTCAAGATCAAATGTTATAAAAGTATATGGAGTTTTACATTTTGGTTGAAACTCAATTTTTTAAATATCTAATTATAAATCTTTGAGAAAATATGATAAAAGTATATGGAGTAACAAAATATCTGTAATTTTATATTTAACATTAGGTCACATAAATAGTAACAATTTTTAAAAGATATAGTTAAAGGATATTGTTTTCAAATTCATGCAAAACCAATAGATCAAATTCTAGAAATATTTAGTAGTCTATACCCAACCACTCTATATAATAGTCCATACCCAACCACTATATACATATAGTATATAATAGTTCGTCGAATCTCAAACTCCATACCCTACCACACACAACTTTTAAACCCTAACTCTTACCAAAATCCTTGAACCAAACGATCCCCATCTAACAAAGAAATGAATCCATCTTTTGAAGTTCTGATGAAGGATTCATACATAACGCAATATTATATGGTAAATGAGTTATTTTTTCTTTTAAAATTCTGTTTTTTTAAATGTGTGTGATTTTCGACTTAGTTTTGCAAAAGCATCAGAAACAAATTAAGTGATTTTTCGATTTAATTTTGAAGAGTGGCACATCTGGTTTCAGCAAAAACAAATGAGTTTCAACGAAATCCAGTTTAAAACAAACAGATCTGGTTGTAATAAAATATCAAAGAAATTATTTTCAAATTTTTTTTATTAATCTCTCAACCAACCAAGTAACATAAAAAAATTGAGTTTCAACCAAATCCAGTTTGAAACAAACATATATGGTTGTAATAAAATATCAAACAAATTATTTTTTTTATTAATCTCTCAACCAACAGTATACATATTGCATTATTTCAATTTTTTTTTGTTTGCAGCATATTGCAAAATATTTTTATGAACATCTTCCTGAATCACATAACTCAGCGGTTCTTCACTATGATAGCCAGCCTTGGTTTATGAAAATTAACATGGGTAAGCGGAGATAGTTCAAAGACGGTTGGAAATATTTTGTGATGGAAAATAACATCAATCGGGGTTGGTTAAATAAATTTGAGTTGGTCGAAATTACAGAATTCTGTAATATCTTCCAATTGCACGTGACATGCCAAGGAACTCTCCAAGATCCCGTTGAAATTAACTAGTTATGTTTTGCCTTCCCAGTTTGTGTTGTTTTTAACTTTGGTAAGCTTTTTTTAATCGGAAATATGTGCTTTTATTTTCCAGTTTGGTTATGTAATGTGTATTTTGATTTCGGAATCTTTTGATTTTCCTACCCTTGGCAGTTATCAAATTTGTATATCACTTGGCATCATTTCATTACCCTAACTACTAACCCTAATTATATAGTTGTAATGTGAGTAGTTTTTAGTTAAATATAGGGTAGGTAACAAAAAAATAAATGCAAGTCGACTAACACCAAATTTCCCCTGAAGTAAATGGAATTCAAGTAACATCAACCAAAACTATGGATGCCTCTCCTTTAACCAAACGAGCCCTATTTTGAACTGATTATGAATTCTTTCACTTCTAATCATATTTTGTTAAAATAGTTCGATAAAATAATATAACATTAAAATGAAAAAATATTTAACAATGATATCACAAGTTTAAATTATTACAAAACAACGTCAAAAAATTGAAAAAAAATCTATATCAAATCAAATTAAATAAGATACAATCTTAAATCATCTCAAACTAAACGGTCAAGTCTTCTATCTCCCAGTCTGCTTCATCGTTAAGATCAGGCAAGCTATTGTGTGCTTGTACTGTTGCATCATCTTGCTGTATAGAGTAAATAACACTAATAAGCAATGTATTTTTTGGAAAAAAATATAATAGTAATTTGTTATAATTTACCTCAGTTCTTTCCGCTAGCCTAGTATTTCCACGGCCTCTACCAAGGCCTCTACCACAGCCTCTATCAGTGTCTCTACCATCACTTCTACCACTACCTCTACCACAGCCTCTAACACGGCCTCTACCCCTCTATCACGGTCTCTATCACGGTTTTGTGAATTTCTAAAGTATGAATCAGTTCTCCCTCTATATCTATTCAACCTTTGACGTCCACGAGAAGGTTGTAGAAAATCATTCTATCCATGATATGTGCGCTTTGGTTGTACTAGCATGATTTTCAGGTATAGGTTTTCATGAATGACAAACAATAAAGTCAACTTGTTAAACAATGTTATTGTATGACAAACAATGAAGATGCATTAGCAAACAATCAAGATTGAAGGTCGAGAAGCATATTGATGAATGGATTGCATGGAAAAGACAAGACGAGCTCAAAAGTTCAAGACCGAAGACCCAAGGCATAGGTCGCTAGGTAGAACCAATGTAAGAGCAATGTTTAAGTTATCTCGTATTTTGGCTCAACATAGGTCATCATTAATATGCATAAAATCATTTTATTAAATCATATATATCATAAAAATTTTTAATATACTTCAAACAAAATGATTTTAACGTCTTCATTTTAACCAAAATGGTTTTTGAAGTAAGTTTTCAATTCTGGTATATTCTGGTATACTCCAGCTTTGATTCTGGTATATTCCAGCTTTGCTGGAAATTCCGCAAGGCAACATAATCGATTATGTGATTGGAATAATCGATTATTTCACTATCCGTTGCCTTCCCAACGTTCCGTTTTATGAACGTTGAGAAGATAATCGATTATGCAAAGTGGATAATCGATTATCTTGCATAAAATCAGCATAATTGATTGTCAACTAAGCAACGGACATACAACTTATAACACCTATAAATAGAGGTCTTTTGAGCTGATTTGAAACACACAACACCTCTCATTATTCATATACATATTGATATTATTTGTGCATCATTTTAGAGCTTTTGTTGAGCCAATTGAGAGACAACTTTGAGTTGTTCATAGAGCTATTGTATCTCTTTATCTACTCTTTTTAGAGAGTTCTTGTTGTAAAAGAGAAAGGTGTTTGAGAAGACCATATCTTCTCATTGATTGTCGGGTTTGCTAAGTACCCTCAATCTTAGTGTGTGAAGTCTTGTGGTGCGGTATCCACGAGCAAGGTGAAGTCTTGAGGTGAGGTATCCTCGAGCAAGTTGAAGTCTTGTAGAGTGTACATCTACGAGCAAGTGTAACGGTTTGTTAGGCACCCGTAAGCTTAACGGAGTTAGTGAAAACTCGAGAGAGTCTCTCGGGAACTGGACTAACCACACGTTGTGGTGAACCAGTATAAATTCGGTGTGTCCTTTCCTTAATCTTTTAATTACTGCATTTACTTTACTCCTGCAATTTTAATTCTGCAATATTTATCAATATTCTCGTGCCGCACTATTCACCCCTCCTCTAGTGACGGGCATAAATCCTAACAATTGGTATCAGAGCCTAACTCTCTGAAAGCCTTAACCGGTTGAGAGAACGATATATATTTTTTGCTGAGAATATTGAACGCATGAATGATGAGTGAAGGACATTTCACCTATAGGCCTCCACTATTTGACGGAACAAATTACACATATTGGAAAGAGCGGATGAGAATCTTCATCCAACCAAATAACTTTTGCTTGTGGCAAATCATCAAGAACGGTGAACAAATGCCAGCAAAGAAAGTTGGGGATACCACGGTTCCAAAGGAGGAAGATGAATATGATGCCGAGGACGTCAAGAAAGTTGAAAATAACGCAAAGGCCGTCAACTTATTATATTGTGTGGTGAATCTGTATGACTATCGGAAGATTTCTTGCTGCACAACCGCCAAGGAGATGTGGGATAAACTCGAGATCACTTATGAAGGTACGTCTCAAGTCCGAGAATCTAAAGTTGATTTTCTAACACATGAATATGAACTCTTTAAAATGAGGGAGAAAGAACCCATCGGTATTATGTTCGAACGATTCTCAAAAATCGTCAACGATCTTCATGCTCTCGGAAAAGTGTACACGAACAAAGATCTTGTTCGAAAAATCCTACGGAGTCTCACTCCCGAATGGCGTTCCAAAGCCAATGCCATCCAAGAGTCGATAGGAATCACGGATGTCACAATTGATGGACTAAGAGGTAACCTCGAAACTTATGAAAGCACAATTCTTAATCCCTATCTTAGAAGTAAAAGTTCGAATATTGCCTTCAAAGCCTCATCTTCTAAAAGAGTAGAGGTAAGTGATTCGGAAAGCGATGATGATATTATTTCCAATGATATAATTGAAAAGTTTTATAAGTTTATGAAGAAGGAAATAAAGAAGGAAGAACCAAGTCCTTCATGCCAAAATTGTGGAAAACTTGGCCACACCAAATCACATTGTCCAAAACCCAAGGACAAGAAAAAGAAGAAACACCATAGGCGCGTGACATGGGATTCGGACAGCTCGGGCGATGAAACTGCCCCACTATGCCTCATGGCCAACGAGGAAGAAGAGGTAAGTAATTCTAACTCTTACTCGTTTGAAGAAATGCAAAATGCCTATGATGAATCATATGGTGAATTTATTAGAGCTTCCAAAACAATAAAAGAATTGAAGAAAAAAATTTCTTTGAAAGAAAAAGATTTTGAAAAACAACTTTCTTTGAAAGAAAAAGTTTTTGAAAAATTGACTTGTGATAATGAGAAGTTAGAAGAAGAAAATAAAATTTTAGAAAATGATAATATTGATCTTAAAAATAAAATTAAGGAAATGAATGAAGCCTCTTCAATTGATCAAAGTTCCAATTGTTCTTCCTGTAGTTTTTTGAAATAGAGAACATAAAACTTAGGAACACACTAGAAAAACGTAGTGTTGATGATCCTAAAACAATTGAAGAAATTAAGAAGAATATTAGAAAGGATGATAGAAATGAAGTTGGACCACCTAGAAATAATTCTAGGAACTTCACTAATGAGTCTAAAATTAATCATTTTAGACCACCTAGAAAAGACTCTAGGAAATTTGTTAATGAGTCTAGAATGAATAATTCTAGACCACCTAGAAATAACTCTAGGAATCGCAATACGGTTAGGAATAACGACTTTTGATCACCTAGAATATTTTTGGCTCAACCAAGACATATGCACAACCCGAATGTTATATGTCATTATTGCAATCGGGTAGGACACATTCCGCCCGTATGTTTTGCAAAACATAGAGATTTATCTTTTGACTATGATTATTATTTGCCTCACCCTCAAGGACCCAAAAGTGCCTGGGTACCGAAAACCTATTTTTAGGTACGTTTGCAGGTGTGCTTGAAGACTACAATATCGTAGTAGATGCACCAAGCACGAAATCTTATTGCATCGAGGGGGAATTTCGGTTAGTTATCATATTTTTGATAAAAACATAATAGTTGATATGTGTTAACAATTAATATATCTTTGTTAACAATTGATATTAATTATTTTTGTTGATTCGTGTTTTGATAACTTTTATCTTGAATAACAATTGGTATCAATTATTTTTGCTAAAAATAATGATTGATTTATGTTTTGATGAATATTTTTTTTTTGGTTTGAATAACAGTTGATATATTCTTGAAAAATAAATTATTCATGTTTTTAATACAACTATTGGTTTGTTAAAAATTAACTGTTGATATGTTCTTAAGTAATATGATTTGCAAAAAATAACCGTTATTATGGTTGTTATGTTTTTACTAACATTTGGTATTATTTCATGTTGGTATGATTTTTTAAATATCGTCAATGTATATTCCTCATTGTATTTCCTATTTTATTCTTGACACTAACAATTGATATACCCAAAAGGGGGAAGTGTCGAAAGCGGAAAGTAGCCTTTGTATACTCTTCTTTTTGCTAATGCCAAAAGGGGGAAGAAATTAGGCGATATGCATCAAATAAGGGGGAATGAATCTACGTTATAGTATGCCTTATTTGAGGGGGAATTATCATTAAGGGGAATAGTTTGCATGAATTGTATGTTGAGATATAGCATGAATTTAGGGGGAATCCGATATGCATATCTCCTGTTGTTTGTCATTATCAAAAAGGGGGAAATTGTAGAAAATCATTCTATCCATGATATGTGCGCTTTGATTGTACTAGCATGATTTTCAGGTATAGATTTTGATGAATGACAAACAATGAAGTCAACTTGTTAAACAATGTTATTGTATGACAAACAATGAAGATGCATTAGCAAACAATCAAGATTGAATGCCGAGAAGCATATTAATGAATGGATTGCATGGAAAAGCCAAGACGAGCTCAAAAGTTCAAGACCGAAGACCCAAGGCATAGGTCGCTAGGTAGAACCAATGTAAGAGCAACGTTTAAGTTATCTCATCTTTTGGCTCAACATAGGTCATCATTAATATGCGTAAAATCATTTTATTAAATCATATATATCATAAACATTTTTAATATACTTCAAACAAAATGATTTTAACGTCTTCATTTTAACCAAAATGGTTTTTGAAGTAAGTTTTCGATTCTAGTATATTCTGGTATACTCAAGCTTTGATTCTGGTATACTCTGGTATATTCCAGCTTTGCTGGAAATTCCGCAAGGCAACATAATCGATTATGTGATTGGAATAATCGATTATTTCACTATCCGTTGCCTTCCCAACGTTGCGTTTTATGAACGTTGAGAAGATAATCGATTATGCAAAGTGGATAATCGATTATCTTGCATAAAATCAGCATAACTGATTGTCAATTAAGCAACGGACATGCAACTTATAACACCTATAAATAGAGGTCTTTTGAGCTGATTTGAAACACACAACACCACTCATTATTCATATACATATTGATATTATTTGTGCATCATTTTAGAGCTTTTGTTGAGCCAATTGAGAGACAACTTTGAGTTGTTCATAGAGCTAATATTGTATCTCTTTATCTACTCTTTTTAGAGAGTTCTTGTTGTAAAAGAGAAAGGTGTTTGAGAAGACCATATCTTCTCATTGATTATCGGGTTTGCTAAGTACCCTCAATCTTAGTGTGTGAAGTCTTGTGGTGCGGTATCCACGAGCAAGGTGAAGTCTTGAGGTGAGGTATCCTCGAGCAAGTTGAAGTCTTGTAGAGTGTACATCTACGAGCAAGTGTAACGATTTATTAGGCACCCGTAAGCTTAACGGAGTTAGTGAAAACTCGAGAGAGTCTCTCGGGGACTGGACTAACCACACGTTGTGGTGAACCAGTATAAATTCGGTGTGTCCTTTCCTTATCCTAACAAAGGTACGTATCTAGGATATCTTATATTTCTTCCTTCACCATCACCCTCACCCCCACCCCCACCCCCACTGCACCCACACCATCAGGTGTATCTTCAAATTCCCAATCTAGAATTATCATCTGATCATCATCCCAATTCAAAAGGTCATGCTCCAATCTGCTCAAATGATACTTAATATATCGCCTAATCACTTCAGTGTCAAATGCAATATCACAAACCCGGTCAAAATGCTTTAATAGTTCCCTGTACATCATGTATTCAGAAGTCATACGTGGGTAATCTCCAATAAATAAACGTTTCAAGTGCGGACGAACAACATCTTTTCTCCACCTTCTCAATATATATCTCTCATTAATCCTCTTATGAGACAACACCTTAAGTATATGGCAACATAGAATACCTCTTGTTTCATACCACTTGCAGCTGCAACTTAGATATTCGTCAATAAGTGTATATTCAACCGTGAATACAAATGGATCTATAGTGTTAAAACTCCTGAACGAATAATCTGAGATAATGTAATTCTCCACCCCAGCTGTTGCTTGATGGTCTTCAGGGGAGATGATTTCACAGTGGTACAGTTTCCTAAACTGTACTTGAAAAATTCAAACACTTCACGAGTATAACATGTTTGAAATTTTTCCTCCCATGCAAATTCAGATAAACATTTTGGTTCAAAGCACCTTGACCTATATTCAGCTTCAAATTCTTTCTCGAACTTAGCTCTTATGGCTAACTCATATTGCTGAACAAATAGCTTCAAAGTGCTTTGCCGGGTGATGAATCTGTCAAAGAAAGCATGCATCCCTTCACTTCTTTGTGTGGACAACATCCCAGCCCAAAAGTGGTCATTTAGGTATACTGGAACCCATCTCCTTCTCCAAATAAATCTTATAAAATCAATCCCTTTCCTCTAAGTTATATTTTTCAATAAAATTAGTCCACCATCTCTCAAACTCAGCAATGTTAATGCTATCAAGGACTAAAGCCTTAAATTATGTCTTTGCAATCTTTGCATCAGGAACTCTGCTTAACTTTGTAGGCAACTTTGCGAATATGTGCCAGATACAATATCTATGTATTGTATTAGGCATCACAGCGCTGATGGCAGCCTTAATACTATCACATTGGTCAGTCATGATAGCTAATGGATGAATATTGTTTAGAGCCCCAAGCCATGTAGATAGCACCATTTGGTAACTTGCTATATCCTCACTAGACATAAGAGCATATCCCAAAAGTATGGACTGCCTATGCTAATTGACACCAACAAATGAAGCCAATGGCATATTGAATCAATTCACAAGGTATGTGGTATCAAGGCATATTACATCGTGGAACTCCTCATATGCAACCTTAGAGTGTGAATGAATCCATACGACATTATGAATTTGACCAAAACTATCCACATCTACGGAGTAGTAAGATTCCCTATCTTTTTGTTGCATGTCACTGAAGAACTTCAGTAATGATTGAGCATCCCCTTCTTGCAACTGAAGCTTTCTACTCTTCAAGATATAATTTCTACAGTCCATTGGTGTACAACCCAGATTTTCGGGACCACCAACAATTACTTCACCGACTCTTATATTTTTTGAGGGTCTTAAGCCAACAATATCTTTGGCTGCAAGAGTTCTCTTAAGAGACTTGCTAAGCGATCTGTGTCCAGCTATCTGTGTCCAGCCATCAATCGCGTTAGTGCTGGTTCTAATTGATGAATATGTTTTTTACCACCTTTGAAACACGCCATGAACCATTATCCTCCAAAATTCCATTTATTCTAGCACGACAGTTCCTCCTCTTGGTAACATGCTTATTTCTTTGTTTCCTAGACCTATCACAACCATATTGCACATACCTAACAATATCACCACCTTTTTTGTTGGATGTTCTTTTAACTGCAAAAACCCGATAATCTTGCATGTTCTTTGTAAAAATCAAGCAGAACATCCTTACTACTGAACCGCATCCCATTAATTGGACCAGTTATAAGTTCTTCTTCACTGAACTCATTAGGCATTTCCCTGTTCTCTCCAACTTCTCCCTCTTCCTCTAAATAATGGCCGTCATAATCATCATCATGATCATCATCAGGAGCAGCAGAATCGTCAACAGGATTTTCTCCATCAGTGAAGTTGAAATGTCGATTGATTCATCTTCATTCATCAAACTGTCGTCCGAATTCAGCCCTAATGATGTGTGAAATGCATTCCTTAGTTGATCACTGTTATTCGTGTTTAATTGATCCAAACTAGTTTCTCGGTTAGTATTCATGTTTAGTTTAAGGGAAGTGTGGTGAATTATGTGTTTAATGAAAGCTATCTTAACGTAAGTATATGGTATGACATATACATAATAGACCTTTGATCTTCCCAACCGTATAAATTGCATTTAATTAAAAAAATTGATTATTGTATTTAACAAAATACGTAATTATATATTTTTTTAAATGTAACTGTATTTTAACAGAAAATATGTATTGAGCGTATATACGAAGGCTTCTCATCGGTATGCTGAGAGAATGATTATTTATGGGACCAATATTTTGGAATAATCAAAAGTGATTAACTAATTTTGAAGAAAAATATTTTGGAGGGAAAAAAGGGCCATTAACCAAACGAAAAAATAAAGACTTTACTAATATTTTACGGGTGTGATCATTTTGGGCCACACTAAGTTTGGCCGAATAGCATTTCTCAATATATGGGTTGTAGATCCTAAAGAAAAAAGGTGGCCTAGTGGGTTATGGATAAATTATTTATGGTGAATTTCTTATTCATACAGGATTTGGTTTATAGAAGTCGTTTTCCAACAATGAAAAACAACAGAATTTGGATTAAAAAATAGATTTCAATATCTGAAAAATAAAACCAATATCTGTGCAGAAACTGCAAGAACAAAGTCTAGTTTTTGAAAACATATTAACAGGAATCTTCTCGAAGATAAAATCATGATGGAATGCCTTTTTTTTTAATGGGAAGAAATTTAAACAATGTAGAAACTTTAGTTTAGATATTTAAGTCAATTATCGTGGGAACAAAATGAAGGATAGTATTTATTGGTGTAATAAGTAAACCAAAATTTGAAATTAAAATATGGAAGATTATTGGCATCATAGATATGTGCAGAAATAAAGAGTCAATATTAGCTCCTTTGAAAATCCTAAAATATGAAACGCTACATAAAACAACGTTCATTACAAAACTTGTAATAATGGACGAAGCAACGTGTTTTTTTTGGTAATTAAAAGTTATATTAATCACCAAAGAGATTTCAGTACAGAATTATAGTGCAGCCACTACACAGCTGACTATCATATCTAAATTGTATATTAACTATCGCTATACTTATTCCTCTATTTTTACAGAAGACATTGCTGTAGTTGTAGCCTAATTTTGGGGGTTCCTCTAATATTACAAGTATATGCAATGGTCCTAATTGGCCTATCACTGCTACAAAAGACATTCTCAAAGATACTCGCATTTCTCTCCAACGAAGCAACGTGTTGCAAAATAGAATAGTTGAGTTCAGATTTAGAGCTGATTAATAGTTTGTTTGGCCAAGTTTCTTTAAATCCAAGAGCACTTGTTTTTCAAAAAAAAATATCTTTTTTCAAAGTTAATGGTCAAACTTTTAGAAGAAAAAAAAATTTTGAGTAGCAGTAGAAACAATTTTGGAGAAGCAGAAAATTATAGCGTCTCCCCAAAATTATTTTTTGAAAAAAATATACTTAGAAGCACTTTTTAAAAGGTTGGCCAAATACTTAGTGATGATCAAAAGTATTTTTCAAATTAATTAGCCAAACAAAAATTGATTCTCTCCAAAATTACTTATGAGAAAAGTACTTTAAAAATAAACACTTCTCAAAATAAGCTGATTTTTTAAGCTTGACCAAAAAGGCTATAAATGGCTTCATTTTAAATTCTTAATGCATCAACAGAAGTAGCGGTGTACAGAGAAAACCGACAAACCGCACCAACCCGATAATTCGAGTCAAATCGAGGAAAAAAATCCCGATTATGATTTAGTTTGATTTCATTTTAATTAAAGAAAGTCAAACCGAAACCAAACAAACCCGATATTACATATATAGAAATTTTAGATATATTTAATATATACTTATTGTGATGTAATTTTTAGATATTTCTTAAACTTTTTCATAATTTTATTTTTTAAGGTATTATTTCAAGGTTGGACTTAGAACTTTTGAATGTTCGAATAAGTTTTATAGCCATTAATATTAGTAACTCAAATGCTAACAAAAGCCCAAATCAAAATTAAATCAATACTAATGCTAACAAAAGATATTTAATTCAATACTATGAATGACAATGCATTGAATATCTATTTTTTACTTTGCAATAATTTAGATAAAAATACATAACCTATTTTTATTTTTTTCTTTAACGTTTAGTCAGGTAATTAATACTCCCTTATTAGTCTACTTATTTTAACATGACTTAGTACTTTTAGATTATATTTATTTTTATTATGACTTTTTAATTACACTATTTATATTACGTGATTTTATTGTCTTTATTGTTGAATATTTTAGGATATTGACATGACACATATCATATTTTCTATTTTGTTTTTGAAAAATAACTTATATATTTGTATATTACTAGGATTAAAGAAATATTTGGAGCACAAGTCATAAGTTTTGTGCTACGAAGATTTTATCAGGAAAAAATCGAACAAAACCCGAAATAATTCGAAAACCCGAGAAAACCGAGATTGAAAAACCTAAGATTTATTTGTTTGGTTTGATCTTTTATTTAATAATTCGATACAATTAATTTTATTTGATAATTGTAAAATTCAAACCAATCCGTTCTATATACGTCACAAAATAAAAGAATTTCCTTTTAGGGTAGGTCAAGGGAAGCTTCGATGAATTCCATAAGTTGATTGACCTGAGACTTATAACAAGCAATGTAAGACGTGTTTTATATACATACAAACGTGGACCACTCCTTTCTCCATCACTTGCAAAATAATATAAGCCACTGAATATTATTCCTCCAATTTCTGCTCTCTCAACTTTGACTTTGTAAATAATGTGAGACACGGTCTTCCCTTTTAATAGGTCATACGAGATCTGCCCCTTTTTAATAATAGGTTATATGAGACACTAATTAATTTAATAAATTCGTTAGATAACCAATACCACGTTTCAACGGCACTTGGTCCGCCCCTCTGGTAATTATTCTATTAAAGCCATATCACTTGATTTGATTGTCTATCTACCAAGTATGATTAGATGGAACGATTAAATGTCACTAAGCAATCATATAAGTTTAATATCATTGGTCATCAAGCTAGTTAACTTCAATGATTAATTATTTTTGTTTTCTAAGTATGGAAAGCTTAATCCTCATGTGTTATTGGAGAGTCAAGGGCACACGGGATAAACATAGTAAAAAAAAAACATGTTTTGACGTTTGCAGCTTGTTTGGATGGTTGTTACGTATCGTTTCATAATGTATCATATCATACTGTATTGTATTATAATGTATTGTTTAATAAATATAATATTTGAATAGATTGTGTCTTTTGTCATCGTTTCATGATCGCACACCAGCAATATGAAGAATAAACTTACAATATTATACAAAAAATTATAATACAAGGAAAAGTTATTGGTATATAAAAAATCAAGGTAAATGATAAAATAAAATTATTTAATAATAATAAATGTGAGATTAGGAGAAAAAAATAAGGTAACGACGAGATCACACCAAATCGGTTGTTAAATAAAGTGGGCACATTTTGTTATTATGTAACGATAGATTTAACGATACGGTATAATAAAATTTAAGAAACAAACAAAACAAATATCAAGTAACACTAATATAATATAATATAATGATTAACAACCATCCAAACAAACGGTTAAAGACACATGATTTTCTGTTTACTAATTAGACTAAACTGAACTCGTAAGACACAAAGATTCTTCCCCAATAACCCGAAAGAACAGTTCTTGGATTACCAATTCACTCACAAAAATACAAAACCAAGTGAATAAAATTAATTAAGTATTTTTCTGAGGCTCTTGGAGCTTTACATGCCTTTTCATATTTTTTTATTTATTTTTCAGTCCATGGTAAAGCACAATAACGAGAGTACCAAGAAAAGTCTCCATTCTCAGAAAGTTGAATGATTCATCTTTTTAAATTATTTGTGTATATGGCAACCCTTATTTCCCCCTCTAATCTGCTACTTCAAAGTCAACAATCTATAACGACTTTGATATATCTCTCTTTTATAGGTTTTCTTTGGACACTCAAATTTGCAATGCCCAATTTTTTTGTTTGTTTCAAAGTCTCTCCATTAAGTTATTAATAGCATAGACTTTGAAAATAATACCTCAATCTTCCATTTGTTTTTCTCTTCCTTTAACAAGGCATCTTCTTGTCTTTTTGAGTTGAATATTTTAGCCTCAAAACTTTCCAAAATACTCCATGGACAAGCCCTATTGCCTTGTTATTATTCTTGCATTCATTTGCACTATTCTTGTAAGAGCTCATTCTTTTGATTTTCTTTATAATGGATTCAATAAGTCAGATATCATGACTGATGGAGTTGCATATATCAATCCTAGTGGTGCACTTAAGCTTACTAATAGATCATACCATGTTATAGGACATGCTTTCCATCCCAAACCTATACCATTTTTCAACTCTAGTACTAATTCCACTGCTAAAAATGCTTCTTCATTTAGTACAAACTTTGTCTTCGCCATTGTCCCTCTTAAGAACACTCCAGGTGGCTTTGGCTTTGCTTTCACCTTATCTCCATCCCCGAGTTTTCCTGGTGCTCAAGGCGATCACTTTCTTGGAGTCCTCAATTCAAAGAACGATGGCAATGCTACTAACCACATCTTTTTGGTCGAATTTGACACTGTGAATGGTCACAATGAAGGTGTGGACAAAGATGGCAACCACATTGGAATCAACATCAATGGCATGAGGTCTATCGCATCAAACTCAGCCGATTACCATATTAATGACACTTCTGAAACAGAACAGATATATCTACAAGGTGGAGACCGGATTCAGGCTTGGATAGATTACGATGGAGTAAAGAAAGTGGTAAATGTAACTGTGGCTCCAATATCAATTCCAAAGCCAATTCAACCTCTAATTTCTGAGTCCATAGACTTGTCCCCAGTGATGAAGGAAACTATGTATGCTGGTTTCTCAGCAGCCACAGGAGATAAAGCAAGCTCTCATTACATCTTGGGTTGGAGTTTTCGGTTGAATGGAGCTGCTGATCCATTAAATCCCTCTGAGCTACCTACTGCCCCACCTGAAGTGGTAACATCCTCCAAGAATTCTCATCTTAAAAAGGCCTTGATCGCAGCAATTTCCTCCATGGTTTTCCTGATCATTGTGGCATCAGTAATTGTTTATATCCGCAGAAGAATGGTGCAACATGAAGTGCTAGAGGATTGGGAGCTGGATTGTCCTCACAGGTTCAGATACAGAGATCTTTACAAGGCAGCCAAGGGATTCAAGGTCAGCGAACTAATTGGAGTTGGAGGCTTCGGTGCTGTTTACAAAGGTATCTTGCCCACTAATGGAGCTGAGGTTGCAGTGAAGAGGATAGCAAGCAATTCTCTTCAGGGAATGAGAGAATTTGCTGCGGAGATTGAAAGCTTAGGCAGGTTAAGGCACAAACACTTGGTCAACCTTCAAGGCTGGTGTAAGACAAAGAATGATCTTCTCCTAGTGTATGACTATATCCCAAATGGAAGTCTTGATTCATTACTTTATAGACCAAAAAATGACATTGTTCTAGCATGGGACCGGAGATTTAACATCATCAAAGGGATTGCTGCAGGGCTTCTTTACTTGCACGAAGAATGGGAGCAAGTGGTAATACATCGAGACGTGAAGAGCAGTAACGTCCTTATTGATGGTGAAATGAATGGTAAATTAGGGGATTTTGGGCTTGCTAGATTATATGACCATGGCAAGAATTCACACACTACAAATGTTGTAGGAACAATAGGGTACATTGCACCAGAATTATCACGAACAGGGAAGGCCTCAACGAGCACAGATATTTATGCGTATGGTGTACTACTTCTTGAAGTAGCTAGTGGAAGACCACCTATTATCTATGAACCAGGGCAAGGAGCTCTGGTACTAGCAGATTGGGTGATAGAATGTCTTCAACTAGGTAATATTCTTGATGCAGTTGATCCTAAGTTGAATTCTGCCTATGTCGATAAAGAGGTGAGAATGGTTTTGGGACTTGGGCTTCTTTGTTCTCACCCAAGACCAGAAGCTAGGCCAACCATGAGACAAGTAATGAGGTACCTCAATGGAGATGAATCGCTTCAAATTTCTGAGCAATTGAGCTCTGTTGGATCGGGCAGGGTTGATGAAATCACATCCAAGTTCTTAGATGTGTTTGCTAGTGATACAATCAGTATATCACGACGTACATTTTCCATCGGACAGATGTCATCTAGTTCCCTAAATGCTGGTAGATAGAAATTATAGGAACTTCTGTATAAAGTATATACACTGTTCTCGTGTTTGCTTAAAGCTCATTATAGAAATTAAGTAGCTTCTATTTACCCCAAAAGTCACTTTTTCTTCCTTGTAATTGTGTAATTTAGATAGGTCACATATTCCTGGTGCATTCATCAGCTAACAAGGGAGAGGAACATAATCTCAGTTATCACATTCCTATATTTGTGTTCTTACTTAACACATCCTACATTTGTTTATGCAGACACTCTTAAAGATATAGATTTTGATTTTTTCTGCGCAAATTCTTCAATATCTTAAAGATATAGTTTCTGGTTTAGTTGAATATCATGATATTTTAGACATGTTTTTATGAGCACATGCCTCATCATACATCTATTCCTCCTGAAAAATAAAAATATCCACTCACAACGTTTAGAGGAAGGTCTTCAATACATTAAAGCACAAAATGTAGCCAATTCCCAACACTGAAGTCAACGAAATATACTTCAAAGAATGTCAAAGTAGTTCATAACTTCATATTATCTTAAGGTCGGATGTATAACAGCCCCAGTCACTACAAGATGGACTTTTTCCCATCCAACAGCAGAGCTGGAAGAACTAAAAGAGCAGAAATCAGGTGCCGCGTCAAAGTTAAGTTTGTTCCTCTAAAGTAATCAAATTGCAGGCCAACTAATTGTCATAACAAAATCAGATTGACACCACATTCTCAAAGAACAAACATTCATTGGTATCATATACAGTTCTTAATTTGGTTAGATTCGTCAAGATACTCTACATTGACTTCAGCAAAATAATGGGTAAGATTAACAGGTTTAGCTCAATCAGGAAGGCTACACATGCTAGCGACAAAATGGGTACAACTGGAGAAGACACGATTTGACAAGAAATCTGGAACACCGGAACCACAGATCTAAGAATTTATGCACAGGTCCCATAATATCAACAACAACAACAACAACAATAACTACCTAGTATAATCCCACAAATTGGAGTCTGGGAAGGATAATATGTAGACGAGCCTTACCCCTATCCGAAAGGGCAGAGAGGCTGTTTCCAATCGACCCTCGGCTCACTGAAGGAAAGGAAAAACAAAACAAAAACAAAAACAAAAGAGCATAAGTAAGTCCAGCAGAAATATCGTAAATAATTATCTAAACAGCCATAAGGTCATGTAGTGTAATTTATATTATGAGTCAATTTAGACACCTTAATGTGCAATCGTCATTTATCTCGGACATCTTGTGAGATAAATGTCTGAGGGTGGCATTTAAGAGAGACTGTCTTGTGATGCAAAGAAAACCATGCCCAAAGGGTTATGCAATTTGCAAATACTATACCAGTAAACATATTTTCTACTGTTGAAGAAAAAGGCAGTGCCACCAGCAAGACATACAGTAACAAGGAACAGTACTATATTTCTTAAATTATGAGTTTTAAGTAGATTGTTAGTGACTCAGACTTCCAGTTAAATGTGTAATTGCATAAACAAACAGGTGTTTCGTGACTTTAAAAATGATATGAGCATTGCAAATTTTAGTTTAGGTGGTACTTGCCTATTATCTTAAAAATTTAAGTGGAGTATTTGAACTCTACTATTTAATCTAATACTAGAACTTAGATAGAAATTAAAAATTCATTAGTTGTGGGAAAGAACGAAAACTGACGATGATCTTCAGCAGAGAGCAAGAATGATAGTAACGGGAGAAAGGTTACCAAGACAGAATGATGAGTTACTGGAAGCTGACTTGTAATATTATATTAAAGGACTAGACAAAGTCATAACAGCAGGCTACCAAGACAAGGTGACCTCAACGCTTGAAGCTGTAAAAAATTACCCCACCCCTTCTGCTTACCCATAAATTAAAAAGGAAGAACTTCAACTTTAGTAGCCCCCCCCCCCCCCCCACAAGAACCTTGGTAACTTAACAAGCTCAGCCTCGACAATACAACGGAGAAAACAAAATTCCCTATGTAAAGAGTAGCTATCACCCACAAACAGAAAAGGCACGCCCAATCATTCCTTGTGTCCAGGTTGCTGTTTCTTTCAGCTGTTCATCATCAGACTGAAGACACTCGCCCAACAGCTGTGTGCAAGATGCAGGATCTTTGAGTATGGTCTTTGCATTGGAACCAAGTGCATCAGCTAGATCTCCCAACACAGCTACTGCTGCTTTTGTTACGCTCTCGTCTCTGCAAAAGAACCAGAATACACATGTCAGAATTCTTAAGGTGCAAATATTGTAAGAGAACGAAAATGTCCATGAAAATCCACTTAACAATACCTTGGTCTGTCTTTCGCAACCAGTTCAATGAACTGCAAGAGATGAGGAGCGTAGGGTAACATCAAGTTAGCCTTGGAATTCTTAAATCCCTGAAGAATTCCAGAGTATGCTTCAAAGATACTGTGCCTGAGCTGGTTGCCATACTCTAGCATTTCATCATCACTATTGTCTAGTTGTGCACATACTTCAGAAGCAGTTTGCATCATAGGCAATGCGTATTGATGGTACTTCTCAAAATGCTCGCCTATGGCAAGCGCAATATCCCCAAGGCAGGAGAATATGGGAGGCTTTACAGATTTATTAAGTTCACCACTAGACAGATCCTTGAGAAGATGTGTCATGATCCCATCACAGTAGGGCAAGATCTTGTCGTCCAATGCACGGCAAATATCACCAACCACCCCCACAGAGATGGAACAGACCTGGTACTCTTCAAAATTCTGCAGCCCCATCTCCAGATACTTGTAAAACTCTGGCATATACTTCAAGAAGCCTGATCCAGTTGCATCTGCCAGAGCTCCAATAGCAAGCATAGCCTCTTCATGGACAGTTGAGCTACGACAGGCAAAAACCTTTAGGAACAACATCATGATCTGGTCGGCAACTTGGACTATTATAGACTTGGTTTCATCAGAATTACTTAGCTTCTGAATAATAACATGGAGGACACCACATAGGGAAGCCTGTAGATCTCCCTGTTTTTCTCTATCATCAGTGGATAAAATCTGAAGCTCAACAGTTTGTGCCAACTTGGTCATGATAACAGGGCAAAGATGTTTAATGATCTGAGATGTTTCAATAAGATTAGAGCACCTAACAACTTCATTCAAGGTTTCATATGCCGTGGTTCTGAGCTTAGAACCACTGCTGTCTGTTCGATCAGCCGTTGAAATAAGAGAACCAATAATCTGAGTTACAAATGGTGTCAGCAGAGACGAGCTTGGCCCAGCATCTTCATATCCTTGAGAGAGAAAATAGATAGCCCCACAAACTTTCTCAGCAACATGAGGGACATCTTTTAAACTCTCTAACAGCACTTCCACAATCTGTTTAAGGTTGTCTGGTGAAACCACTGAAAATCCAGAAGCTGGAGCGTGCAGTAACTCAAAGATACGGCTAAGAGTCCATGCTGTGCTATCTCTTATGTGCTCATTGTTATCCTTCATCGCATCAAGCAGATGCTTTAATCCAGCATGGACCATGGGAGATAGCTTCTCAATGCTCGGGCCTTCAAGTATTGAGCCAAATGCATATATGGCAGCCTCGCGGGAGCGCCAATCAGATCTCATTATGTTAGCCTCCACAAAAGGCATTACAAGGGGAACAACAGAATCTCCAACAGTTCTGGCAACAAGACCAAGACATGTTCCACCAGCCATAGCCAGATTCCAGATTTCATCATCCTGGTCCTGTTCCTCATCTTGTTTCAATAATGTTTCCAACAGCATTGGAACTAATACTCCGAGAGCCTTCTCAATGAAATGGGAATGTTGCACACTGGAATCCCCACTGTCAGGGACCTCATAATCTTGAAGCTCTATCTCTTCATCACAGATAGAACTCCAGAATTCAATTGCTTGAAGGGCTACAGCTTCCTCATCTCCTTTTACTGCTTTAGCTGTCAACTCGAACAGAGTCTGCATGTAAGGCTCAAGCAATTCGTAATATGTTGACGCAATAGAAACAAGGCATTCAAAAGCTGCTTGTCTTATCTGTGTCTCCTTTGCTGTGGCTGCCTCACAGATGACCTTCATAATATAATTTCTCTCCATCTCATTATCAAAGTTTGTCTGAGCAAAATCAAGAGCATTATACAAAGCTCTCGCTGCAGCAAGTCTGACTTCAGGGCTTTTCTCCTCAACATTCATGCCTTGCACAACAGCAGTGAGGACAGAGTTTACTTCATCTTGGACAAGATCGTGGTGAGATATCTCCTCACACACATAGCCAAGTGTTTCTAATGTGGCCTGTTTAAGGGATGCAGACCTTCCATGTTGAGTCATATTAACAAGCAAAGAACCAACAAGCTCTGGCCATTGTTTCTGAGGAACTTCGATGGAAGCTATTTTAGCAATCACTTGGGCAGCAGTGTGGCTTGCCTCAAGTACAGACGATCCAAGGCAGCTCAGAAGCAAGCTTTTAATTTGGGACTTATAAGATGATTCAATTACCAGCCACTGTTGAACAAGCTGTTGTTTCCTGACAGTTTCTTTAGCATCCAAAGAGTTCTTCAGCACAATACCTGCCAGCCTCCGGGATTCAGTGGGTTTTACATCGGTTGAGAGTTCAACAGCCAGTGAAAGAAGAAATCCAGGTAGGTTTTGCTCTCGGAACTGACTAAGGTTAGCCTCTGCCTCAGTTCGAATCTTGGCATCGGCTGATTGAGCAGCCAATAGAAACTGAGTGATCTCAAGAGCCATTTCTCCTACAAAACTGAACACAGACAGGAAAAGTTAAACGCTCTGGCAGTTACTAATATACAAGATCTCTAGTAATAAAATACTAGCACTTTAAATAGAACCAGAGGATTCTCCATTGGGGCGTAGTGGCGATATAGAGGCACAATGAGGCATGAGCAACTAATTGAAAATCTCATCCAAATTTTACATGCCATCAACAAGCCTCACAAAAACAAGAAATCCAAGTTTTCAACGTTAGAATGTTTCCCACTAAAAGGCACCCTCTTCTTTTTTTTACAAACAAGCAATCAATCAACTATGCCTCAATCCTAAAACTAGGTATTGCCATTATATGAATCATCTATGTCCATTCAGGTCTATTTTGGCTAATTGAAAAAATGAGGTACACAATTAATTCAATAGCACTAGGTCACGATCAGTCAAACTAAACCAGGTATTTAAGTGGAGAAAAGTAGAGGGGTGGGGCCATTAACCCGAGTTTTGAAGGTTGTGTTGATCATAATGGATCGTTTGGTTCAAGGGATTAGGTGGGTCATCCAGGTATAAAGTTTGGGATTAAGTTTATCCCGTGTTTGGTTGGAGATATTAGCTAAAACCAGTGTTTTTTTTTTTAAAAACCAAAATCTTAGTATGAGTTATTCCATATAAAAAGTGGGATAAGTTATCTAGATTAAATCCCGATTATAATCCTGGTCCAGATTTGAACCAAACGAGCCCCAAGGGTTATCCCATTTCTTGGCCATCAAAAGAAGTAATTTAGTAGAAAACCTAACATTTTCTTATGAACTCCTACAAGAAATTGAAAAGTCATACATACTATTCGACAGAACAGGATTCCTTGTTCAATTGTTCCACAAAAACCAAATATCAAGTACAAAGTAAACGACTAAACGTCAACTCATAAAAGGAGCTTATTTATAGCTATGCTTATAATTCCAATAACACTTAATTAACTTCAAAGCCAATAAAGCAAGTTGATACAAAAAGATTAATGCATCGGTAGCAGTAGCACATTAAACCAAAAATTAAACACTAGACCTAACAAAAAATAGTTAAAATCGACTAGATCTATACATAATAAACAAACCCCAGATATAACTTCTATCAGTAAAAGCTAAAAAATGCTACCTTGAATTAAAAACAAAAGCTTCTTGGTTTCGAACGGGAAAGCACGAACTAGGGAACAAAATCAATCAAACAGTAATTGATTGATACAGTTTGTGTGTGTGTGTAGATGAATTTGATTTGTAAGTGTAGATTGGGGGAGGGAGAAGGGGTGGGTGTATTTTATGAATAGTGTGAAGAAGCGGGATATAGAGGAGCTTATATATTTGTATGTGAGAATTGAAAACACCAACGGTCAGAAATTCTGAGTATTGCCCGGACTGCCCGTGATTGCTTGACTTTTGCCCTAGCAATTTTTGAAATTTTACACGTGGGGTCCTTATTGCTCTTGTTAATTAATTGGGCTAGGCAGTTGTGCAGTTGATGGGTCTCATGAGCTGGGTTTTTGTGATTTGAGCTTCACTTGAGGGGGTAAAAAGAAGTTGGGCTTCACTTTTTCGATATTTTTACCTATCTATGCATAATAATAAATGTAGTTAGAGAAATTTTCATAAAGTACTATTTTTTAGTGGTAAGTAGCTATTATAGATACTATTTATTAAATTACGGATTTCAGCTACATTTTTTATTATTATAAGATATATTAGATATATTTAAGCTATTGTATACATGAATACAATAGAAAAATAGGCGTGAATCAGGTAAGTCCAGCTAATCAGTTGTTGTATTCGAGTGTATTCGACTGTATTCATGACGTGAAACATGGGATTGCTGGACAGATTATTGTATTCGACTGTATTTGATTGTATTCACGGCGTGAAACGGGGGATTACACTGTTTTTAAACAGAAAATAAATCAATTAACATAATAAACTCATAATATAACTCAACAAACTTAACTATAACACACAAATTTTGTATTTTCAATTATAAAAAAGATTCTCAACCGAAAAATACCACATAAACATAGCAATCTCCAGAGAAATTATATAATGCATCTGAATATATAAATTATATTAATTAAAAAAATATATGAATACATTCATGGCATATAGCGAGATAGTGAATATAATAAAATACATATAATACAGCGGGATATATTGAAATACAATAAAAAATAGTGAATACAATAAAATACATAGAATACATCGAGATACATTGAATTACATTAAAAAAAGACAATGAATACAATGAAATACATGAAAATACAGTGTGATACGTTGAAATACATTGAAATATATTAACATAAAATCAAGTTGCTCAGCCCCAAACTCCGTCGTCTTTGTTCAAGAACAAACCCTAATTTCTGATGAATCTGTCCTCGAGCAAAAATCCTGAAATCTCAGTGTTCCCACGCATCTAAATTACAAACGGGGTCACGAACACTGTCGACCATTCCATGGGCGATATAAAACCCCAAATCTCTAACTCTGGTGTGAGTCATTTTCATCAGCATAAGAAGTTGCAGGAGAAGTGGGAAGAAGTTCAAAGTTTGAATTCCATCAACCATCATCTTCTAGTTTTAGGGTTCCTGTTGTTGATGTAAAACCAGAAGCAGTAGGACAAGTATTGTATGGCGACACCACAAATGGCCTTCACCGCCGGCGACAAAAGAGAAAACAGGAGGTAACTGTTGTTGTACAATAACAATTGTACAAGAAAGAAGAAAAGAGGATATGAGATCGGAAAGTAGAGAGAGAGTGGGATAATAGATGGGGTGGAGGTGGGAGAAATTTGAGGGGATATGAGAGAAAAAAATTACAAAGTTTATTTTATGGCTTAAGGGTAGGAGATGACCATAACTAGATATTTGGCTATAAAAAATCAAAGGGTAGCTATGAAATATAATTTTTAAAAGGATATTTCTTTTACTATAGGAGGTGACCACTATTAAATGTGTTCTCATTTAATTACCCAACATGATATACTAATTGTATACAAAATAAGAATTAAACTCCAAACTTCTTATTTTTCACTGTGCATAAGTACCGTCACATAATCTTTCTTCGAGGGGCAAGATCACAAAATTCCTCCAATCCTATCAAAAGAAATACCTTTTGTGCCAATTTAGTCGCCTTGTCCAAATTTCCTTGGAGTTGGATTAGAACTATATTTTCTGTGTCAAAATCAAGATGAAGGACAATAAGCAATTCAAGACTCCAATGACAGCTTATAGCATTACAAGGGAAACATCAAACTATGTCTACTGATGTTCATTTGGATTTTGCTCATTGATTTGACGACTTTCTTTTGAAACTTTTGCATATATATGCGAAATAATAAAACCTAACCAAACCCCGACAATCATTAAAAAAAAAATTGAAGCTTTAAATGAAAATCAGATTTTATGAAATTATTATTTATTTGGATTTGATATTGTCGTAAATGATTGTAAAATGCTCTAATACCATGAAAAGCTCTGTTATTTACTAATCAAACAATGATTTACAGCATGTATATATAAAATATTCCAGAGTACATAAGACTTCTAACTCTATAGAGTTATATTGTCAATAAACTTTCATCCTAGAGTTTAAGAGTGATTAGGAGTCATCCTTTACAATTAGAATTATCCTTTGGAGCTTAATGTAGGGATGGCAAATGGGGTGGGCAGGTGATAACTAGGAATTTTGAAGCATTTTACGCTCTTTCTTGCTTACGCTTTAATTATAAATTCTTACAAAATAGTCCCAAAAGGCTCATAAGTTGTGCTTGATTGCAGGTTTGATCAACAAAGTGATAATATATCAAAGGTCGGCTCAAAAGGAGTGAAACATGCAGAAGTGCCAAAGACAAGACAAACTCAGAACAAACAGGCCTAGTGCGGTCGCAACCCACTTTGTTCGGACAGCACTAGGGAGATTCAGAGAACTAGAAATTTAAGTATTAAGGCAGTGTGGCCGCAGAAGATATTGCGCGGTCCGCAATAAAGCCACCGCGGCCGCATTACCATTCTGTGCGGTCCGTAGAAGCAATGTTCAGAGAGATGTCAAGTACCAGTGTTCAAGCCTGCGCGGTCCGCAGTCGTGATTGTGCGGACCGCACTAGTTGCCTCCGCGGTCGCAGTCCATTCTGCACGGTCCATGGAGCCTGGGTTCAGAGAGTTGAAATTGCAGAGTCAAGAGCCTAGTGCAGCCGCACACCATTTTGTGCGGTCCACACTGACCCCACAGGGGCATTTTTGTCTAATTTTTCTACCTTAGTATAAATAGAACTTTTTTTTCATTTTTAGGGTATCAGCTATTATCAGACTTCAGTTGCGCTCGTGAGAATGCCTTTTGTAGCCATTTTGGGCACTTTAACGTAGTTTTAGTCGTTGAATCATTATATTTACTTCAGTAATTAATTATTATGCCTTTCTCTTCATCTACTTGTCTGATTTTCTCTTCAAGCATGAGTAGCTAAACCCATTAGCTAGGGTTGTGGCTCAATCTTAGTGTGAGTAACTGATGGGTGTTGTGAATTAGGGCTAGATTGACTATGAGTGTTTGTTATTGGGTCAATTTTATGGTTTAATTTATGAATTAGTGGTTGCAAACACTGGTTTGTGCTAAGTTGACTTGGTTTTTCTTGAGAAAGAGAGCCTAAATCTCCAAAATTGACCCAACAAGAAATTGGGATGGACTCTAGAGATTTGATTGTCCCAATTAAAGGGTTAAACCTCGAAAGAGTAATTACCCGACTTCAACCATGGTTGCTTGGGCAAATATGTATACCCAACTGATCTTTGAAAGTCAACTGGGCAAAATCGCTCTTTCTATCGAGAGGTGTAGAGTGGGTAGTATCGAGCAACGGTTATAACATATTTCCCAATCATGTCAATCGTGTCTTAGATGCAATTACTCGTCAATTAGCCACCTAGATGAAAGTCATTGCGCTAGTGCCTTTTTATCCATTAGATACAACTTGTAGCAATTCTCCCTTAGCATAATCTAGTTGCAATTATAATTAGTAGTTGATAATAGTAGATTATTAAAGAAAAACCGACAAATAATTGGTTTGTGACTTCTCTTATATCTACATCATATATATGTGGTTTCCACAACAGCCAGATCCTACCTCCTGGATGTTTATCTAGGTTTGTATCACACGACCATCCTTGACAAAGATAAAAATCAACCTTTAGTGCCTTAGCTCTTTTTATCCTTGTTTCTAGAAATCCAAACAAGACAACCTTCAAATTATGGACAAACAGATTTATTTCTTTCTGTTTGTTTGTCTTGTTTAGACCTGTGGCATTCCAAAAGCCTAGCTATCCATTTGGGTTGGGGTTTCCCCCACCATTCCCTAGTTTAGGACCCCTATCAGCTTCATCTTCTCTAGGGCAGGGAGGCTTAGCTATACCGGCATTGTTATTGCTTTGATCCCCTAGTGCAGCAAATGAGTTTCCAGTGTCAATTTGTGGTTCCCTTATTACTATTCCTCTTCTTTCATACCCTCTCCTGTAGTAGTATTTGTCCTGCATTGGTCTTACTACCTGCTTTCCTGCTATTTGTGGAAATTTTGCCTCTATGATTTCTTTCCCTTCTGACTGCTTATTGTTTACTGTTTGTTCTCCATTTGTCTTCCTGAATTCACCAGCCTTTACTTCTTCTCCTTGTTCATGTGCCTTATTGCTTTGCTCCTCTTTTATCTCTTCCTGCACTCTTCAATTCATGTCCATAATTTTTGCATTTTGTACACAGTACTGGTTTCCACTCAAATTCAACTTCTTGTTCTACAATCTGCCCATGTTCATTTTCAAACATCACTATATCAAGGAATTCCATATTGATTTTCACTTCCACTAATACTCTAGTATAGGTCATTTTTTCCTTCATAGTAGTTGCCTTGTCTGATTTCAGTAGATGTCCAACCATTCCACCTATTTTAGCTACTGCTTGTTTCCCCAGTACTTCACGTTTAGTCCAAGAAGTCCGATACACACTGGTATATTGTCCATGATTTCCTTTTTCAGTTCAATATCCTGCTGCCATGGCTTTATAATGACTGGATTTCTATCGAACATCTGGACTCCTTCCTCTACCACTTTCATTCTACTCTCAGCTGTGTGAAATCTCACTAGGAACACACCTTGTTGAACTTGTGCTACTAGGTCAAGTCCCAATTTCCCCCAAATATGTTAAAATAACCTTCCATTACACTCGGTGGATTTGAACCCAGCACATAGCATACCACTCTAGTTTTCCAAAATTCAACATTACTGTGTTTTGGTGATTCTCTCTTCTGATCTTCTCCTTCTTCCAATGGAACAGTAACTACAATTCTGCTCCATGTTTTCTTCTCATGTGTTTGTGTCTCCTTTGCTCTTCCTTCTTCCTCCACCTTATCCGCCCAGGATTGGCTGCTATTTCCATTCCCTTGCATATTTTCGATCTGTGTTTTAGCCGGAGTAACTACCGGTGTGCTCTCAATTACTTGCCCTATCTCAAATGGTACTATGCCTGTTTAATATTTCTCCGTTTTTTTCGCGTCCTCAGTTCTAAGGATACCTTTTCCTCCATGATTTTGAGTCGAATTAGTCATCTGATTGCTTTGCCCTCCCCCTCTTGCCTTCGATTTCCTTCCCATTTTCAGCTTTCGCTGGGAGGAAATGTCATTCTAGAGAGAGAAAGTGTATCATCATCTTCCAAGAGGTCTTTTTTCATGACTTCATTTATTTCTTGACTTTTTCATCACTCTATCTTGCAGCTTTTGCACTGAAGCGAGAATACTTTGACGAAGTAAACAACGACTACCTTAACTAATCAAACTCATTAATCGAATTAATTGAACTTCCTTCGAACATGAATTTTTTTATTTTCAGAACACAAAATCAAAACTTCATATTAAGAGTGAAAATATCTCATTCATCCAGCCAGAATAGTACGAATGACTACCTTATTACTCCCTCGGTTCACTTTCACTTGGCATGTTTTGACTTTTCACGCTCCTTAAATAATAATAAATAAAGTGCATAATTTACCATGATACCATATTAATTGATGCATATTTTATTGAATTTAAAAAAATAATTTAAAATGAGTAATAAATATTGTAGGTATAATAGTAAAAAAATTTATCTTCTCTTAATATGCGTAAAATAACAAATAAAAATAAAAACATATTTTTAGCATACATACCATAAAAGTGAATGGATGGATTATATTATAAAGAATGACTACCCTTATTATATAGACCTCCTCTTTATAGTTACATTCAGACTTCCGTCTAGATTAAAGAATATCATAAATAACCCCCTATGTGTAGATAAAAATTAACGGCATTAAATTCCAGCATATTTTGATCTTAACGCCATCCTTTTATGTTTTTACCATTATGTCCCCTGACAAATTTAACTTTTCATTGAAGAAGAAAATAAATGCAACAAGACAAACAACCATTTGGCTAAACACATTAAGTTTTGAAGTAATTAATACAGATGGTGAAAATGTAAGATATCTAATGCAAATTAAAAATCGAATAACAGCTTACTGATAGAAATGCTAATTTGTTTCTTATTGTTCATGTTAATTTGTTGGACCGAGCCGTTGTTAACTTCATTTTACTTTGAAAATTTGATAATGATTCAACTAATGGGCATCAAGAGGTCTTCACTTTAAATTTGAAAACAATTCACTGTGTTAATGGAGTAAGAATGAGTACCTTAAGTTAGGATTTAGTAACTTTGTATATAGTGTAGATATTAAAGTTAAAATCTTTATTACAGTTAGTGCAACTAACCTCCTTTAGGAGTCAAGATTATGTAGATCATTGGCAACTAAAAGTCATCCTAAAATTTTACGTTTTGACAATAAAATAATCTATATTTTTCCTTCTTTTCTCCTCTTTTACACAGAATCCAAGACTTGTAGCTTTCTAATAACCTTCATGCACACCAATGCTCATTTTCAATGCTTTGAACTATAATATACATAAATAGTTAAATATCCTGCGAAAAATAGTACTACATATTTATATTTCAATACATTGTCATAAAAGACGTAGTAGCACGGTAGTACTTACAAAATAAGGAATGATTCATCGATGGAGCTCGTACATGTTATAGGCAAATCTCGGGCGAATTCAATTGTTCACTATTTTCCGCTCGAATCACTTATAAATATCCAAAAAGCAAAAATATGAATATATAATAGATCACGACCACTCTAAACATGTCAACTTTAAATTTTGAATTCTCCTCTGATACATTTACGATTAAAATTTTGGATCCGCATCTGATGTATGCTTGTCTCTGTTGCTCCATTGAGGTCTCATTCTTGGAGAAACTGCCACTACTGAATTCTTGACACAACATGGCTTAGGCTTAATCCTCCATGGAAAAAACATGTCAAGCCCACATGATGCTGCCTTGGGCAATTTATTACTACCAATTTCTTCATATTCTAATAAATTCCTCCTATTATTTTCCAAAGCAGATGAAATAGCTAGTTCCTTTGCATCTTTAAGAAATCTCTGAATAATGAAATTTGGTACCGATGGCCTATTATTAGTACTCCAATCGTACGAATCCTCGATATTTGTTGAAGTATTTGATTTTCTATGTTCTATTTCAATCATGTCGTCTATCGACTCCCCTAATGAAAAAACATCAAGAGCATCTGAGAAAACATCATCATGGTTGTCATTTCTAACATCATTATCATGGTCATGATCATCGTTGTCAATATAGACGTCATCGTAGACTTCAGTACTTGTTATAGCTTCTTTTCTTGTATGCCACATGCATGGTGGTAATTTTGGAGGTGGTACAATTTCAATGTTTGTTACCATTTCCTTTGGTTTTCCAGGACTTTGCTCCCAAGAAAATGGCACTCTGTTAAAAATTTCCAATGAAAGTTGAGGTGGGATATTTGAGTTAGACAATGGCTTTTCACTAGAACGCCTAGTTGACAAGAGAGGAGCACTGAAATCTAATTTTCCTGAGCATTTTTCTTTCTCTTCTAGTTGTTTTTCCATGTATGTTTTTAAGATGTCAAGATACTACAATGAAGATAAAAGTTAATGACATGACAAAAGTTGAACATTTGTGTGAGTATGGTTAAAAAGTTTAGTTGTTGTCATAATTGTCAATAGTTAAAGCTATGGGTTTCTCGTGAAGTTCAGCTAAAAAAGTACCAACTTTTATTTGGTCACGTCACAGGTTACTCAAGACGAGAAACATTTTTATGCCGCATGGCTTCCAACTTATGTTATAGCCAGAATATCTATGATTATTAATATTTAGTTGCATTAAAAGAAGCTACGTACAACAACAACAACAACCCAGTATACTCCCACCAGGTGGGGTTTGGGGAGGGTAATATGTAGACGAGCCTTACCCCTACCCAAAAGGGCAGAGAGGCCGTTTCCAATCGACCCTCGGCGCATAGGATAAGAGGAAATCAGCTGTAAAACAAAAACAAAGACAAAAACGAAAGCAAAAACAAAAACAAAACACAAAAACAATAGAGCATTAGTATCTTCCGCAGAAATAGCGTAAATAATTATCTAAACATAAGGAACATGAATACAATCGCATGTAATAATATCATACGGTAACTAATTACCATTGGAGGGACATAAGCTAAAACACAAATCAACTATGGGTATCCCTGTTGGCCCACACCCAACCCCGATAGAGGCGTGCGAAGAACTATAGGAGCCCCTAACTTACAACCCTGATTCTAGACCTCCAGACGTACAGTGGTGGATATAATATGTTTGTTTGCTACGGATTCAAGGGAACTTAGCATTTTTCATATAGAGTATATATTTCTACGTAATAGTTACTAAAACTTCACCATATATTAAAGTGTGAACTGATAATTCTAAAAGTTTAATAAGTTCAATGGTAAGATTTTAAAGGTCCAACACATCAAATTTAAATTTATATATCCAACCCTAATCACTCAGTAATATTTTTGTGAAAAATATAGGACATTTTTTTTAAGATAGTAATTTAAAGATTGCATATTCCTGCAGTAGCTTCCCCAAATTATCCGTTGCTATTTTTTTTTTTTATATATCTAAATCTAATCAAGACAAGTAGGCTGCTTGTTATAACATGATGTCTGCTTGATTTTCTAAGTAGAGTTTATTTACCATGAGCAATTACGTATAATTATCTCTTTGATGACTTGATTGTATAATTCTGTTTAAACTACAGTGCGTAAAAGTTAAACTCATTAAAATTTATAATGACACTGCATAGAAGGTGAACATCCACTCTTGGAAAAAAGATAAAAAAAAGAGCAACAAGAGTGAACAAAGAAGAAAAGATGGAAGGTAATGAAAATGAGAAAAAGAGACACAGGACATTTATAGTCTCAATTTTCACCTGAATCCTTTCCTAACTTACAAACTATCACATCAGTACAAGTAAAATCAGAAGTTTGAAGAATGTAACAGAGTTTAGGCATTCATTGCAAGCTGCAATTTTGATGTAAAAATTCCTTTTCAGTTTAGAAGATACATTGTAGAACTGTCTTTGATGTAGGACAAAGACAACAAAAAGTATCTGAAGTATCCTACTACTCTATCAAATTCACAAATACTTCGCTATGGTTGACCAAAAAATTTATGTACAATTGATTCACTCATTCTCTTCGGTAGCTCTTTCCATTCGAGATTTTGATTTCTACTTTCTTGTTCTTTGTTGCAATTGAGCATGCATAATAGCAACCGCAAATCTAGTTTGAATATCTATATGACAAAAAATTTAGAACTCTGAGCACATAGTATGCGTTGAACCTGTGTGTACCACAAAAAATGTAGGCACTGGCTCCCAATTCCCAAATAACAATCATGAAGAAGAAGCTCAATATGGATTCTTGCTTCTTCACGTTGGTAGTTGTTCTTTAGCTCGTTGCTGTACTTTCTGATAGAGCTCAAGTGTATCTGCATGCCTGGAGTCGAGACACAGAGCTGCTTCACAGTCTCGAATAGCAGATGTGAGGTCACCCATTGAGTCATGAAATGCTGCTCGAAGATGGAGTACTTGTAAGTCTGGTTTGAAAGAAATTGCCTTTGTTAGCTCCGCTATAGCCTCGGTTTCCTTATGGTCATCCATCAGAACTGAAGACAAGATATTCCAGAATTACTTTCTCAGTTTGAACCTTGTAGCATATACATTATTAAAACACATTAGGACATAAGATCTGCAATAAGCGAGATACAAAGTGGGAGAGGGGAAGACAGACATAACGTATCGGGTTGGGCCTTTGTCTGAGCAAAATCTTTCATGTTATGTACTAATTTATGTTCAACTACTCTATCACTTCTAGGTCAGTTCACTAAGCTGAATGGCCTAGAGTGTAGGTGGTCGAAAACATTTTACAATCTAAGGGCAGAATAATGCCAAGATGAAAAAAGAGAGGGACTGAGTTCAACTATCGTAATCAGACAAATTAACCAAGGAAATGTGACAAAAAATTCCATGGTGCTCTTTCCATTCTCAAAAAGGCTTGGTCAGATGATTTTGTATTTTTTAAGGCCATTGAATACCAAAAAACTCAGAGATGCATAAAGGTCTTGTTCCACCAACCAAATAGATATGATAGTTGGAACATCAATTCCTATATACCGATGCCCCAAAAAACAAAAAAAGGCCAAATACATACGTAGCCCCTTAAAGTTGTCATGTAATTTCACTTGGACACTTCAACTGAAAGTGTTACCTATTAGACACTAAAAGTATGTCAAAAATGTTCCTATTGAACACAAATTTGATATCTCCAAAACAAAACAACTACGTGCATCCCGCTTTCTAGGGTCTCTTTTGACATGGCAAATCAAACCAATTAAAAGACTACAAATCAGCAAAAAAGTAAGTGACATGTCAGAAATTTAAAAAAGGCCAAAAAGGAAAAGATTTTCCATAAGTTTTTTAACAATCATCTTCTTCCTTTACTGCTTCCCCCGGGACCAACAACTCTTCTCTCACATTGGAAGCCAGCAAGTTTGTTTATATGTTTTGGTGTTAGTATTCTCATTTTTTTAGAGAAACACTAAAATCTTTTAGAAAAAAAGAAAATTGTCGTTTTTTCCTTTTGGGGTGTCTGAAAGTTTTTTCCTCTGTTTCTATGGCAATTCAAGCTTCGTGTAGAACTTTGTCAATCATAGGATCTGCTGTTAGAATACTACCGAACTAGATCCTCCTTCCCCTCGTCATCTTCTTCGTCACCAAACGGAAACCTCATATTTTTCGATCAGTTTCCAGTAAAATTGATAATCAGATGAATCACAATTACAATGGTACCTCAACAAAATATTATAACCAAAATAGCATCATTTCCCACCAAAAAGATCTGAAGTCAAACCCAAATACGGCTCCTCCTACCATGAACCCAATAGGTGGTCTCCGGCGAACCTAGATGGTGGGGGACAACTGAAGGGATCAAGTAGCTCTTCTCCATTTTCCGCACCAAAATGATTATAATGGAAAGTCAATGAAGCACCTCTCTAATCTTTTCTTTCTTCAAGCAAAAGAATAATAAGTCACAATTCATCTTTCTCTATCTTTTTTATTGTTTGTTTTTGTGTCTAATTTTCTATTATTTCTGTTCGTACCAGTAGAGTAGTCATGAACAGAAGAAGACGATGCCTGGGTTTTGTCAAAGAAGAAATAGGAGAAGAGAGAGAAAAATATTCAGTACTTCACGCGCCTAGCTCAAAGTGAGAATCACTTCTTGTGCCACATATATTTGTTTTTATTTTTCCTTTCCTTCACTGAGCCGAGGGTCGATTGGAAACAACCTCTCTGCCCTTTCGGGTAGGGGTAAGGCTCGTCTAAATATTACCCTCCCCAGACCCCACTTTGTGGGACTATACTGCGTAGTTGTTGTTGTTGTTTACTTCTTGTGCCACATATGTATGAGGTGTTCAATAGGAACGTTTTTGACATACTTTAAGTGTCTAGTAGGTAACAGTTCCAGTAGAAGTCTCTAGGTGAAATTTCGTGACAAATTTAAGGGGCTACATATGTATTTGGCCAACAAAAAATAAAGAAAAGGTGACATTTAAGACAGTAGTTAGATATTCAAGCAAAAGAGCCGCTAATAGCTCCTCCGATAAGAAACTGACATATGAATTTGATGTTGTGTGTCCTAAGAAGAGTAGCATGATGATGATATGAATTGAGCTTAAAGAAAGAAGTGAGGATCCATATCGCCGATCCCAAGGCATAGTTGTCGTAATTGTTGTGTCCTTAGGAGAGTAACTATTCAATTCTTCGGGAATTGTAAATATAGGACATTATGTAAGTATAACTTACCCCAGCTTTCGATAATTAAGGGGCACAACTGAAAAGAGGTTCAGCTCATTTTCTTTGCACAAATATACTATAATATATCAGTTAAAGTGCAGAGTCACTTTTATCCTGACTGCTGTTATGCAGTTTTACACAATACATTCAAACAACAGTAATTTGCGAACTGCTGTTATACAGTTTTACGAATGCTTGGATGCAGTTACCAGTCCTTCAATTGGAAAGCATTCTTTCCAAGCAAGAACCTTCTTCCAAATTGGTCTAGCAATAGAACCGTGAAATACAAGTAGAAATATCATGATTCATTGTATTACTAGACTAATTTTACTTCTGTTACCACCACTTATGTCCACCCTGTGGGCCCTGAGACTTTCTTGGACAAGAAAAGTTCACGCGAAATTCAAAAGAACAATCACGCAATGCCCATGGCAATCATGAGCACAGATGATTCCGAAACATATTTGGTTTACCTTGATGATCTTTCAGACATTATAAGCATGTCGAAGCCGAAGGAGAGGACTCGTGGAGTTTGGTTAAACCTCACCAGAACCCGAGAAACACAATCAATCACTCTGTACTCAACTAGTATGGCATGAGAATAAGCCAAATGTAACTTACCAGCTGCTCTGTATCTGTATGGGTATGTTCGGAGGGGATCTAACTTTGTTGCCATACCAAGGTCACTTTTGGCCATTTCACGATCACAGTATTCCGAGCGCTTCTCATAAGCAGATGCATTATATTTTGCCTTCTCAATCAACTTTGTCATCTCATCATATGCTAATTTCCTCTGATCTTTTAGATGATAAACACGTGCCAGACCCTGATGGGCTCGTGTATGCTTAATATTCAGGGCATTTGTGTAGCAGTCTATTGCATTATCTAGCTTATCAACATCTACATAGACACTTGCAAGATTACTGAGAGCCTGCAGTGTGCATTGGAGTTCTCAAGTAAATCTCTTGTTCCTCAAATTCACGCATTAGTATCTTACACATTAGTATCTTACTGAAAGGAACACTCACCTGGCCTTTCCGAAGACCATCTGAGGGGCACCTAAGAGCTTCCTCAAGCAGTTCTATAACATACAATGAAGATTCAGAATCAGGACTTGTTTCTGATAACACATATGCTTTAAGGAAAAAGGCTTCAAATGATCTCTGGATTGAGATTGATTCTTCAGCTTTTGCAATTGCTTCTTCACGATAACCTGTGTCATATAATATCCATCCTTCATAGACTAGCCTTTCATGCTCAGAGGTTGCTTGGTTTCGTGCTCCTCTCAAACTACGCATTGCTGCCTTGTGGCTGTTCAATCTGCAAACAAGTGCAAATCAGTCCCAGGGAGCGTAAAGAGAAGCTACTCGATACACCTCCCAGGTATTCACATTCAGCTTCTCGAGTATGAGACAGGGAGTTAAGCATCAAACTTATACAATCACTCATAGATTTCCATTTTCCTGGACATCTCACTGAGGAAAACTAGATAGTATTGATATTATGCAGTTCATCAATGGCTGTAAGACCCGAGAGCTTAAATTACTTTAGAGTGTCTGAAAGGAAATAGAACAGCGCATAAAGATGAATTGGACCAAACATGATTGTAAACAACAGAGACACTAAAATGCATGTAAATAATAAATGCATACCGTAGAAGCAGGAGAGATTGGCGGAAGCGTAAGAGACTCTTCCCTGGGTCGTTGGCTAACATATGATGGACAACAGCTAAGGAGCCAATATCATCTACAGAAGACCATCGGTCATATAGTTGCATCCAGCAGTCAGCCTGACTGCACGGCTGAACATTATGACTTAGAATCTCTACCAAGTGTTCACCTTGCAACTTCCCATGGAACATCATGTAACGGGGATTTAAAGTCAAGAGTGCCCTTACATCCCTTAAAGCTCCTTCATAGTCCTCCAACACAATTAAAAACCAAGCACGAAGCTCTAGGCAGTCTGGAGATATCTTAAAGCCAAGTATCCTGTTAATCTCAGAAATAGCTCGACCAAGTCTATTCTCCTCTGCCATTGAAACAGCTCTGTACTTGTATGGATAGGAAAGAGTTGGATCCAGTTCAGTAGCTGTACTCAAATCCATTGTCTTTTCTTTTCCTTGACAATACATTGATCGCTCCTGATACATCCACCCAGAAGGTGTATAATCAGATACGAGGGAGTTCATCAACTTATATGCCTTATACATATGCCCACGCTTGTACTTGGATCTGGTAATTCCTACTAAGGAATAAACATGACCAGCTTCAACAGCTGCCTCAAACCACTTTTGTGCATCCTTGTACTCTTTTCTTTCAAGCATCACACAACCTAATTGGTGGAACGCTAGTTGCTTCTGCCAGCCTTCACTTGCACATTCTCCCATCCTTTCCAACAGCATAACCGTTGTATTAGATTTCAAGTCATCCTCCATAGCTGACTGGCTCAGAAAATAGTACAGCAAAAAGGAAGCATGTCCTATGTAAGCTAATCTGTCTTTACCTTCTGAACTGCAGAAGAGCCTTGACACGTTTGGATTGTGCATTGAATTTGGAAGTTCCCTTAAAAATACCTGTAAACATGCTGCCACTAGAAGATATGCATTCCCCTCCAGCCCATATTCAAAAAGCAACATAGCAGTATCCATGTCAAACACCAAAGATGCTAAATACGCATCACAAACAGACTTCATCCCATCACAACAGAACTTGTTGGCTAATGACAGGAGTTCTAGGACAATGTCTGGGTCGAAAGAGTCCACGCTTTTTGTTCTGCTAAACATCTCAGCAGCTTTCATCCCCTTTGCGGAAATCTCATTTTTTGAAAAATTTATTTTCTCCCTTCGCGAGTCAATGAAGCTACCATACAGCATAGCTTCAAATGGCCTAGAAAGTGATGCTATGTTAAATCTCCTACACCTGATCTCATCATCTCCAATGCAAAATGACATGTCAAAATCCTCGTCCTCCTCATCGCCACGACTCAATGAAGTGGAGCATTCTTCATCCATGTAAATTTCGGTATCCTCATCTTTTTTCATACCCCTGTCACACATACAAGGATCAGTAGCTGATTCAGGATTATACCCCACCACCAAAGCACTGCCCGGGCATTCCATGCTTCGGCCACAACAATCCATGGCCGATACACCAATCAACTCGTCCTCCCTTCGTTCAAACCTCAACCAGGCAGAAAGAACAACCTTGGAATGCACATCAATGGCGTGCAACCTAGCTGACATAAGGCACCTCCTAAACAATTTAGGATCCGGTAAGCCCCTAAATATGGCACATTGCTCAAGATACATCCTTGACTTATCAAACTGAACACAACCATCCATCCTACGATACACATCAGCTAATGTCTCCACAAAGTTCATAGGTTTGAGACAAAATTCAATCTGGGGCTCAAGTTGATCCGTTTTTGGTAGGCCATAACTGGTAAAGGCTTCAGCTAAAACAACCGAATTAACCTCATCTTTTGATTGAATAGCTTGAAAACTACTATTGGATCTAGACCTAATAGAATTTTTTGACAACAGGTTTTGTAAAAACTTCTCACCTACACCCCCACCCCCACCATCAATAGACTGATTAAGGGCATAAACTTGTGTTCCCTTACACCCTTCCATCATCTTCAAACTACGCATTGTTGTAAAAATGTTATGTTGCATATTCCCTCAAATTCAAGATTCTCCACCAATATAAACATAAATATTCTAACAAAAATATTGCGCACAATAAAGAAGATTGTCGCACACACAAAAAGACTCGAATTTAAGATTCTCCACCAACATAAAAATTAAAAAAAAAAACCTAACCAAAATATCACACGCAATAAAGATCACAACTTTACAAAGAAATCTCACCTGCAAAGACCACCCTTTTAGGTGAACAAGAAAGAACAAAAATGAACAAATAATACAAAAATAATGGTGCTGCAGGCTATTTTGGGGATTAACGATGATGGGTCCTTATTATTATTTTTCTATTTCCTTCCAAAACCTCACCCTTTTCTGGGGAAAAAAACGAAAAAAATCGAGTCTTGGTGGGTTTTATTTCAATTACTTTTACCTGAAGAAGATATAACGAACTCAACAAACTAATGTTTTGTGATAGATAATCATACGTGTGTTTACAGTGTAATAATAGGTTTGGTTTTTGTACAGAGAAATGGGTAATGAGTATATGTAAAAATCCGTTAAAATTGGAGAGCCGCTGAAAGAGGAAAGTTGTATTTCAGCGCGCCATCTTTTCCGACAATACCCGCTTTAGCCGACCCGTACCCGTTGGGCTGGTCGGACGAATTCATTATTGGCGCGTGATCTAAGACGTGATTCCTTTATTGGAGATTAAGGAAAAATAGCACTTTTGGTTCCTTAGTTATTGATAAATTCTGTTTTAATCCTCGTAATATATGATTCAACATCTTTAAAGATTAAATAGTTAAAATGTATATTATTGGCCCATTTATATGGAGAATATGTTATTTTTATAATTATATTGCAACAAATATGGAGAAACAATATTAACTTAACATAACACATGAGTAATTAAATGGCAGACCGATTAATAATTTTGATAATTTGTGAATATTCACAAATAAAAGGATCAAATGTGCATATTTAATTAATTAAAGGTTAAATGTATTTAGTCAAACATTACATGGAGTACGTAATCGACACATTAAATAAGTTAGAGGCAAAATGTTCTATGTTAGGACCACATTATGTATGAACTCTTTTGTTAGACGAGGTTGAATAAGAATTTGTTTTGGTTGGTTCTCAACATAAACTTCAATATAGCTAAAATAAGGCTCATTTGATTTTACAAAAAAAAAAAAATTGCTGGTCTGAATATCTAAATATGGCATTTTACCGAATTATTAAATTGTACATTACTAATATTCACGTAACAATCTTGTATGGGACAGAATATGACCCCGAGATAATTAACAAGATTAACTATGTCTTGAGCTAATTCGTAAATTAATAAACAATATGACCACTTATTCATCGCAATACCCGATCATTGGATGATTCAATTATTAAGGCTACGGCCTATCCGCCATCCTAGGAACGAAGTCTCAGAATAATCACGGCCGCCATTGCCAGCTCACACATTTCACATCTATAAATACTACGAGAAGGAACCCTAGACAGGGGGCTGCTTCTTCTTCGTCACTATTCTCAAGAAAAGAGAAAACATGATTGTAAGGCTCTGAACCTCTCCATTGAGAGGCACACCCAATCAATATTATCAATAAAAGATCTTTACACATTTCTTTCTAACAAATAATACGTGTCTCTTGTACTTTCCGTTTGGTCCTCCACTTATTACGATATGGTATGATTGACCCTTAATTTATTTTTATTATTTTGGGCTTGCAAAGTATGTGATAACTTTCAGCTAAATAATTTAGCGGGTCTGTGGAATTTCATAGAAAAATCACGTAGTTCTTCCCTGGACAAAAAGGAAAGAAACACCACAGAGCAACCCAGCTCAAACAAGCAGAATCGATATATCAGACAAAGAGAACTTGAAGATCTCGAATTGAGATCCAACTCCTCTATCACTCCTCTCTCATATAGTACAAGCAAGAAGAAGGAGAAGAAGTCCCCCCCTCCCAAGGGAGGATCTCTGTAAGGCACCCCCACATCCCTAATGCGAGATCCAGCCAGAAATCGGCATAGAGATATCTCGAACCGAGAGTCACCTCAAGCCAGCCTACGTGCCCCGATTGGGAGGATAGCGCGTGAGCTGCTCGAGATTTCGAATCGAGATTGAGCTACAACCCTCAAACACCAACACAACAAGATTCGATTGCGTGCCTTCACAAAAAGTTCGACAACAAGTTGATCTGGGACTCAGGTTATGCACCTTCGCCAACAAAAATTACAAGGTTCAACTACAGTCGAACAGCGACTCGAGCTACATGCCTTCACCAAAATGTTCTACTACAAGTTGAACTGGGACTCAGGCTATGCGCCTTCGCCAATTAAAAAAATTACAAGGTTCAACTACGGTTGAACAACAACTCAAGCTATGTGCCTTCACCAAAAAGTTCAACTACAAGTTGAACTGGGACTCAGACTATGCGCCTTCGCCAACAAAAATTACAAGGTTCAACTACGGTCGAACAGTGACTCGGGATACATGCCTTCACCAAAATATTCAACTACAAGTTGAACTGGGACTCAGGCTATGCGCCTTCGGCAATAAAACAGTTACAAGGTTCAACTATGGTTGAACAGCAATTCAGGATGCGTGCCTTTACTAAAAAGTTCAACTACAAGTTGAACTGAAACTCATGCTATGCGCCTTCGCCAATAAAAAAATTACAAGGTTCAACTACGTTTGAACAGCAACTCATGCTATGTGCCTTCACCAAAAAGTTCAACTACAAGTTGAACTGGGACTGAGGCTATGCGCCTTCGCCAACAAAAATTACAAGGTTGAACTACGGTCGAACATCGACTTGGGCTACGTGCCTTCACCAAAAAGTTCAACTACAAGTTGAACTAGGACTCAGGCTATGCGCCTCCGCCAACAAAAAAATTACAAGGTTCAACTACGGTTGAACAACAACTCAGGCTACACTCTTTCACCAAAAAGTTTAACTACAAGTTGAACTCGGACTCAGGCTATGCGCCTTCGCCAATAAAAAAACTACAAGGTTCAACTACGGCTGAACAGCAACTCAGGCTAGGTGCCTTAACCAAAAAGTTCAATTACAAGTTGAACTGGGACTTAGGCTATGCGCTTTCGCCAACAAAAATTACAAGGTTCAACTACGGTCGAACAGCGACTCGGGCAATGTGCCTTCACTAAAATGTTCAACTACAAGTTGAACTAGGACTCAAGCTATGCGCCTCCGCCAACAAAACTTTTTTACAAGGTTCACTACGGTTGAACAACGACTCGGGCTGCGTGCCTTCACCAAAATGTTCAGCTGCAAGTTGAACTGGGACTCAGGCTATGCGCCTTCGCCAATGAAAAATTACAAAGTTCAACTACGGTTGAACAGAGGTTCGGGCTACGTGCCTTCGCCGAAAAGTTCAACTACAAGTCGAACTGAAGCTCAGGCCAAATGCCTTCACCATCGCAACACTCAAACAACAAAGCCGAACGCCTTCGTCCTCAAAACTAACGAGCAACGGACGGAGAAACAAGATAATCTCCCTCGCCATCCAAGTAAGTACGGCCACCTCGAGCTAAAATTCGGCCACATAAATTTCAGCCCCGGTCAAAGTACAAGGCCGCATTTCTTTCCATCACAGCCAGTAGTTCGACCACGCCCGAACTGGGACTGAGGCTAAGTGCCTCTATCGCCAAATAATGGCCACAACTTGTTTACACCAAGTAAAACAAAGCGATAAACAAAAAGCGCTTAATCATGGCCAAGGCCATTACCGCTAAACAGCCAACCTAGTTTATAACTAAGGCAAGCAAACGATTCGACGATGGTCAAAATCACCGACCTAGCCAAGGCTACCATCATTATCATGGCCAAGGGTGCTGGCACCATTACGACAAAAACAGACAAGGGATTTAACATGCCTACCAGAGTCTCACTCAAAGGCAGATTTTTGAACACATGCATAAAATAAACCTAAATAACAAGGGAAAACTCGGAATAAACATAACACTAGCAGTGGTAAAAGTACGCCTATATACATACATATATTTACAGTCTTGTGCGGGCAACGCCCGCTTACATTCGGCCAAGGCCGGTCAGTACAAGAAAAATCTCTACAAGAAAGAGGAAGAATCTAAAAATATCCAAACACCCAACGGCGAACAAAATAAAAATATATCAAAATTTTCACTCGGCGCCACCCACGCCACCATCAGCGCCACCAACACCATCAGTGCCATCGTTGACCCCCGGTGAAGCTGGATCAAAGCCGCAATTGGCACGGGCCTCACGAGCCTTTTGATGGACCTCTTCATAAGAAGCTTCAGGCCCAATGCCGGCCTCCCACAACCTCTTGTACACATCAAGTTAAGCCTCGGCAAACGTCCAAAAGTCATGAGCCGGGCCGAAAGAGGCAGCCTGATCCCTTAAGCACTGATTCTCGGCCTCTAGGGCCGTAATCTGATCCGCCGCAATCTGGCCGTCCCGTTTATAAATGCCAATGCGGTCTTCCAGCTCTCCTTCTAGAAAGGTCGTAGCGGCCCTCTCCAACTCTCGTTCTCGTTCACGAACGCGGTCTACCGTCCCCAGTGTTCCAACCCTTGACATGGCATCCCTCGCTTGCAGACTCAAGGCAGCGGCCTCGGTCTCTAGAGTAACCACCTATTTGGTCAAAGCCTCATAGGCCTCTGCCACCCCTGGCCCGATCCTGGCGTTCCCTCTCAGCAACAGCCCTCCTCTCAGCTTCCACCTTCTCGTCTTTATAACGAAGCTTCTCATCAAGAGTATTAACCCCTGCCAAGGGTCTGCTACATTTTAAGCACTCGCCTCACTAGCTCTTCGACGAGGTCTCGGTTCTAGGGGTCGTTCCTCATGCACTCACGCATCTCGCGGCACCGGTCCCGGTAGCAACGGTACTTCTCCAGTGCCTGCGAGCAAATCCCAGAGTGGACTTTAGCTCGTCGGATGCTTTCTACCTCCAAAAAAATAGCTACAAGAACGAAGCAATAATCAGAACAAAAATCAACCAAGTGAAACAAAGTGAAAAACTAAAAGTCACTATACGTACCTTCAGGCCCTGTACGACCGCTTCTCCCATCAGCCCGACATTTGAGATACCCCTCAGTGACGTGCTTTCCACCTCCGAGCACAAAACCTCGAATAATGGCACTAGATTCTCCTCTTGAAGCAACAAGTTCTGCTCCGTAGGGATCTTAACGTAGCAGAATTGCCCTTCCGCGTACACCATTATGCGGGTGTGGCCGTCCTGAAGCATGCGAACGTCGTCAAGGTTCAGGTCGGACTCTGAGTCGGACCCTTCCCCTACGGTGATCCTCCCTCTGTCTACCGATCGGGAAGTCGAGGCTCCCGTCCTCGCCAACACAATGGCACCTAATTAACCAAAGTAGTTGCTGAGGAACTACCTCCCCTCTCAGCAACTGGAATTGATGTTTGAATCGCCGAAGCGATAATGTCACCTTGGCTTGAGCCAACCGGGACAACCCCCACTGAGTGCCCGCCCTCAAGGGCAGGCGCTGTCGCCGTATTCTCCTCAACGTCCGATGGCGGGGAATCCAAGTTTATCACTATCAGAGCTAGCGTAAATGCGACCCTACGCCTGACTAGTGGCCTCTTCTCTCCCTCCTCATTCAAAGGAAACTCTGCCCTGTGACATATGGTCCCTGAAGGCTCTTCGGCCCGAGGTGTGAACCGTGTTAGGGAATAAGCCATCGAGGATTCAATTGAAGTCGCCCTCGGAATTGAATGTGGCACCGGCATTGTCACGAGTAGTGCAGTCGCGCACGGTCTATGAAAGTCCAGTTGAGGAGCCCTCACGCTGCATGCCCTCCCTGATCAAAGAATGAACCAAGTTAAGAAGAGGCGAAAAGGAATAAAATAAAGACAATAGAAAGCTGAAACTCTCACTAGAGGCAGGTCTGCGACCATGCCTTCCCCAAAAAGACGGCCACGTGCGAATCCCAGATGTGTTAGGGAACACAACCTTGACCCATTTGCGAATACCGAGCTGTGGGGGCCAACGGCAGCCATTCAGCTACAAATAAGAGATAAAGCACTTATCAGAACATGATAAAAAAAGAAGAAGAAGAGAGACAGAACGGAGAATCTGATGAACAAAAGAACATACGTGCATGATTCCACGCCTTTGGGAACACAGTGGCACATGCCACCAGGTGTTCAGTTCTTATGTAAAAGAAGTTTTCATAAGTGTGAGGCTCGACCGTATCATCTAACTCTGCAGTCAAGCCCCTCACCCCACAAGGAACGACCCGAATCATCGTACCGCAGACCCTCTAGGGGGCATGGAGAGCCAGCACATGCTGCAACGTGATCTCCCTCCGGGCCATCTCCGCATATTTAAGGAGCATAGCAAAGAGCTTGTAAAGGGAGGGAACGAGCTGGCCAGGGCACACTCCATAGTGATGGCAAAATTCCACCACCAGATCGAAAGGGGGATCCTAAATCCAATTCTAAAGGGATAAGCGTAGAAAATGTAATACCCCTTATGGTCGATGTGGACCCTCTCCTCACGTCTAGCGAGGGAGATATCAGCAAAATGGGGAATACCCCACTGCTATCGTAGTTGACCAATCCCTACTTCTCCCATCAGTGGGGCTCTGTTCACCTGATCTTCACCTTCGTCGGCAGTGAAGTTAATCGCCGGACCTCCGGGCAGCGACAAGATATCAACAACCGACGGAACCCCATCAGCCCCCACCGGTTCTGCACCTCTTACTGCCGATGAAGGCTCTTCCGCCACCATGGGGTTCACCGGAAAACTAGCCTGAGCAGCATTTCTGGAGGAACTGCTTGCCATTTTTTTATCAAAGAGATCGGAAAGAAGTAAAAATCAATGAAGGAAGACGAAGATTACAACAGTAGAAGAGCAAGAACAACAATGAACTGACTAAGCGAGGAAAGTTCTTCAGAGATTTCTCTTAAGCAAATTACAAAAAGTGAGAAACAAATGCCTCAGCCCATTATTTATAAGCGACACAAGTGGCTCTCACGAATTCTGAAGGTCATCATTAATTTTTTGACCAACCGCAAAACGGTTCGACTCTACAGAAACGTGCGTTATAATGACATCACTCCATGAAGCAGCTTTTCAGTTGCCAACTGACTCTTCGCTTTCGAAACGGCTATAATGATCTGAGAACGTTCCAGGTAATGTCATACATACCTCCAAAATTTTGGACGTTGCCAAAACACATGGTAACATACTCCCTCTGGTCGCGACGTTTATGTAACATCGACACCGTACAAAGATAATAGTCGTCGACAAAATAATCACGACTATCTCAGAAGAATAAAAGGCTAGGGCCACCCCCACGGTATAAATAGTTACGACCATCCTCTCATATGTACAAGCATCTACGACCATTCCTAACATATACGCAGCTACGACCCTCTTCCAAGAATGAACATTTAAGATCTTCGACAACATGCAACCAACTTCACCAACTCGACTCCATCACGGCTAAGGCCATTCACCATTGTAAGGCTATGGCCAACCTCCACTATATAAATGGTCAAGGCCGCCCGCGGTATTTAGGCTACGGCCATCTCCAATGAATAAATGGCTACGGCCATCCCCAACATGAATGTAAGCAATTCGACCACGGTTAAAGCCACCTGCACGGTCAAGGCCATCGACATAAGGGCTAAGGTCATTGATTTCAAACGGCATGATATCCCACATAAAAACGACTACCGTTATTATCGACCTGGACTAGAAACACATCCGGAGAGGTCCGCTCATCGAGCCCGGTCAAGGCACGGCCCCGATAAGCGGAGGCAGTAACTATATGAGTCAGAATATGACCCCGAGATAAATAACAAGATCAACTATTTCCTAATCTAATTCGTAAATAAATAAACGGTATGACCACTTATTAATTGCAATACCCGATCATCGGCTGACTCAATTATTAAGGCTAAGACCTATCAGCCATCCTAGGAACGGAGCCTCAAAACAACACGGCCGCCATTGCCAGCTCACACATTTTGCATCTATAAACTGCTTCTTCTTCGTTACTATTCTCCAGAAAAGAGAAAACATGATTGTAAGGCTCTCAACCTTTCCATGGAGAGGCAGACCGAATCAATATTATCAATAAAAGATCTTTACACATTTCTTTCTAATAAATAACACTTGTCTCTTGTACTTTCTATTTGGTCCTCCACTTATTACGATCTTCTATAATTGGTCCTCAATTTATTTTTACTGTTTTTGGCTTGCAAAATATGTGATAACTTTGAGCTGAACAAGTCTTATGCATTATACTTACCGCATATAAATAATTATTATCCGTTGCATATTTTTTGTATAATTGGTTTGTGAAACAAATGATCCACAAATGAATGTGCGGGAATGGAGGATGCATTAACCTAGTGCTTTCTGTAATTCTTGTAAGACAATATTGTCCAAAAAAAAATTAAAGGATTCCGAGTGGGAATCGAAGGATAATAGATAATGATTGATGATTGGATGTTAAATAGAAAATGAAGGGGAGAAATAAAAAATAGCAAGATATACAGGTTGTAATTCAAAAATAACTACAATTTCAAAAGTAATTAAAATATAGGTATTTTTCGTATAAAAATAAATCTAAAACAAAAATACTATTCAAAATTCAGAAAATATTTCAACATAATATGTTGGAGTTTGAATTTTTTTATATGTGAACGTCCAACATAACCTGCTGGAATTTTATAATGCGCTGGAGCTTCAACATAATATGTTGGAAATCCATAGACAAGTGCTCCAATCTCCAGTATATTATGCTGGAATTTTTCGTGTGCTGGAATTCCAACATAATATGCTAGAAGTTCATACACATGTGCTCAAATCTCCAGTGGAACTTTTCGTGTTGCAGCAAAAAAATAACTATTTTTAATGACTTTACAAATGCTGGCTATTTTTTAATTACGAGTCCGAAAATTAATTAGCCGGTGCTATTTTAACAAAATGAAATGTCCTACTGGTGAGCCCATGGCCCAACATTTTTTAAACCTAAATAAGACCGATAGAATTTAGATTGTTTATTTAGACTTTAAAGTATCAAAACATGAAAATTAAATGATTAAAGAAATTATACACAATCATGTCCTTAAAAGAAATTTATATGTAATAATAAAAAATAAGTGGTATGCAATCTACTAGAACCGATAGTCACATTGATCGTGTAAAAAAACATTAGTGAATATAATCTAAATTCAATTTAAATAAATAGTATCACAAGTTCAAAATTTACTGATCTCATGACCAAAATTGTTAAATAAAACCTTATCTATTTCTCGTGAAATCTATAACAAAAGAATTTAGGCGATTTAATATATTAGCCTAATTATGTCGTTTTATCCGCCGCTTTTGTCCACGAATCTTCTTTCGCTTGGTTATGGGACCAGAAGCCAAGCTCGTGGTTTGTCTGTGCTTTTTGGACTTTTCAAATTTAGCAAACTGGAATATTTTAATAGCTAAAGGAAGGGAAATCAACCAAGACCCTGTTAGTAATGGCTAGCGAGAGCGGCCTTATTCGAAGAAAGTGATATCGAAACTTGAATGAACTTCCATCACCGAATGAAATGATGGAAATCATTATTGACCGTTTCGGTTCGCTTTTATTTTCCATTAGAGTAAAGATGTGCAGAGCAGTCATTTGTTCCTCCTTTTGGCTATAAATAATTGTGCAATTAGATTTTCTATTCTAAAAAAAATGAAGGCAGAAAAAGAATTAATAGCCTGAAAATATTGGAACTAGGAAGCATAGAGAACCCTCGACAGGAGTACAATTTACTTGACGTGGTCTAAAATTATTCTGCACCATAATTAATTTATAGTTGCAACTTGCAACTAATTGAGTTGAACAAGCAATTTATTAAATGAAATGTCTAGAAAAATAATTAGCTCGTGGGTACCATCACCATAGCCATGAATGCCACTATTTTCTTGTCACATTGACATTGAATCAATAAACAAAGGGTTTCTTAATTAATTAAATGATTATGACGATACACCTAGTCCTAATTAGTTTGCATTTGGCATTGACGTCTCCCAATTCCTTTATTATATTTCTTAATCACAATAAGCCAAGTAATGATGTTAGGAGAAGAATAACAAATTGAGTATAGGAGAATCTAACTAAGAGTTTAAGTCAGTAAATACGAATACTAATGAAAACATAAAACGTACTTAATTTTTTTTAAAACCGTATATGTATAGTGCGAGCTAAAAACTAGAGTTCGGAATTTATTTTAAACATATAAATTGATAGACAGACAATCAGGTTTACATAAACTAATATGTTCGCATCTAATTATTGATCATGCGTTTTTATGCCGTCGTCATTTTAACTTTTTGAAAGATAAATAAACCTAGTGAATAACATCAGTTAGCATTAGAAGGATAAAATCGATAAAATAGAAAATTGAAAGAGGGAAATGCTACTTCTGTTTCTAGGAAATATTAAAGAAAATTATTACTAGTTCTTTTTCATAGTTTCACAATGTTCATAGAGTGGGAGTTAAAAGTTTTATCAAATGATTTATAAGTTATATACATTGATAATATAATTATTTTTTACATTGTCTGTGTTATAAAACAATAAAAGAACAAGAGCAATATTGCAGAGAAAGAGAGAGAAAATTCTTATTGAATTTTGGGGTTATTTACAATGGGGTAATACCCCTCTATTTATTGGAGGAAAAATGACTTAGCCTAAAAGTAAAACTCTCTACAAGATAGACATTCACTCTAGATAGAATTCTATTCTTAACACTCCCCCTTGAATGTCTACTCAATAAGTAATGTGCTTCATTAAAAACCATAACTAAAATAAAATCCAATGGGAAAAAAATTCTAGAAAAGGAAAAAGAGTACACATTTTTAGTAATGCGCCTATTGGTTGCCTCGTTAAAAACCTTGCAAGAAAAACCCAGTGGGACAAAACCTTGTAAGGAAAAAAGAGTGCAACGCGCATTAACTCCCCCTGAAAAGAGCATCAATTCACATCCTTGAGCCTTCGCATTCCAATCTTGTGTGCCAGCTTCATGAAGGTTGACGTTGGTAGAGATTTTGTAAACAAATCAGCCATATTATCACTTGAACGAATCTGTTGCACATTACCATTCTTTTGAAGATCATGTGTGAAAAATAACTTTGGTGAAATATGCTTTGTTCTGTCTCCTTTTATGAATCCTCCCTTCAATTGGGCTATGCATGCTGCATTGTCTTCATACAAAATCGTGGGTAGTTTGTCACATTTCAAACCACATTTGTCTTGAATATGATGTATTATAGACCTCAACCACACACACACTCGACTTGCTTCATGAATAGCGATTATCTCAGCATGATTAGATGAAGTAGCCACAATTGATTGCTTAGTCGATCGCCAAGATATGGCAGTGCCTCCACAGATTAACACATAACCTGTTTGAGATCGAGCCTTGTGTGGGTCAGATAAATATCCAGCATCAGCATAACCAACAAGATCAGGACTGCAATTATTGCTATAAAATAAGTCCATATCGGTAGTCCCTTTTAGATACCGCAATATATGTTTGATTCCATTCCAATGTCTCCTTGTGGGAGCAGAGCTATATCTTGCTAAGACATTAACTGAAAAAGTTATGTCAGGCCTTGTAGTATTTGCAAGATACATTAGTGCGCCAATTGTACTAAGATATGGTACTTCAGGACCAAGTAGCTCTTCATTCTTTTCTTGCAGTCGGAATGGATCCTTATTCACATCAAGTGATCGAACAACCATCTGAGTACTTAAAGGATATGTCGGAGTACTTAAAGGATATGCTCCATCCATGTAAAACCGTTTCAATACCTTTTCTATATAGGCAGATTGATGAACAAAAATTCCGTTTGCCAAATATTCAATTTGCAAACTAAGACATAATTTTGTCTTTCCGAGATCTTTCATCTCGAATTCCTTCTTTAAATAATCAATTGTCTTTTGGAGTTCTATGGGAGTTCCAATAAGGTTTATGTCATCGACATATACGGCAAGTATAACAAATTCCGATGTTGTTTTCTTTATAAAAATACATGGGCAAATGGCATCATTTATATAGCCTTCCTTTAATAAATACTCACTAAGACGATTATACCACATTCGTCCTGATTGCTTTAGACCATACAAAGATCTTTGCAATTTGATTGAAAACATTTCCCGGGACTTTGAATTATGAGTGTTTGGCATTTTGAATTCATCGGGAATTTTCATGTATATCTCATTATCAAGTGAGCCATAAAGATAGGCAGTAACCACATCCATTAAATGCATGTCAAGCTTTTCAAGGATAGCAAAACTAATGAGATAGCGGAAAGTTATAGCATCCATTACGAGTGAATATGTCTCTTCATAATCGACACCAGGCCTTTGAGAAAATCCTTGTGCAACAAGGCGTGCCTTATATCTTTGTACCTTGTTTTTCTCATTTCTCTTGCGTACAAAGACCCATCTATAGCCAACAGGCTTAACACCATTAGGTGTTTCAACTATAGGCCCAAAAACTTCACGTTTTGCAAGTGAATTCAATTCTGATTGGATTGCTTCTTGCCATTTTGGCCAATCAAGTCTTTGTCGACATTCCCCAACAGATTGAGGTTCAAGATCCTCACTTTCTTGCATAATTCTAGATGCAACATTATATGCAAAGACATAATCCACCACTATATCCACTCGATTAAAATTTGTCTCAATATCGATTGGATTTATTGATAGTTCCTTATTTTCCTGAGTCTCGGGCTCAATGGATTCTTCATGAATCTCAGAATTTATTAAATCATGAATTTCCTCATGAGATTCTTTCGTAGTGTCATTTTGATCATTTGCTTTCCTTTTTCTAGGATTTCGATCTTTGGAACCTAATGGCCTGCCACGTTTAGGCGTGCTTTCGACTCATTAGATATGATACTAGAAGATTGTCCAATAGGGACATCAATACGGATTGGAACATTCTCTGCGGGGATGTGAGATTTGTTATCCTTTTCAAGTCCGTGAATGCGTCAGGCATTTGATTTGCTATTCTTTGCAAATGGATAATATTTTGCACCTCTTTTTCACAAATAGAGGTATGTGGATCAAGATGAGATAATGATGGATTTTTCCACAAAAATTTCCCGTTTGGTTTCACCAACTTCTCCCCCTAATTTTGGAAAAAGTGTCTCATCGAATCGACAGTCTGCAAATCGTGCAGTGAACAAATCCCCTGTCAATGTTTCGAGGTAGCGAATAATAGAGGGCGATTCAAACCTAACATATATTCCTAACCTTCTTTGCGGACCCATTTTGGTGCAGCATGGCGGTGCTACAGGCACATATACTGCGCATCCAAAAATTCTTAAATGGGATATATTAGGTTCATGACCCAAAACTAATTGCAACGGGGAATATTTGTGATAATTCGTCGGTCTGAGACGATCTAGCATTTCTTCATGCAAAATGGCGTGACCCCAAATCGAAGTGGGCAGCCTCGTTTTCATGAGTAATGGTCTTGCAATCAACTGCAGACGTTTAATTAAAGATTCTGCAAGACCATTTTGAGTAACATGAGCTACAGGATGTTCCACTTTTATCCCAATTGATAAGCAATAATCATTAAATGCTTGGGATGAAAACTCAGCAGCATTATCTAGTCTAATAGACTTAATTGGATTATCAGGAAATTGTGCTCGTAATCGAATTATTTGTGCCATTAATTTTGCAAACGCAAGGTTGCGTGATGACAATAGGCACACATGAGACCATCTAGAGGATGCGTCTATTAAGACCATAAAATATCTAAAGGACCCACTAGGTGGGTGAATAGGTCCACAAATATCCCCTTGTATACGTTCCAAAAACGTAAATAACTCAGTTCCAACCTTTGTTGATGATGGTCTAATAATTAACTTGCCTTGATAACAAGAAGTGCAAGAAAATTCATTATTTAAAAGAATCTTTAAATTCTTTAATGGATGCCCATATGAGTTTTCTATAATCTGTCTCATCATAATTGATCCAGGATGTCCCAATCGATCATGCCAAAGTACAAAAGTATTGGAATCAGTAACCTTTTGGTTTACTGTGGAATGTGCCTCAATTGCACTAATTTTTGTCCAATACAGGCCACAAGATAAAGATGGGAACTTCTCAATAACCCTCTTTTGTCCAGAGACATTCTTTGTAATGATGAGGTATTCAAGATTATTCTCATCTATTGTCTCAATATGATATCCATTTTGACGGATATCTAAAACTCAACAAGTTCCTCTTGGACTTGGAAGAGAACATTGCATTCTCTATGATAAATACTGTTCCTTTAGGCAGAGTTATAGTTGCTCTTCCGGAGCCTTCAATCAATTTACTACTACCAGAAATTGTAGTAACATCTGCCTTACACATACTTAAATGAGAGAAATATTTCTTCTCTTTGAATATCGTATGTGTGATACATGAATCAATTAAACAAATATTTTAACAATTGGACGTTGATCCAAGTTTGCTTTGTGAGATATCCATATTTGCTTCCCATGGTTTGACATACAAAAGAAATATACGAAAAATATTAGTATCATAGTTATTCTCCTTTTAATACTCTTGTATCCGTTGCTTAATAATTAAACAATATTTTCAAAATCTGTTGAGGTTAGTTGATTAACCAAATAGATAATCGACTAACCTGTTTCAACGTTTAAAAAAAAAAACTAGTCGATGAACAGGCAACAGATATAAGGTTAATCGATTAACTAAAGTGATAATCGATTAACTTAGGTAACGGTCATTAGGTTAGTCGATTAACTAAATCGGATAGTCGACTAACATGCCTTGCGGAAAAGGTCCAGTTTAATAGAATATATTGGTTAATCGATTATCTGTTATGTTAATCGATTAACTTACTGAAAAATCATTACAAATAAAGCATAAGATGAATGTGTAATCTAAAGTTATATAAAATTTGAACCATATCACAATAATAGATAACTTATGTAAACTATGATAATTGTTTATTCATTAACTACTACGAATAAGTAAAAATAAAAACATCAAACTGCTCAATCTTCTTTAACCATGGATCCATCACCGATCAAGTGATCTATTTTCCCCTCAGGGTGCTCAAAGAAGTCTGCCACATCCAAGTGGGTGATGTCAAAATTATTGTCAGAGACAAAATTGGTTTCAGGGCCTTTACTCTTTAGAGATGCTTGATAAAGCTCAACCAAATGTCTTGGTACACGGCAAATTTTTGCCCAGTGCCCTTTTTCACCGCAACGATAACATATAGTTTCTGAACTATTTGCTTTTGGATTCTCATAATTCCATTTCCGCTTTTGGTGGTTATATCTCTTTGGGGGGTGACTAACACCAGGAAAATTTCTTCCTTGTCCACGTCCACGGCCATGACCCCGACCACGACCACGACCATGATTAAAGCCATAGCCTTTTCCACGCTTAGCATAATGGGAATACACCTTATCTACTTCAGGCAATGGTGTAGACCCAGTGGGTCGATTTTCGTGATTTCTCATGAGCAGGTCATTGTTTCGCTCAGCCACAAGGAGAAGAGAAATCAGCTCAGAGTACTTTTTGAAACCTTTCTCTTTGTACTGTTGTTGCATAACCATATTGGAGGCATGAAACGTTGTAAACGTTTTTTCAAGCATATCATAATCAGTTATAGTATCTCCACAGAGTTTCAATTTAGAAGTAATTCTAAACATTGCAGAATTATATTCAGAAATAGACTTAAAGTCTTGGAGCCTCAGATGAGCCCAATCATATCGTGCTTGTGGCAGAGTGACCAACTTTAAGTTGTCATATCTCTCCTTTAAGCCATTCCACAAGATAAGTGGATCTTTGACTGTGAGATATTCAATTTTCAAACCTTCATCAAGGTGATGGCGCAAGAAAATCAAGGCCTTAGCACAGTCTTGGGTGGATGCATTATTTCTGTCTTTAATGGCGTCTCCAAGACCCATTGCATCCAAATGGATTTCAGCATCCAACACCCATGTCATGTAGTTCTTGCCCGAAATTTCAAGGGCAACGAACTTTCTTTTCATAATGTCAGACATAATTAAAACAAAATTAGGAGGAGAAAAAATACCTTAATTTTCTCAAAGAGATTCTTGAGATAGTAGAGCTTCGTGCTGATAACGTGTTATAAAACAATAAAAGAACAAGAGCAATATTGCAGAGAAAGAGAGAGAAAATTCTTATTGAATTTTGGGGTTATTTACAATGGGGTAATACCCCTCTATTTATAGGAGGAAAAATGACTTAGCCTAAAAGTAAAACTCTCTACAAGATAGACATTCACTCTAAATAGAATTCTATTCTTAACAGTCTGCTCAATTTAATTGATTATGGAATAGTATTATTGAGTCTATCACGAATGAGAATAATCGTATCTTTTTCTTTTTATATATTTTATCTTTCTATAATAAATAAATAGTCCACGTTCTTCTCAGGTGAATACAAATAGGATTTTTTTGGTATCACCATTTACATTTTTATCTGTAACAAAACTCTGAAAAAATAATCAAAGGTTAGAATTTCAGGAAGTGTTTCTGACAATCATCAGAATTTTTAATAGGGTGATCACCATAACTTGCCACAAACCACGGCGATCGTCAGAATTTTTCATATAGTGATAATCAAAATTTGCCACAAAACATGGCAATTCTCATAATATTTAATGTGAAAAAATTGTGGTTAACGCCAGGAGCGCTTTACAAAATTTTAGTCGGTGTCAAATTTTCTAAACAGTGGTACTAAAAAGGTCCATACAACATAATTTCAAGCTTCTTCGTGTGTGGGTATACGGTTAGCCACTAATAAAATATTCATTTACATTTAAGTTATTGTTTAAAATATTTTTTATATTTAGCCACTGCTTTAATAATTTTAACTGTTCGGACGAAAATATCCTTCTACTCATGTCCTTAACTTTTGAACGTGGAACTCTAAATTCAGAACTTCAGTACTACATGTCCTTAACTTTTGAACTTGAAACTCTAAGTTCAGGACTTTCAGGACCACATGTCCTTAACTTTTGAACTTTAACTTCAAGACTTTCATGTATTTAACTTTTGAACTTATAATTGTAAGTTCAAGACCTATTGTCCTTAAATTTTAAGCTGGTTAGTCTAAGTTCAAAAAACTAAAACTCAAGGTCAACCACCCTTTCACTATTTAAGGAGAAGCATCTCCTCCCGGTAACCATCATTTTACTGAAGGATCAGTAGAGTAATAGGAAAGGAATCAATACTGTAATTGTAAGCATAGTCATTCTAGATTGATGCTTTTTTTGTTGTGGACGTTTCAGTAGTAGGATGAGCAAACGTTTTTAAGGTATTTGTTGGTGTTGATCTGAATATTGTGTCAAGAATTTCCAGTAAGCCGCCATTAGTATTTGAATATTTTGCACAATCCCTGAATTTTGTTTTCAAAGAAACTAGCGAATGATACAGTCCAGTATTTACAATGTATTTGATGCGGAGAGAGAAGCGAGGGTTTGGGAGGAAAAACAAGGGAAGAAAGGGTAAAAACATCTTTTCATTTTAATTTTAATAGAATAATGGCTATTTTTGCTTAACATTAAAATTGCTGGATAAAAAACAAATATCATCTTAAATAGTGGCCACCCAATGCCATTTTTACTCTTAATGTAGACACATTTTAGGCCCGCTAAGGAAATTGATGACTACTATTAAGCAGTGAAATCTTGGGCTATATAAACTTGTACTTTCTAAAGGATATCTGGTACGACGAGTTATGAACAGTTCAACTTATCACTAAACCTAGACAAATATAATATACAACGTAATTAGATATTCAAACTTGACACCTGCAAAATCTTTTAATTGCTTGTAAATGGGGACTGAAACAACTTTTACTTTCACATATAAGCTTTTGTACGACTCTTGTATTTGCTTTTGATTTTATCTATAATAATTCTCTTCTTCTTTTGATTGATCATTTCTATAATGCAATACTCACATATGTTCCATTTACTATAAATATGGCATGCCATACAATTTACAGTTATCATGCTAGATCTGATTTTATTGTAAACATGACTTTTAGAGAAAAATTGTCATGCTAATAATTATAATACACAATTTGAACCAAATCAATAAACCTGGAACATAGAGTGGGAAATCAGTCATCAAATAAAAAATATAAAAAATGATAATATACACATATCATATCATAGAATATAAGGTGGGACTTACATATTGATTATTGAGTGGGAAGTCGGCACCACAAAAATGCCTGAGAATGAGACACATACTATGCCTTTGACGTGAATATATATTATTGTATTCTAATTTATTAAAGGAAACAACATTCTCCTTTTACTCCAAGCAATTGCATTTGGATAGATGTTATCTGAAGAATGCACTTATGTCAAATATGTAACAGAAAATTATGAGACGAAATAGATATAGCAGCAAACTTAAAATATGAGACAGGAAGGATTTTTTAAAAAAATTACGAATTGAAATATAGCTAGTATCTGTAAAAACGGATTCAAAATTTTAATATGATCATTTTGATCTTTAAAGTTCTTTGCATTAAATGCCTAGTTATAACTATGGAAATTACAGTTCAAAAAAGAAATCAATTAAAAGACTAACAAAGACGTAGATTGATAGCCCAAATCAATTATGCTCTAAGAATAGTTTTTTATTTTTGATTTTTCACTCAATATCCAATATATATTTTAATACCCGACTAATCCAAATTTGTGTCAGCAAATTCTATTTTAGGAGGTAAAATATTTCCTACCAAAGGTGATTTATACCCATAAAGGGTGAAAGGGTGCTTATCATCTTATCACAACATTTGATGGTGTCAAAGAATAGAGTTGGACGGTAAGCAATTGAAATTTGAAGGAATTCGTTGGGACTCTCAGGTTTAGGTCTATCTGCCATATTCCATCAGCTATTGATTATTGTTTTCTTTAAAAAAAAAAAAAAAAAAAACCTATTGTGTTGAATGGGAAAGGAACAATTTTCAATCACCAACTTTTCACTAGGGAAGACATCTATAATTTTTATGGTGACAATTACGTGTCACATATAACATGTTGCATAAATTACATTATTAAGTCTGTCAGCTAAAAAAAGTTAACTCAGAAAATCCCTAATATACTTTAAAGATAAATTATTATAATGAAACAAACTTAAATGGGGGTAGGAATCGGTCAAAAAAGACCCATTTTAGCATACCCAATTAATTCGAGATTGAAGTATGTGATGTTGCATGACGAACTTAATAATAAAGTTTTATATTACACATATAATAACTGCACATTTAAATTGATAGAAAAAACATCTTTTTCGCTGATTCAATAAAAAAAGTGTTACATATGCTTAACTTTAATTAAGCATTTATATATAGAAGGAGTCGTGGATGAACTTGTAAAGATGAAACTATACGACAAAAATATAAAAATTTTGCGAGCACTTTATTTGGTCGCTCTCATTTAATTATTATTTATATTTTTAATAAAGTTTAACTGGTACCCAAAATACAAATAACTTCACGCAAGCCGCTTCTTCTATGCTTTTCCTCCCCCTCCTCCCTCCATTATTGTAAAATAAAGGTGACGACAAGTTTACCTGGTAGTTGTAAGTAGGTTTTAAGGTGATTTATGGTGCTTTATGGTAGTGATCTACTGCAACACTCTTTCTTTGCTACTGCTTATGGCTTTTTCTTCTTCTTCTTCTTAGTTACAAAATGAATTTGTTAGCTTTATTGTTATTTTGATAAATTAATGATAGACTGCGATTTATTCTTTATGATATTTGAAATTTATGTTTCAAATTTGAGCTCATTTAGAGTTAATTTGATCAATGAATTATATATTGGATTGTTGACATTTAAAGAACAAGTTCCTATTTTTGGGCAATTTGAACTTCAGAAGAAACCGTCAAGTACATGCAAAAATTGACTGTTCTTTAGAAGTATACACCTTAAGTGCATGCTGAGTGTCACGATCCCAATTTTTCTCCATAGGATGTCGTGATGGCACCTAGTAACAACATGCGAAATAATTAAAATAACAATAAATATAAATCTCAAACTCAACAACTATAAAACAACGTTACAACTCAACATAATACAAATTCCGAGACTCTGCGCAGTACAAGTCACAAGCTCTAAGTATGAATACTGGATAATCCTATACATCATGTCTATATATAAAGGATAATAAAATAATAGGTCTAGAGTGAGGGGGACTCCGAGGTTTGTGGACGCCGACAGGTATACCTTGAAGTCTCCGCAGTAGAATCCTGACTAATACTGGATCTACAGAAAATGATGTGCAGAAGAGTACTACAACAGTACCCAGTAAGTACCAAGCCTAACCTCGGTAGAATAGTGACGATACCAGGTCAGGGCCCTACTGAAAATAATAAAAGACCGAACAAAATGTTTGTAGTGTAATAAAGACAGTAATGAAATTGAAACAACGAATAGTAAAACGAGATTAGCTACACAGAACTAAACAAATAGTGCAATACAGAGAAAGACAGTTAATAGTATGCTAAGGAAACAATGATCAAAGACAAGTACAAAGAATGGGAAAATGTCAACAAGAGTCACTACCGATGTACCGCCTCGTAGTCTCAAATCACAAAATAAATCAAATCTTTCCTTATATCATCGCGGGCGTCTTTACATAGTTTTGAATTAATTTTTTCAAAATAGTATCCCGTATTTTAACTCACTTTATCACACCGCATGGCTTCTAGTAGTTCTAGTACTAGCCACGCGTATCAAGCCCACCTTATCTTACCACATGCGTTTCAACACCGAGACTTTATATACTGTATGCGTATCAATATCACAACATATCTCAAAACCGCATCTCAAATGCCCAATATCACAATTTGCCAGAGAAACCAAACAATAACAAAATTTTATAATAAGGAGCCCACAGCTCAACCACAATGTACACAAAGTTTCAACAACAATAATAAGAAGAATAACTCAATGGAATGATATTTCACAATTTAACACTCTACCTCATTAGGAATCATGACCTTTGCAACTCAGTACCAATTTCAACAACATATTCCAAGAGATAGCAAATTTAAGTAATAATTTAACAGCTAAGTACTCCCTTCGTTCCAATTTATGTGAACCTGTTTGACTGACAACTTACCTGAATCTGTTTGACTGGGCACAGAGTTTAAGAAAAAATGAAAACTTTTGGAATTTGTGGTCCTAAACAAGTACAAATGAGGCCCAGAGTATTTGTGTGGTTATAAAAGTTTCTCATTAAGGGTAGAGTTGTAACTTTAAGCTAAATTGTTACCAAATTTAGAAAGGGCTCATTCTTTTGCAACTGATGAAAAAGGAAATAGGTTCACATAAACTGGAATGGGGGGAGTAATAAATATGGAATAAGGAAACGAGAATTTCAATAAAACATGTAGAGCAATTAGCAAGTAAGAGATAAGACGAGTAGACATGTGAAATTAGACTAAATATAATGACTATAACATGTTTAAGTAACTCAATTAAGCACGAACAAAATCTACATAGCTAATAACCAGAAATTTTAATATTTAGCCCGTGTACGCACTTGTCACATTGCGTACGCGATTTCACATATCACAGTTATTACAACAATACCAAATTCTAAGGGGTAATTCCCCCAACACAAGGTTAGGCAAGTCACTTCACGCTAAATCAATCAACAAGAAGGCCTTTTTCTCGATTGTCCAACTCTGAATGGCTCGAATCTAGCCAAAAAATACTATAAATATAATTATAGAAAAATAATTCAAACAATGAAATTACGATCTTTGTATATAATTAAAAAATCGCCCCAAAAAGTCAACATGGGCTCGCATTTCGGAACCCCACTAATAAAATTTGAATACCCATTCGATATTGAGTCCAACCATACAAGAATTATTCAAATCCGTCCTCATTTTACCTTTCAAAACTCAAAAACTTAGTCTAAGATGTTCTACCACTTTTTTCCAATTTTTCCAACTCCAATCCTTAATTACATGATAAAACAATGATAGATTCGAGTAATTTGACCAAAATCGAGTTAGGAATCCTTACCCCAATGATATCTCGAAATTTCGCCTCAAACCAAGCTCTCTAAGTCCAAAATGTGAAATATAAAATAAACCCTCAATTTTAAAACTTAAATCTACTGCCCAGTTATTTACTCTTCGCAAACGCGGAATGTGCCTCGCGTTCGCGGTGCATAAAATACATAGCTGCCAAAAATCCTCTTCGCGAATGTGATGCACACTGAGCCAGACCTACGCGAACTTGACCCCTCTTATGCGAACGCAGTGAATAAGCTCTCTTACCTTCACGATCGCGTGTCCACCTTCTCGAATGCCTCCCTAGAAATCCTTCGCGAATGTGAGATATACCTCGCGAACGCGAAGAAGGAAACCAGAACTGAGCAAAACCAGACTTCAACAATTCCTTAATGATATGAAATGCGCCGAACATTGTCCGAATTATACCCGAGGCCCCCGGGACCTCAACTTAACATATCAACAAGTCATAAAATATCATGCAAACATACTCGAAGCATCAAATAACATCAAACAACACTTGAATCACGCATTGCGCATTGATTCAAGCCTAAGAAACTTATGAACTTTCGAATTCCAAAACTAATCAGCTTCATACCAAAATAACTCCGATTGACTTAAAATTTTGCACACAAGTCATAAATGTCATTACAAACCTATTTTATCTTCCGGAATCGAGATTAGACCCCAAAGTCAACTCCCGATCAAACTTTCCAAAGTCTTTCATTTTTTAACTTTCGCCAATTCATGCCGAAATGACCTATGGTTCTCCAAATCAACTTCCGGATACGCTCCTCAGACCAAAATTACTATATGGAGCTACTGGAAATGTCAACACTCCATTCCGGGGTCGTGTTTATACAAGTCAAACTACGGTCAATTTTTACAACCTAAACCTCCAACTTAGGGACTATGTGTCTCTTTTCACCCCGATACTCACCTGAAACCAAAACCAACATCCCCGCTAAGTCACATAATCATGATACAACATAGAGGAAGCATAAATTAGGGGATCAATGATAAAATACTCAACATGACTGGTCGGGTCGTTAAATCCTCCCCATCTTAAAACAAATGTCCGTCCTCGAACGAGTATAGAGACATAGATGAAGTGGTAAAAATATAAGAATAACAGCTACGCATATCATGCTCGGTCTCCCAAGTCACCTCTTCGACTGGCTGACCCCTCCACTAAACTTTCACTGAAGTAATGTTCTTAGACCTCAAGTTTAGAACCTGCCTATCCAAAATGGCCACCGGCTCCTCAACATAAGACAAATCCTTGTCCAGCTAGACTGAACTAAAATCCAACACATGAGACAGATCGTTGTAATACTTTCGGAGCATAGAAACATGGAATACTAGATGAACTGCAGCTAGATTGGGTGTTAGTGCAAATCTGTAGGCCATCTCTCCAACCCTTTAAAGTATCTCAAATGGCCCAATATACCTAGGGCTCAGCTTGCCCTTCCTCTCGAACCTCATAATACCCTTCATGGACAAAACCCGAAACAAGATCCGCTCCCTGACCATTAATGCAATGTCGCGAACTTTTCGATCTGCATAACTCTTCTATCTAGATTGAGCTATACGAAGTTGACCTTGATCAATTTAACTTTCTCCAAAGCATCCTGAACCAACTCTGCATCCAATAGCCTAGCCTCACCCAGCTCAAACCAACCCACTAGACACTGACACTGCCTACCATATAAAGCCTCATAAGGAGCCATTTGAATGCTCGACTAGTAGCTGTTGTTGTAGGTAAAATTCACAAGCGGCAAGAATTTATCCCAAGAACCCCCAAAATCCATCACACACGCACGAAGCATATCCTCCAATATCTAAATAATACGCTCGAACTGTCCGTCCGTCTGAGGGTGAAATGCTGTACTCAACTCCACCCACGTTCCTAACTCATGTTGTACGGCTCTCCAAAACTGCGATGTAAACTGCGTACCTGGCCAGAGATAATGGATACTGAAACTCCATGAAGCCTGAAAATCTTGCGAATATACACCTGAGTCAGTTGCTGTGAAGAATAAGTAGTCTCCACTGGAATAAAATGAGCTGACTTGGTCAATCTATCCATAGTTACCCACACTACATCAAACTTCCTTCGAGTCTGTAGGAGCCCAACAACAAAACCATAGTAATCCGCTCCTATTTCCACTATGAAATCTCTAGCCTCCGAAGCAATCCATCTGGCCGTTGATGCTTATACTTCACCTGCTGACAGTTTAGGTACCGAGCCATATATTCCACTATGTCTTTCTTCAATCGCCTCTACCAATAGTGCTACCTCAAGTTCTAATACATCTTATCGGCACCAGGATTAATGGAGTACTACAAACTGTTAGCCTCCTAGAGAATCAACTCACGCAAACCATCTACATTGGGCACACATAGCATGCCCTGCATTCGTAACACACCGTTATCCCTAATAGTGACATCCTTGGGGGTCGTCATACTGGCACTCTCTAATGCAATCATATAACGAAGACCGAGAGACCACACAAGCTAAACGTCTACTCGGCTCAGAAACATCCAATCTAACAAAATAGTTGGCCATGGCCTGAACATCCAAGGTTAGAACATCCAAGGCTAGTGGCCTCTCTATTATCATAGATATGCTAAACTGCCCAAACTCTTAGAATTGCGACTCAAGGCACCGGCCATCACATTAGCCTTCCCAGAATGATATAGGATGGTGATATCATAGTCCTTAAGCATTTCTAACCGCCCCCGCCACTGCTGCAAGTTATGAGTTTTCTGTTTGAACATGTGATGTAGACTCCGGTGGTCGGTATAGACCTCATAAGGGGCACCGTACAAATAATGCCGTTAAATTGTCAAGGCAGGAACAATATCTTCTAACTCAAGGTCGTGGAGATGATAGTTCTTCTCGTGAACCTTTAGCTGTCTAGATACATAGGCAATCACCCTATCGTCCTGCATCAACACCATGTTGAGTCGAATACGCGATGCATTACAGTACACAGTATAAGACCCCTAACCCGAAGGAAAAACCAACATTGGGGCTGTAGTCAAAGTTATCTTGAGTTTTTGAAAGCTCTCATCACACTCCACAGTCCACTTGAACGAAGAACCCTTCTGGGTCAATTTGGTCATAGATGCAGCAATAGATAAGAAACCCTACACGAATCAATGTTAATATCATGCCAAACCAAGAAAACTCTGAATCTTAGTAGCTGAAGATGGTCTGGCCAACTCTACAGTGCTTCAATCTTCTTCGGATCTACCATGATCCCCTCACTAGACATTACATGACCGAAAAATACCACCGCTGTCACACCTCATTTTTTCACTATGTACACCCCCGCAAAGGGGCGTAAAGGAGTTTTTCAAATTAAAAGACAATTGGAACGGGATTTATTTATTAATTATTCAAAGTCGCCACTTGGGAGATTAATGGCGTCTCAAGTCACCGATTTGAATCCCGAACCGAGAAAGATTATGACTCTATTACAGTCTGCTAACCAGAAATCCGAGTAAGGAATTCTGTTAACCCGGGAGAAGGTGTTAGGCATTCCCGGGTTCCGTGGTTCTAGCAGGGGCGCTTAACTGTTGTACTTGATTTTATCTGATTCTAATACATGCTAACTTATGTGACTTTTATTTATGAAACCGCTTTTACCAATATTTATTTTAAAAGACTTGCGACGTCGTGAAAACGTATTTCTAATCACGTCACCACCAGTGTACAAGTGATCGTCGACACGTTTCGACTTCGTCGAGATTTGGATTTGGGTCGCATCAATGCACACGCGAGTTTAAGAAAGTAATTTAATTAAAACGCGCCTAAAGATTATATCGCAATATTATTTTGGAAAGGCCGTGAAATTTGCTAAACGGTCCTCCCGAATTCTAAATATTTTTAACCCTCATCGAGGGCCCCACAATTGTTTTTGTTTGGCGAGGCTCGTCTCATTATTATATCTCATCTAAAGGATGCTAAGTTCTCTTATTCAATTGCTTTTAATAATGCAATAATTAATGATGCAAGAACTAGCAAATTTTGACCTCCGGGATTTAATACTGCCCAAATATGGGCTGCCGGACCATCTTTGGCCCAACATAAAATAACGCAAGATTACACCTGATCCAATCGGATCAACAGACCCATGCATCCAAGGGCAAACCTAGGCGAACATGGATCGAATCCTATTGAAGGGAACGAGGACAAATAACAAACATGCTTGACAAACTAAGGCTCAGATCCACTGGTCTTTCATTTTTTTGCCCAATCCAACCTAAATATCACAATTTAAAATTAATTCAGGCTATTCAATTTCGACAGACTTATACTACAAAATGGAAAAAGGAAAAACCTAAACATGAGAGAAATTAAACAATGTTAATTATCTAGCAATAACTTAGATTGATAGGATTGCCAATTCATTGCACTCAATCAGTCCAAGACAGCCTTTAACCCAGCGATTACACAAATGTCCATAATAGATCATCACATTTCTTAATTGATATTATAAAGTCCTAAACTCTAGAGAATGTTGCTGTGAGTGGATAAAATTGTTCACAACCTAATGTTTTAACAGGAACTTGTAAATGCAATTAGAAACTCATTTAAGTTAACAAACTCAAACTCGACCAAGGCATGGCGACATTAGCTTTACACTAGTCCAAACAGTTCCAGTTATACAGTCGAGTATTCATCTCTCATATGACATACAAAATAGAATTAACACTAATTACATTTAATTCCTTAAACATCTACTGAGCTAAAAGGTATCAGATGACAAACATAAACCATTGAATTCTTCCATTTCAACTTCAATTCAAAGATACATCAAGGAGGTTTAATGAAGTGCACCTGGAAATGCAATTAACAGAAAAGGAATTGAGGATTAGCAGCAGAGGGTGTAACAGCAACTAGTAAGAGTCAAATCAACAGCCAACTCAAGTTTAACCCAGACAATATGCTAAACCAAAACTCAAACGAAGTTGAAAACCCAGCAGCAACAAATAAACCACCCAAACAAACTGAATGAAACCAGAAATTGCATGAAATCAATTGTGAATAACCCAGAAATTTCAATGAAGCAGCAAGAGAACCAGGGAGTGAAATTATGAGCTAGAGTATCAAAATTAGCTTAAAACTCTAATGAAACAGTGACCTTCTTTTGGATTTTCATAGTTTTGTATATATATTTTTTCAGATTTTTGTATATGTGACTGCCAAACTTGAAATTAAGCCGAAATTTTCAATGAACAGTGCTATTTTTATATTTTTGAAGTTTTCTTTTTTTTTGTTGGTTTTTTCTTTTGAAGATTTGAAGTTTGGATGTTAAATTTCAGCTCTGAAACTTTGAGAGGAAGGCAGGGGATTTTGTGAGGCTCCAAACTTGGGAATGAAGTAAAGGGAATGCCCTTTTATAGGCACAAATGAGGGAAGCCCCCCAAATTTCAGTTGGCACTATTACTCCCTACTCATTTTCACTTTAACCCCTAATTTTCTTATTGTGTCACAAGTAACTACTACTAAAATTGTTAAAACTTACACTAAAGCCCCATTAGAAATGTCTTGGAAGGTTCTTTTAGATATACAATGTCTATACTACCCATACCCCTGTTTTAAATTTACTATTTTAAGAGATTCTACCCTTTTCTCATGCCCAAACTGTCCCTGAAACCTCTTAAAATTACAGCAGCCCTTTCCCCTTTGCCCTTTGTCCAATTTACCCTTCTTAAACTTGACTACAGTTAACTAAAGAGTGAACTCTCAGCTATACCCAAACAAGTTCTTTATTAACACTAAAATTAACACTAATTGAAACCAATTCCCAAACCTCATTTAATAAAAACTGAATTAAAGCCCAAAACTAGAAGAATACTAGTTTAATTCAATTAAAAATCTGACAAAATTCAAGGCAGAAACCACAAGCACATTTAAACTGAAACCTAGAATTACTTAATCAAACTTAAAGAAGGAAACCAAATTACTTATAAATTCCTACATAATCAATCATTGCTGAATTCGAAATGAAACTTGAAATTAAAACGAACAAAACCTAATCGAGTCGAATTATACTAACTAAATAGAAGTAATCATTCAAAAAAATCGAAGAGCATTGAATTGAGCAAACAACAATTTCCTGAACCCACTGCTAAGAAACTAGATGAACAAGAAAATAAACGAAGGATCTAAGAAATGAACTCACAACTAAAATCCCTCTACGACCCAATTAACAAAGGACAAGAGAAAAGCCATGGATTACTAATAAAGTCATAAAACTATAAGAAAACTTACCCTAAGAGAAAATTTTCATACGAGGCTGACTAACGAACCCTAGATGGGGACCTGAGGGCGAACCATTGAAATTTGAAGCAGAATAGCCATGGATTTGAGGTGAGGACGATGTATAGATCCTTTGGTGGCAATTTGGGCTTGTTTGGATGATTTTGTATCCTGAGCCTAATCTTTGAATCAATATTCGAGAGGCCTCGGTGTGATTTGAAGAAAATCAAAGTTAGATATGGAATGAGGAGAGGAAATAGAAGACGTGGTGTGAATTTGGGGGTGAATAGAGCCGCCGCGCCACCGGAGACGGTGAGGATTGGGTGGCGGCTGAATAGGGTTCATGTTTGGTCTCTAAAGGTAAGAGATGAGAGAGACAGATCGAGGGGGAGCCTTGTTCAGACACACACACACACACACACACACACACACACACACACACACACACACACATATATATATATATATATATATATATATATATATATATATATATATATATATATTTATATATATATTATGTAAGTGCATCCTTGCTTCTGAGTTGTTAGATCAAAACACATCGGTGGCCCAGATCTAAAAGCAACGAAACGATGTCGTTTCGTTCAGTAGGAGGCAGGCCGGGTCTTGGATTAGGCTGGGGTTGGACTGGGCGGGAGTGTTGGGCCTGGACGGATTGGCGTATATTTGGGATGCACATCAAAGAATTGGCCCAAAATTCTTTTTCTTTATATTGTAAATCAAAATTCCTCTTCTTCTTTTCTTTTTCTTTAATTGATTTTTTTTCAATTATTTCTTTTAAACAAGTTTTGTGTTTTTTTAATTTATAACTTTTTTTCTCCTTTTTCTAATCTTATAAAATTGCAACCACACTAAAATCTTAATATATTTAAACTAAACCAAATAGTTCCTAAAATTATTGTAAAATCTATTTTGTGACAAATTCCAAAGAAAAACGATAAAAATGTAAAATGAACTAATTTTTTGTGATTTTTCATATTTTGTTCTAAAACAGATTAACCTCTAATTAATGCTAAAATATGAAATTAAATCCTAAATGCAAATGCATATTTTTGTATTTTTTATAAATTAACATGTACAAAAAAATGCAACAATTATCAGAAAATGATACAAAATGCACAAAAATTGTAAAAATAAAGAAAAAGCATTTGTTTGATTTTTATGAGAATAATTCATTTATATGGAAAAATTCACGTGCTCACAGCTGCCCCTCTTTGGCCGGAAGCATGAAAGGTTTTCGAGAAAAGATAAGTGAGTAAATAAGAGCGATTTTTGCCCGTTTCTTTTTCTTTAATTGCTTTTTTTTCAATTATTTCTTTTAAACAAATTTTGTGTTTTTTTAATTTATAAATTTTTTTCTCCTTTTTCTAATCTTATAAAATTGCAACCACTCTAAAATCCTAATATATTTAAACTAAACCAAATAGTTCCTAAAATTATTGTAAAATCTATTTTGTGACAAATTCCAAAGAAAAAAGATAAAAATGTAAAATGAAGTAATTTTTTGTGATTTTTCATATTTTGTGCTAAAACAAATTAACCTCTAATTAATGCTAAAATATGAAATTAAATCCTAAATGCAAATGCATATTTTTGTATTTTTTATAAATTAACATGCACAAAAAAAATGCAACAATTATCAGAAAATGATACAAAAATGCACAAAAATTGTGAAAATAAAGAAAAAGCATTTGTTTGATTTTTATGAGAATAATTCATTTATATGGAAAAATTCACGTGCTCACAGCTTCCCCTCTCATGTTGCCTTGTTGTCTCGTATTTTCTCTTGTTTCCGTGTTGTCTTGTACTTTTCTCTTGTAGTTACTTCAAATCGTGCATTGCAATGTTGTTACTTCTCTCCACTTTGCTGAACTTGAATAAACTTGAACTGGAATATATTCCTCTGTTCTCCAGGGGGGCTCCTGATTGTTGAACTTGAATAAACTTGAACTTGACTGTATTCCTCTGTTATCCAGGCGGGCTCCTGATTGTTGAGATAGACAAAACAAAGAAAACTTTCTGCCCCAGTTTGGAAACTAGACGCTGTTACCAGATCTCAATAAAAATGTTGACTAGAACTTGACTCTAAATACCTCTGTTATACAGGCGGGCTCCTGACTTCAAAACTTTGAATTGTATACCTCCGTTCTTTAGGCGGGCTCCTGACTTCAACTGCAACTTGAAATTTTACACCTCCATTCTCTAGGGGGGGGGGGGGCTCCTAATTGCTAAAATTTGAATTGCATGTCTCTGTTCTCCAGGCGAACTCCTGACTTTAAAATAAACGATAAAATTGATCGAAAACTAAAATTGGAATTATATCACCTCTATTTTTCAGGCGGGATGAATCCAAACTTGAATTGTGTCTCTCCATTCTCCAGGCGGACTCCTGACTACTGAAATTAAAATGTACGTCTCTATTCTCCAGGCGGACTCCTGACTTCTGTATTTTGAATTGCGTGTCTCCGTTCTCTAGGTGGACTCCTGACTTCCACAATTCTAAATGCGTGTCTCTATTCTCCAGGCGGACTCCTAGTTACTGGACTTGCAATCAAATGTATTCCTATATTCTTCAGGCAGGCTCCTAACTGCTAAAATTCGAAATGCATGTCTCTGTTCTCCAGGCGGACTCCTGACTTTAGCTGCAACTTGAAATTTAACACCTCCATTCTCCACGAGGGCTCCTAATTGCTAAACTTGGACTTGTGGACCTTTGTTCTCCAGGCGGGTACCTGACTACCAAAATAAACAAAGGAATTGATTTAAAACTAACAACTTAAATTGTATCACCTCTATTCTTCAGGCGGGCTCGTGATTGCTAATTTTTGAATTGCGTGTCTCTGTTCTCCAGGCGGACTCCTGACTCCCAAAATTCCAATGTATGTCGCTATTCTCCAGACGGACTCCTGACTACTGAAATTCAAAATGTACGTCTCTGTTCTCCAGGCGGACTCCTGATGGCTGAAATTTGGCTGCATGCCTCTGTTCTTCAGGCGGGCTCCTGACTACTGAAATTCAAATATATGTCTCTATTCTCCAGGCCCAGGTGGACTCCTGACTTCAACATCTCTTCATGCCTCTCCTTATTTCCTTGCATTTTACCCATGCCACACTTGCGACTGACCTTGATTACTGCCTGCTTTTCCTTCACGGAGAATTCCTCCTAACAAACAACTTTTCTGCCCCTGTTTGAATCATCGAAAATTTTATTAGTTTTAAAATGGTGGTTAGTTGATGGCATTCTTTGCTGCATCATCCTTCCATTGCCTTGCTTTGTGTTGCTAGACTTCCAATGAACTGCATGACTTTCTGACCAACTTTCACCTTCCCCAATTCTGACAAACTGAATGCTTTTATGCTTACCCTGTTGTTTCACCTTTCCGACTCTTTTGCCTGTGTCTCCTCATTTTCCCAACATTTCCCAAATATTCTACCGATGAAACTTCCGGCGATTTCCCCTATCTCACCTTACATCCCGTTGTTGCTGACATGCTCCGGCCACCTTATGCTTTACCATTTTCGGAAGCTGGTAGTGGACTTTGAAATCCTTTTCCCCTTTTTGTTGAACAAAACTGACATTGAAACATTTAGACAAACAAAATCCCCGAAAGAGAATGAAATGCAATAATTTTATGAGTTAAGGATAAGAAGAATCCAAAACCGGATGACTGTTGAAGAAGAAATAGAAAAGAAACTTATCTGATTGAAGCAACTGACACCGATAGCCATGACATGCATTTTGGACTAACCGGCCTGACCAATCCAGCTACCCGGCTCTTCCACTGTTATACTTCATTTCCGAGAACTTCCATCACGTGACTACTTTACCCGCGATGCCACGACACAGTTTTCACCAACATGCTTTCTCAACTTGCCATTTCTTAAACTTACTTTTGCCCTAGGGTTCCCTTGAGGGTTTTCACCACTAAGACTCTCTCATTTTATTTTCTCTCAGCTCTCATCGGCTTACGTTGCCCATGTGGGGTTTTCACCAATAAGACTCTCTCATTTTCATTTTTTACTTTACCGGCTTGTACCAGAGTGTTTTCGTTGTTGAGAATCACATTTCCATGCTCGACTTGGTATTTCTCAAAAATTGATCAGAAGGTCTTTCTTTGGACCGTAATGTAGGCTTTTGGATGGGTTTGAAAGAAGGGTATAAAAGGCTCAAAAATAATTTCTAAATATGGTTAAAATTACAACTTTCGGAATCCCATTTCTTTCAACAATCACAACTTCTGGCCCAGTTTCTTGCCTGGGGTCTTTTGAAACTTTATTTGGTATGTCTGAACCTTAGAGTAAGGCTGCCTACGTACCCTTTCGGGATCAAGTCAAACGTAGTTCACTGCATCATAATTACTTCTATTGTGAATTTCTTCTCTTTTCCTTCTATTTTACTTTTTTTTCTTCTTCATTTTTCTTTCTTTTCATTTTTTTTTCTTTTCGTTTTGTTTCATCTTTTCATTTTCCTTTTTTTTCTTTTCATCTTTTCATTTTCCTTTCTTTTCTTTTTTCTTTTTTCTTTCATTCATTCTTTCTCGTTTTCCCTTTCCTTTACTCTATGCTCGACACTTATGTTGCTTAATTGTGCCGTTGATTCCGAAAGAGCGGTATGAATGAAAATAATTAAGGATCAAAGGGGTAACAAAGGATAAAAGTTTTTGGATAGCAAAACAAAATGCCTTCTTCATTTCAATCTTTAAAATATGCCAAATACAAACAAATACATCCAGAATAAAGAAATCATACATAATATCTCTTGACCGCATCGGAATTGATGGCCATTTCTACGCATTTACCTTCTTCATCTATCAAATACAATGCACCATTAGACAACACCCTGGTCACTACAAATGGCCCCTGCCAATTCGAGGTGAACTTTCCTTTTGCTTCGGCCCAATGGGCAAAATGCGCCTCAGTACCAACTGTCCGACCTCAAATTTCCTCGGGCGCACTTTCTTGTTATATGATCTTGCCATCCTTTGTTCGTATATTTGACCATGGCATACTGATGCCAATCTTTTCTCATCCATGAAACTCAATTGTTCTAGACGGGACTTTATCCATTCATCATCGTTGATCTCAGCCTCCGCAATGATTCGAAGCGATGGAATCTCCACTTCTGCGGGTATTACTGCCTCGGTGCCATACACCAATGAATAATGAGTCGCCCCTACCGAAGTATGAACGGTGGTGTGGTATCCCAACAATTTTCCGCAGTATTTTCTGCAGTATTTTCTTTATATTCTTGTTGGCCGCTTCAACCGCTCCATTTTCTTTAGGGAGGTATGGAGTAGAATGACGATGAGTAATCTTGAACTGCTCACATGTTTCCTTCACCAAATGACTATTGAGATTAGCCCCATTGTCCGTGATAATCACCTTTCGTATGCCAAACCGACAAATAATGTTTGCATGCACAAAATCCACCACAGCTTTCTTAGTCACAGACTTGAACATCTTCGCTTCCACCCATTGTGTAAAATAATCTATTGCTACCAGGATAAACCTGTGCCCATTTGATGCTGCTGGATCAATTGGCCCAATAACATCCATTCCCCAAGTCACAAAAGGCAATGGCGCTGACATCGTATGCAATTCTGACGGTGGAGAATGAATCAAATCGCCATGCATTTGACACTGATGACATTGCGTATAAAGCTGATACAATCCCGTATTGGGAGCCAATAATATCCTGCCCGTAAAATCTTTTTCGCCAAAACATATCCGCTCCTGTGCGGTCCACAAACTCCAGAATGTACCTCAGTCATGATAGTGGTGGCTTGCCTCGACTCCATACACCTCAAAAGTCCGAGGTCTGGTGTTATTTTATATAGTACTCCTCTACTCAAGAAAAATTCGCTTGCCAATCGACGAATAGCCCTTTTCTGATCACCGGTGGCCTGTGCAGGGTATACTCTCATCCTGATATACTCCATGATGTCATGGAACCATGGCTCACCGTGAAGTTCCTCTTCTATCACATTACAATAAGCATTTTTGATCGTAGACCTGAATATGCAATGGATCTACGTAAGCCTTATGTGGATGATGCAACATTGACGCCAAAGTAGCCAACGCGTCGGCGACCTCATTATGAATCATTGGGATGCGTCTGAACTCTATTAAGTGAAACCGTTGAGAAAGCTCATGCAAGCACTTTCTGTATGGTATCAGTTTCAAGTCCTGTGTTTCCCAGTTTCCTTGAATTTGGTGTACCAGTAGGTCCGAGTCACCCATGACCAAGACTTCCCTGACACCCATATCCACTGCTAATCTCAACCCCATAATGCATGCTTCATATTACGCCATGTTGTTTGTACAATAGAAACGAAGCTATGACGTAACAGTATAGTGCTGACCTGTTTCAGAAATAAGTATGGCTCCAATTCCCACACCTTTCATATTTGCCGCTCCATCAAAGAACAATCTCCATCCTAGTTTCTCTGCTTGTTCCAACTCATCAATGTGCATCACCTCTTCATCGGGGAAATAAGTCTTCAAAGGCTCATAATCATCATCAACTGGATTCTCAGCTAAATGATCGGCTAAGGCTTGTGCTTTCATTGCAGTCTGGGTCACGTAGATGATATCAAACTCTGAGAGCAGAATCTGCCACTTTGCAAGTCTTTGGGCATAGGTTTCTGGAAAATATACTTCAGTGGATCCAACCGAGATATGAGGTAGGTAGTGTAGGACGACAAATAATGCTTCAACTTTTGTGCCACCCAAGTTAGGGCACAACATTTCCTTTCCAGATGAGTATACTTAACCTCGTAAGATGTAAACTTCTTACTAAGATAGTAGATTGCTTGCTCTTTTCTTCTCATGACATCATGCTGCCCCAATATGCTGCCAAATGAATTATCCAAGACCGTAAGATACACAATCAAAGTCATCCCTGGCTCTGGTGGGACCAACACGAGCGGATTTGGCAAATATTCCTTTATCTTATCAAAAGCTTTCTGACATTCATCCGTCCATTTAACCGCAGCATCTTTCTTCAACAGTTTGAAAATGGGTTTACAAGTACTTGTGAGCTGAGTAATGAACCTGCTAATGTTGTTCAATCTTCCTAACAAACTCATCACATCAGTTTTGTTTCTTGGAGGCGGCAATTCCTGAATGGCCTTAATCTTCGATGGATCCAATTCAATACCCCGGCGACTGACTATGAACCCCATCAACATTCCTGATGGCATACCAAAAGCACACTTCGCAGGATTGAGCTTGAGATTATACCTGCGTAGCCTTTGAAAGAATTTCCTCAAATCCCTGACATGGTCAGACTGCTTCCTTGATTTCACAATCACATTATCTTCGTACACCTCAATCTCTTTATGTATCATATCATGGAAGATCGTTGTCATAGCCCTCATGTAAGTTGTTCCAGAATTCTTCAAACCAAATGGCATGACCCGATAGCAGTATGTTCCCCACGATGTCATGAATGTCGTCTTCTCTGCATCCTCCTGGTCCATTAAGATATGATGGTAACCCGCATAACAATCCACAAAAGAACCAATCTCATGTTTGGCACAATTGTCAATCAATATGTGGATGTTTAGCAATGGAAAGTTGTCTTTTGGACTTGCCTTGTTGAGGTCTCGATAATCAACGCACACCCTGATTTTTTCTTCTTTCTTTGGTATAGGCACAACATTACCTAAGCAGATGGGATACCGTGTGACCCGAATGACCTTTGCATCGAACTGTTTAGTTATTTCTTCTTTGATCTTCACACTTATGTTTGTATTGAACTTTCTCAATTTGTTCTTAACAGATGGGAGTAATGGATCGGTAAGCAATTTTTGGGCCACAAAATCGATACTCAAACCCGGCATATCATCACAGGACCAAGCAAAAACGTCTTTATATTCCAACAACGCCGCGATTATTTCTTCCTTGAGCTGCGGCTCCAGATGAACACTTATTTTTGTTTCCCGGACATTATCTTGATCCCGTAAGTTAACTGCTTATGTATCATTTAAATGCGGTTTGGGTTCTTCCTCAAAGTGTTTTAATTCCTTACTAATTTCCTCATATGCTTCATCATCATATTTCTCTTCATTATCACATTCAGTTTCTTGTATTATTATTTTTGAGTTAGGTTGGCTTATAAGATCGGGCTGGGAAGTCCTCATGCATGTCATGTCATTGATATCAGCATAAAAAGAACTGTACAAAAAAGAAAGAAAAATGGAAACAAAATTAGGAAAGAAGAAGGAAATTGCATTTCATTAAAACGTAAAGATAACAGGGCTTAGCTCATCCAAGCGGACGGAACATAGTCACAAGGATTAAAAACCCTGGAATAATCCAGGTGAAAACAAAAAGAAAAACAAAGTCCCACTACCGTGCCTCCCTCCGAACTGGAAGAAGAGTGGCTTCCCAATTATTGATCCTAGCATGTGGCCCAACGTACTGAATGTCTGCATTACTGGAACCTTAGTTCTGCAAATACCCTTTCATACGCTTCAACCAAATTACCCCTGCTCCCATCAATGAACCCATCGCCCATGTTGCTAACTACTTTTTGACCCTCGTCCTGACAAAGGACTTGGACAGACGCGGAATTGGTTTAGGCAGAACCCAAGCTTTCTTTTTTAACTTGCGGGCCCTTCTGATATCTGCTGTTGTTGGCTTAAACCACCCCAACCCAAAAGTATCTAAATTCTTAGGCAAGGATACAGTTGAACAGTGCCCTGAAGCTTGGCACCAAGACCTTTTCCCGGGACAAACCCATTACCATCATTTCTGAAACCACCATGACAGTTGCAGCTGCTACTTGGGGACGCGAGATACTTTTCCCCTATGGTACCTTGTTCACATTGATCGTGTCAAAAACCTGATAGACCCATGGCCCTTTATCGTCATCAGTTTCTACAAAGGGCACAATATCACCACTTGTAGTGTTTGTGGGGTCTTCTCCGTGTAGCACCACCTCTTTCCTATCCCATTCAAATTTGACCATTTGATGCAGTGAAGAAGGAACTGCTTTAGCTACATGGATCCATGGCCTTCCCAACAATAGATTGTATGACACCGCTGCGTCCAACACCTGAAATATCATGGTGAACTTAACTGGTCCAATGATTAGCTCGAGGATAATGTCCACCACAGTGTCGCTTCCGCCCCCGTCAAAACCCCGGACACACACACTGTTTCTGCGGATTCTGTCATTATCGATTTTTAACTTGTTCAGTGTCGACATCGGGCAAATGTTGGCTCTAGACCCATTATCTACCAATGCCCTGGTCACCACTGAGTCTTCACATTTAACTGTCAAGTAAAGAGCTTTATTGTGCTTGGTTCATTTTACAGGCAACTCATCATCCGAGAATGTTATGCTGTTTACCTCGAAGATCCTATTAACAATTGTTTCCAAGTGGTTCACTGAAATCTTATTATGTACATGGGCTTCATTTAGTATTTTCATCAAATCTCGGCGATATTCATTGGAGTGTATCAATAATGACAACATCAAAATCTGGGCCGGTGTTTTCCTCAGCTGCTCGACAATAGAATAGTCCTGTACCTTCATCTTTTTCAGGAATTCCTGTCCTTCCTCCTGTAATAGCCTTTTTTACTGAGGTTGGACTATCTTTAGTAGCCCTAGCTTTTCTCAACTCCTCGGGAGCGAAGCAACGCCCTGATCGAGTCAACTCTTGCGCCTCACAGCTCTCCTCCTCAATATCTTTTCCTTTGTACGTTACTATCACCTTCTCGTGTTTCCATGGCATAGCTTTACTGTCAACCATGGTAGCTGGACTACTGGCTTGATGATCACTGGCTCTATGTAAGCCCCCTTCACAACAACCACGGGCACGGGTGACGACCCTAGTACCACCAACTTAACTGGTTCCGGTTGCAACAACATATAATTCTTTCCCCATCACTACCACTGGCTTGTCACTTGTACCTTTCAAATTCATCCATGTTTGTTCCCCTGTTGGAGTTTCTCTTGAATTGGTCTCAACAGCACGAATCATCATCACGGTTTGTGACGTTTTCTTCACCTCTCCATCCTTGTGTACCAACTCAATCATGTTGGTCTAGTGATGTGCTGGCAGTGGGTTCTGATTGACGTTTGGTGCCTCCGAGGCCTGAACCTCAATACGACGGCTTTCAATAAGCTTCTGTATTGCATTCTTCAACTTCCAACATTTTTCAGTCTCATGCCCAGGCATTCCCGAGCAATACTCGCAGCTGACGGACTGGTCCAGGTTTCTGGGAGGTGGATTTGGTACTTTGAGCTCGATTAGGGTTAACATTCCCAACTATTTCAGTCTATGGAATAAAGCGGTGTAAGATTCTCCCAATAGGGTAAAAGTTTTTTGCTTGTGGCCCTTTCATTCCGAAAATTTTTGTTCGGGCGGAAGCCAGGTCCTGGCCTGTTATCCCTGGGATGCGGATGGGTGTTTTGTGGGGGTGTATATGTGGTTTGGGGAGATGGCGCATGCCATTGTGGATGTTCCGGGGGCTTCATGTATGTCTGGGCATGGTGGACAGTGAAGTGGGCTTCTGGTGGTGGGTAATAGTGTTGTGGTGGGCCGTATGGGGTGTATGGGTAGTTTGGGTGGTGGGGTCTTGGTTGGCTATAGTAGGGTGGAGGATTGCTGGGCCTGGACCTGGACCTGGTGCTAGGTTCCATTGTGGCCACTTCTTCCTTCTTCTTCTTACCTATCACACCACCAGTACCGCTTTGTATGGCCTGCGTGGTTGCTTTCAGCGCTGAATAACTCAAAATTTTATTAGACTTTAAACCTTCCTCAATCATAGCGCCCATCTTCACTACCTCATTGAATGATTTACCCACAGAAGTCACTAAGTGACCGAAGTATGTGGGTTCCAACGTTTGCAGAAAATAATCTACCATCTCGTTTTCCCTCATTGGGGGATCCACACTTGAAGCTTGCTCTCTCCATCAAAAACCAAACTCTCTAAAACTTTCTCCTGGCTTCTTCTCAAACTTCAGCAATGACAGCCGATCAGGGACTATCTCGAGGTTATATTGAAAGTGGCCAATGAACGCCTGTGCTAGGTCATCCCAAGTGTACCATCGGCTAGGGTCCTATCTGGTGTCCATTCCAGCGCGGACCTGCTCAAGCTCTGCCCGAAGTAGGCTATAAACAATTCATCTTTTCCTCTGGCACCTCTCATCTTACTACAAAAACCATACATATGGGCTATTGGGTCACCGTGCCCCTTATACAAGTCAAAATTTGGCATTTTAAACCCTGCAGGCAACTCAACATCGGGAAATGGACATAGCTCATTGTATTCCACGCTGACCTGGCTGCCTAAACCATGCATGTTCCTGAAGGATTGTTCCAGACTTTTCACTTTACGACTTACTTCCTCTTGTTCTGCATTCTTAACTGGTTTCTCAACTTCTTTAAGGATCTCAAAATGAGGGGTATGAGTGTACTGCTCAGGAGTTTTAAAAGTGGGTTCAGGAGGGTAATATTGAGCTTCGTGAGCTTGGAACGGTGGTTCACTAGATGATCTTTGTAATGTGGCTAGAGGGGGTGCCACAAATATTGGAGCCAAAGGTGGAGGAGGGTTGTGTTTGGGTGGTGGAGCTGGAGGAGCGCATGAAGTGGTAGCATAGCCCTGTGTGTGATATGGGAATGATGGAGATGTGTTAGGAGTAGGAGGCTCCTGATCTTGCACTAAAGGTGTGATATAGGATGGGTTGGTGGGGTATATAGGTGTCGGGTGCCCTTGAGACCAAGCTTGGTACATTTCAGCCATCTGTGCTTTCAACTTCCTCATCTCTTCTTTCATGGCAACCACATCATTCTCCTCGACCTCTTTTGTAGGGTCCATAATACTGGAGTCAGATTCCTGTCTTGTCATCTTATCTTTCGAGCGGGTGTTGTACGGGTGAGTTGCCAGAACTGCCAAGCAGCTAACCACCTGCCTGAACTCACACATTTAAGCAACCAATTGGTTAATGATTAGTTTTAACAGATTTGATAACCGCACGTTGGCATGAATGCACCTATACAGTTAATATCTATTATGCATTTGCTCGACCACATGTATCATCCTGGCATTATTGATTCATTTTTCAATCTATCCCGCTCTTTTCTTTCTTTTTCTTATTCTCACCTTTGTTTTTCCGCACTTGTTCTTTTTCCACTCTTATTCCTACCTTTGTTTTTCCGCTTCTTCTTTTCTTTTATTCTCGCCTTTGTTTTTCCACTCTTTTCTTCCATTTTTTTCTTTACGGTCAAATCCTATGCAGATTGCCTACGTATCGTGACCCTGCACGAATCAGACCAAGCATTGTTCGTGAAAATAAATGCGAAAGTAAAATGAAAATAAATTTTGGGAATTTTCAATATTTCATTAATAACACAAACCACTAACACTTTGCAAACAGAAAGACGCCTACTAAGACTAACTATAAAATCCAAAACTACAGAGTTAATAAAAGAAATGATGGACAAACAGACTCAAAAATAGGAAAATACAGATACTAACTAGGCATATTCTAGTGCTTCAAACGTAGGTGTCCGCGGGGCATCGTTCGGCCTCACCGCGGACTTAGGTGCCAAGTCCCTTTCTAGTTGTTCCAAATCATCCATAGATCTTTTCACATATATCATCACTTCTTGGACGAAAGTGGACATGGTCATATCTTTGCATGCCTGGCATCTCTTAAAAATGTTGTGACCAATGGCCCTTATCCTGTTCCTCGTTTGCCATTTCTCCATAATCAAACGCTTTATCTGGTCACTGCATGTTTTCACTGCCTGGGAGTCTTGGAGGTGTTGATCTTGTAACTGTTGCACCTCTACTTCCATTTGGGCTAGCAAGTCATAAAAATGCCCGCTCTCAATCTCAAAGTTTTTAGCCTGTTTTACCACTTTATTTTCAAGGGCCACTATTTCTCCCTGTAAGTTAGGTACAACTTTTGCATGATCCTTTTTCAGTTGCTGGAGGTATTGACGTCGTTCTTCGGATTTTTTAGCCCATTGTGCCTTGAGTTCCGCCCTGATGTTCTCCGACCTTTCCAACTCTCCTCGACACTCATTGATCTCGTTTTTCAAACATTTTATGAGTCTTTAATCTGATACACTCCTCTGTTGATTCTTGGCGGCTACCTTCATTTGTTGTATTTGGGCTTTGAGCATCTCATTTTCTTGAACCAACTTATTATTTTCCCCTTGGTCAGCAGCAACTTGCACGATGTTTCCGAGTTTCAAACTTTCTACTTGCTGCTTTAACTCCCCAATCTCAGCATGGTAACTCTCTTCTTTTTCTAACCACTGCTCTCGCGATATTTCAACAAAATCTTGGACGTGAGGTCTTTTTGCTGGTCTCTGATTTTCAAGCTCTTTCTTGTACCACATGAGGTAATTTGGTGCCACTTCACCCCTGAACCGATCCGGCACACAAGTATTTGCTTGTAAGCATTGACCTTCGTTCCATAATCGACGAACTTTTGCTTCAGGAAATTGTCCATCCCGACTAATCTCAATAACTCGGGTGCTCAAATCCTCCTCGGGGGAAATTATTTGGTATCTCCCGAGTTGTCTCAGAACGCGATAAGGGGCATAAGGCTGGATTCTACGCAACCCCATCAGAAGGAAATGCGATCCAGCAGCTGACATGTATATGATCTCTCCTACGGGAAACCATCCCAAAATCCACTGTATCTGATTGGCCTGGAGCGTCCGGAAGTACGATACCCATGCTTTTACACCTTCAGGCAAACTGACCCCGTCGATTCTGGAGTAAAACTCCCCAACACAAGTTTTACTGGGCGAACCATAGCTCAAAAACTAGGAACGGTGGCACATATGCTCGATCATCCACATTTGTAACAACATATTACACCCTTCAAAAGACGTGCCACCGGCTTTACAAGTAGTAAGAGATCTAAATATGTCGGACACAATCATAGGTGCAAGAGTACTCCCACCTTTGCTAAGCAAAGTACTAACAATCCCGGCCACCTTTGTATCAATATTCCCATCTTTCCTTGGGAACACTAAGACGCCCAAAAAGGTTATCATGAAGGCCACTCTCCTGTGCTCATCACACTTCCTCCTGTTATTCTTACTGCATAGCTGGATATCTGGGTTGTTAAACCCTCCCACATGGCCGTATCTATCGTATATGAATCGGGGAGTGCAGAAACCCTGGGCCAAATCTTGATTGTGGACTGTCGTGGGTATTTTCAGCATATCTAAAACCCGTTGCACCGTGATAGCTCTTGGAGCAACCGGATATTGTTCTTTTAGTGGAATCTCATCATGTCCGATATACCCAGCCATCTCTTCCAACGTTGGAGTTAACTTAAAATCCGAGAAGTAAAAGACATTATGTGCCGGGTCCCAGAAAGTAACCAATGCTCTGATGATGTCACCTTGAGGACTGATGTCTAATAAACCCATGAGACCTTTCAGATATTTCTTCACCACATCCTGACTCTCTTCGTTCAAGTCATTCCACCATTATTTCAACTCGAAAGAGACTTTTGTTAATTCATTTTCCATTGTGCTCGTCCTGCACATTTATTAAGGCGATTAAAAGAGGAAAAACTTATATTCGACTCAAATAAAACAAACCAAACCATCTATAATCTTTTCCCAAAATTAAAAAGAAAAATTTGTTTTTCAAAACACGGCCTCCGACTTATATAACTTTTTCATTTTCAATTTAATAACAAACAACCCGGCATTGTAAACATCACCTTTCATCGCCTCGGGGACGTTGATTTTAAGGCTTTGAGGGTCCAAAAATCAAAATACGACAAAAGGTGGCTATTTATGCAAAGTCAGCCTTCCGGTGTCCCGTTTGGCGACATTTGGCTATTCTCGCAAAACCGACATCAGCCAACTTATTTATGACTCATTTTTTGTTTATTTTTTTTAAAATTAAAATAAATGACCCGGTATTGCAAACACGGCCTTCCAGCGCCTCGGGGACGAAGGTTTTAAGGCTGTGAGGGTCAGAAATCAAAATATGACCAAAGGTGGCTGTTTATGCAAAGTCAGCCTTCTGGTGCGCCGTTTGGGAATATTTGGCTACTTTCGAAAAAAACGGCGTCACCTGGTTTATTTATGACAAAAATTAAAATTATGTTATTTTTTGGCTATTTTTGTATGGGAGGTTGGACCCGATGAGGGTTGCCTACGTATCTCACGCCGTGTGAGAATCAAATCATGCGTACTTCAGACAGATTAACTAACTTATTTAAAACAAGACTTTTTCATTTTCTCTTTTGGCATTTCATATGCAAATAATAAAATAAAAAGAAACTACTTTTAAAACAAGACTCGTTTTCTTTTCCTTCTTTTTCAACAATAAACAACCTATTTTCCAACAACCTATTTTTCAAATTAAAATAAAAGACTCTTTCTTTCTTTTTTATTTTTAATAAGACAACCTATTTTTCCAAACTAAAAATAAAAGGATCTTCTTTTTCCTTCTTTTCCATCGAATAATAAACTATTTTGAAATAAAAATCAAGACTCTCTTTTTTTCTTTCTCATTTTTCATGGTAAAACAAACTATTTCTCCTTTTCTATTTTGAAAACAAGACAAAGTAACGATTTTTTCATTTTCAACAAACCATCTATTTTCCCAATTAAAAACTAAAAACTCTTTTCTCATTTTTGAGTAACGCAACCTATTTTTCGAAAAATAAAGACTTCGTTTCTTTTTCAATAAAACACCCTATTTTCTATTTGCAAATAAACTATTTTGAAACAATAAGAACAAAAATCAATATTTTTTTTTCTTTTCTCACGACAAACTATTTTTCATTTTCTATTTTTTGAAAACAAGACAGAATAACGACTCTTTTTTTTTAATTTTTTTATTTTCATCAAACAATAAAACAACCTATTTTTTTCAACCTAAAATAAAGACTCTATTTCATTTTCTTTTTCAACGAACACCTTCCCAAAAATAAAACTCTTTTTTTTTCTATTTTTTCTTTGCTTTTTATTAAAACAAAACAAAACATTTTCCTTATTTTTTTCATTTTCTCAAAATTTCGGTAGAGTTTCGGCAGTACTGGGGTGTTGGTTTTTCTAAAATAATCAATTAATTCACTAACCGCTATTTCTCTCTCTTTCTCTTTTCTTTTTTTTCTCAATTTTCCGACATTCCCGAGATTCAGAAACCGGTCAACATGGAGGTTTGGAACAAATATATGTACATAGCAAGTAAGATGCATCAGTATGGTCTTTTCATTTCATGTTGCTTGCCCTAGAGGGACTCAACCCCTGTGTTGAGTCCCTTAAGTCAAATGCAGCATGATGCAAATAAGCGTTCCTACTAGGGATCCGACATGAAGTCAAGTTATTCTATGTTCAAAACCTGGGTCGGTGTTCTAGACAGTGTACCCGAGCGGACAACTCGAATCGAGGAGGAGGAAACTTACCGGTGACCCGCGGGGTCAGGCGGTTTAGTAACTTATCCGGTCTTTTTCTTATTTTAGGGTATGACACTAACAGAATAGGGAGTCTCAACCAATAAGCACATCCCCGAAGGTAAAGAGAGAAGGGTGTCGGCACAGTTTATATACAATTCAAATAATATCAAAGCGGTAACATTTAGCACGTTAAACATGTAGCACGTAAAAATATCAGATATAGACAAATACAACAACTATTCTAAGCTCGAATTCTGAACCCTGAACAAAACGTTCTGGGTTCTTATCCCCAGCAGAGTCGCCAAAGCTGTCACACCTCCTTTTTTTGCTATGTGAACCCCCGCAAAGGGGCGTAAATGAGTTTTTCAAATTAAAGGACAATCGGAATGGGGTTTATTTATTAATTATTCAGAGTTGCCACTTGGGAGATTAATGGTGTCCCAAGTCACCGATTTGAATCCCGAACCGAGAAAGATTTTGACTTTATTACAGACTGCGAACCAGAAATCCGAGTTAGGAATTCTGTTAACCCGGGAGAATGTGTTAGGCAGTCCCGAGTTCCGTGGTTCTATCACGGTCGCTTAACTGTTGTATTTGATTTTATCTCATTCTAATACATGCTACCTTATGTGCCTTTTATTTATGAAACCGCTTTTATATATATTTATTTTAAAAGACTTGCGACGTTGTGAAAATGTATTTCTAATCACGTCATCACTAGTGTACATGTGATCGTCGACACGTTTCGACTTCGTCGAGATTTGGATTTGGGTCGCATCAATGCACACCCAAGTATAAGAAAGTAATTTAATTAAAATGTGCCTAAATATTCTATCGCAATATTATTTTGGAAAAGACCGTGAAATTCGCTAAACGGCCCTCCCGAATTCTAAATATTTTTAACCCTCATCGAGGCCCCCGCAATTGTTTTTATTTGGCGAGGCTCGTCTCTTTATTAGATATCATCTAAAGGATGCTATGCTCTCTTATTCAATTGCTTTAAATAATGCAATAATTAATGATGCAAGAACTAGCAAATTTTGACCTCCGAGATTTAATATTGCCCAAATATGGGCTGCTGGACCATCTTTGGCCCAACATAAAATGCGCAAGATTACACCTGATCCAATCTGATCAACAGACCCATGCATCCAAGGGCAAACCCAGGCGAACAGGGATCGAATCCCATTGAAGCGAACGAGGACAAATAACAAATATGCTTGAAAAACTAAGGCTCAGATCCATTGGTCTTTCATTTTTTTTAACCAATCCAACCTAAATATCATAATTTAAAATTAATTCAAGCTATTCATTTTTGACAGACCTATACTACAAAATGGAAAAAAGGCAAAACCTAAACATGAGAGGCATTAAACAATATTAATTATCTAGCAATAACTTAGATTGATTAGATTGCAAATTCATTGCACTCAATCAGTCCAAGACAGCCTTAACCCAATGATTACACAAATGTCCATAATAGATCATCACATTGCTTAATTGATATTATAAAGTCCTATTCTCTAGAGAATGTTGCTGCAATTGGATAAAATTATTCACAACCTAATGTTTTAACAAGAACTTGTAAATGCCAATAGAAACTCATTTAAGTTAACAGACGCTCAAATCGACCAAGGCATGGCGACAATATCTTTACACTAGTCCAAACAGTTCCAATTATACAGTCCAGTATTCATCTCTCATATGACATACAAAATAGAATTAACACTAATTACATTTACTTCCTTAAACATCTACTTAGCTAAAAGGTATCAGATGATAAACATAAACCATTGAACTCTTCCATTTCAACTTCAATTCAAAGATACATCAAGGAGGTTTAATGAAGTGTACCTGGAAATGCAATTAATAGAAAAGGAATTGAGGATCAACATCAGAGGGTGTAACAGCAGTTAGTGAGAGTCAAATCAACAGCCAACTCAAGTTTAACCCAGAAAATATGCTTAACCAAAACTCAAACGAAGTTGAAAACCCAGCAACAACAAATAAACCACCCAAACAAACTAAATGAAACCAGAAATTTCTTGAAATCAATTGTGAATAACCTAGAAATTTCAACGAAGCAGCAAGAGAACTAAAGAGTGAAATTATGAGCTATAGTATCAAAATTAGCTTAAAACTCTAATGAAACAGTGACCTTCTTTTTGAATTTCATAGTTTTGTATATTTTTTTTGAGCTTTTTGTACATATGACTGCCAAACTTGAAATAAAACCGAAATTTTCAATGAACAGTGCTATTTTTATGTTTTTGAAGTTTTCTACTTTTTTTGTTTTTTTTTTTTGAAGATTAGAAGTTTGGATGTTACATTTCAACTCTGAAACTTTGAGAGAAAGGCAGGGGATTTTGTGAGGCTCCAAACTTGGGAATGAAGTAAAGGGAATGCCCTTTTATAGGCACAAATGAGGGTAGCTCCCCAAATTTCAATTTGCACTATTAGTCCCTACTCATTTTCACTTTAACCCCTAATTTTCGGACTTGTTTCACAAGTAACTACTACCAAAATTGTTAAAACGTACACTAAAGCCCCATTAGGAATGTTTTAGAAGGTTCTTTTAGATATACAAAGTCTATACTACCGTTACCCCTGTTTTAAATTTACTATTTTAAGAGATTCTACCCTTTTCTCATGCCCAAACTATCCCTGAAACCTCTTAAAATTACTGCAGCCCTTTCCCCTTTGCCCTTTGTCCAATTTACCCTTGTTAAACTTGACTACATTTAACTAAAGAGTGAACTCTCAGCTATACCCAAACAAATTCTTTATTACCACTAAAATTAACACTAATTGAAACCAATTCCCAAACAACTCCCAAACCTCATTTACTAAAAACTGAATTAAAGCCCAAAACTAGAAGAATACTATTTTAATTCAATAAAAAATATGACAAAATTCAAGGTAGAAACCACAAGCACATTTAAACTGAAACCTAGAATTACTTAATCAAACTTAAAGAAGGAAACCAAATTACTTATAAATTCCTACAGAATCAATCATTGCTGAATTCGAAATGAAGCTTGAAATTAAAACGAACAAAACCTAATCGAGTCAAATTATACTAACTAAACGGAATTAATCATTGAAACAAATCGAAGAGAATTGAATTGTGCAAACAGCAATTTCCTGAACCCACTGCTAAGAAACTAGATGAACAAGAAAATAAACAAAAGATTAAAGAAACGAACTCACAACTAAAATCCCTCTACGACCCAATTAACAGAGGAGTAGTGGAAGAAGAGATTATTAAGTATACTAATAAAGTCATAAAACTAGAGGAAAACTTATCCTAAGAGAAAAATTCCAGACGAGGCTGACTGAAAAACCCTAGATGGGGACGTGAGGGCGAACCATTGAAATTTGAAGCAGAATAGCCATGGATCTGAGGTGAGGACGATGGGTAGATCCTATGGTGGCAATTTGGGCTCGTTTGGATGATTTGTATTCTCAGCATGATCTTTGAATCAATATTCGAGAGGCCTCGGTTTGATTTGAAGAAAATCAAAGTTAGATATGGAATGAGGAGAGGAAATAGAAGAGGTGGTGTGAATTTGGGGTGAATGGAGGCGCCGCCGCCACCAGAAACGGTGAGTATTGGGTGGCGGCTGATTAGGGTTCATGTTTGGTCTCTAAAGGTAAGAGATGAGAGAGACAGATCGAGGGGGGGGGGGAGCCTTGTTCAGACATAAATATGTATAAGTGCATCCATTCTTCTGAGCCGTTAGATAAAAAAACATCGACAACCCAGATCTATCAGCGATGAAACGACGTCGTTTCGTTCACTAGGGGGCAGGCTGGGTCTGGGATTGGGCTATGGTTGGACTGGGCGGGGGTGTTGGGCCTGGACGGATGGGCGTATGTTTGGGCTGCACATCAAAGAATTTGCCCAAAATTCTTTTTCTTTATATTGTAAATCAAAAATCCTTTTCTTCTTTTCTTTTTCTTTTAATTGTTTTTTTTCAATTATTTCTTTTAAACAAATTTTGTGTTTTTTTAATTTATAATTTTTTTCTCTTTTTTCTTATTTTATAAAATTGCACCACACTAAAATCCTAATATATTTAAACTAAACCAAATAGTTCCTAAAATTATTGTAAAATCTATTTTGTGACAAATTACAAAGAAAAGAGATAAAAATGTAAAATGAACTAATTTTTTGTGATTTTTCATATTTTGTGCTAAAATAAATTAACCTCTAATTAATGCTAAAATGTGAAATTAAATCCTAAATGCAAATGCGTATTTTTGTATTTTTTATAAATTAACATGTACAAACAAAAATTCAACAATTATCAGAAAATAACACAAAAATTATAAAAATAAAGAAAAATCATTTGTTTGATTTTTATGGGAATAATTCATATATATGGTAAAAATCACTTGCTCACAACTGCATCAAGCCACAAATTAAACTTTGAAAATTTTATATACAACTTCTTTTCTCTCAAGGTTTGAAGCACAATCTCGCGCATTGATTCAATTCTAAGAAACTTATGAACTTCCCATTTCCAAAACTAATCCGATTCTTACCAAAATAACTCCGATTGACTTTAAATTTTGCACACAAGTCATAAATGACATCACAAAAACCTATTCCAACTTCCAGAATTAGGATCTGACCCCGATATCAATAAAGTCAACTCCGTCAAACTTTTCAAAATCTTCTATTTTCCAACTTTCGCCAATTCACGCCGAAATGACTTAAAGACCTCCAAATCAACATCCGGACACACTCTTAAGATTAAAATCACCATATGAAGCTATTAGAGCCGTCAAAAATCTATTCCGGGATCGTCTTCATACAAGTCAAATTATGGTCAACTTTTAAAACCTAAACCTCCAACTTAGGGACTATGTGTCCTTTTTCACTCCGAAACTCACCCGAAACCTAAATCAAACCAACCCGTCAAGTTACATAATCATGATACAACATAGAGAAGAATAAATTAGGGGATCAGGGCTAAAATACTCAAAATGATCGATCCGGTATTATACTAAGTATTTTTTTTGTACTTAAGACGAATACGTCTTGAACGAAACTAATATTTTGCATACATTTAAGATAGTTTGTCTTAAGGCGTTCGCATTGAACATAAAAATTACACTTAAGACGTATGTGTCTGAATTGCTGCCAATTATTTTGTATGCAGTTAAGATATTTTCGTATGAATTCCCAAACTTCAGATAAAATTTTTAATTTTAGACGCAAATTACACTACTTCAGTCGAGTACATTTGAAGTTGTGTCCGAAGTGAGTAACATTGTAATATCTTTTAAACTTACGAGACGCTTGGTTGGGAAACAAATAATTTTGTGATTAATTATTTCGAGATTAGTTATCCCATTCTCCCATAGAAATAAAAAAACTACAATCTAACTAATCTTGGGTATCGTAATCAAACATGAAATAAACTTATCTCAAATTTAATCTTGAGATTAATTTCCGATATCTTGTCATACCAAATGAGCCCTAATAAGGCATTTGGACACTTCCCCCAACAAAAAAAAAAAAAAAATAGAAGAAAAAAAAAGACATTTTATTTTTCCTCTCATGTTTTAAATTCCTATGTACTTAGACTTTAAGATAATCACTAGAAATATTCTAATAATACTAATATAGATTTGACTTTTGAAAAATCAAATTGCTTAACTATGTGAATATATTTATCTTCGGGTTATCTCTGGTTGTTAAAACTACGTTTGGTCAAGTTTTTGATTTGAGATGCATAACATGCATGCATATGCAGCATGGAAGAATACTACATGCATCACATGCATCACTAGAACTGTTTTTGAAATTTTATTACGAAGATCAATAAGGGTTAGTAATATTATTAAAATAAGGAGCATAAGACGACAGACATGCTCATTCTCAAAGAATGCTAGATCCGCATTAATAGGCACACATATTCCTATGAAACCTTATTATTTACACCTCCAATTAAATATATACAATTAGATATATTTATGTTATATATGTCGCATTTTATTAAGAACATTTTTGGTTATAATTTGGTATATGATCTTTTTTTTGGAACTCGGCTAATTCGAATTCGCTTAAATTATATTTTCTTTGGGAGAAAAATATTTGGCAAATTCATATTTAAAGTTTCGATCCAAAATTTTAATTAAAAATAAACAAATACATATCACTCCATTACAAAGTTTAACAGTTGCATCATATTAAAAATTTGTGTAATAGAAAAGGAAAACAAAAACTTGTCTGAGGGTAGACTTCATAGGATGGTGTGCTGGTGTTGCAGTGAACCTTTTCAGAGCAAGATCACTACTTTTACTAATAAGATTAAAATAGGGATTACCCTATTACTTTTTCTTTGTACTACATAATCTCCTTATTATGCCTTAGAATATCTACTTTTCATTTATTAAAATATTTATAAAACGAAATGAAGGTTATGAAATATGAAAAAAGAAAGGTAAACGAAAAATAAAGAAGATAAAATAATATGAAATAAAGAATATTGAAAAAGAATTAAAAAAAGAGAACAATGGTACCTGTGTCATTTTTCCTAGTTAAGTTATGGTAGTTTAGAAAGAAAAGCTAATTTAATCAATAACCTTGAGAGGGTTATATTTTGAAAGGATTTGGGAGTTATAATGTTACCCAAAAGGGAAAACTAAAGAGGGTTTATCCGTAAGGAACTACTGTTTGCAGCAAGATATTGATTATTGGGCGTTAATTAAAAGAATTTGCACTTACTGTTGAGTTGTCCCACATCGGAGGGATTTGAGGTCCTTGCTCTCCTTATGTGGCTTGGGCAATTCTCACCTCATAAGCTAGCTTTTGGGGTTGAGTTAGGCCCAATGTCCATTCTTATCATGGTATCAGAGCCAGACCCATCCCAATTATTGTTACCGATGTTGGGGCCCCATTTATGTTGTCCACGCTCCAGAGATCTGGGCGTGAGGGGGGGGGGGGTGTTGAGTTGTCCCACATCGGAGGGATTTGAGGTCCTTGCTCTCCTTATATGGCTTGGGCAATCCTCACCTCATAAGCTAGCTTTTGGGGTTGAGTTAGGCCCAAGGTCCATTCTTATCACTTGCTTTCTTCAATACCTTTTAATTTAGACGTTGGAATAGCTTTTGGGGTTGAGTTAGGCCCAAGGTCTATTCTTATCACTTGCTTTCTTTAATACCTTTTAATTTAGACGTTGGAATAGCAAGTATGGACTATACAAAGAAGACTTTTAGATTTTCTATAGTTTATAAATCTTTCATATTATCCGAAAATACAAGAGATAATTGTGATTGTTCAAAAATCTTAGATATTGATAATTCCTTTTGCATTTTTTTTTTATAAAAAAAATAGATAATTTTTTAAAAAGCTAATTAATTAACTTCACGAGGAGTTCCCAAAGAAAAAAAGGGGTTTCACGAGGAGCTGCTAGGTCTTGAGAGACTTTACTTTTGAGCAGTTAACCGGCTTTTTATGGAAAAAAGAAGCTCACATTTCGTTATTCAAAGTTTTTTTTATGGGAATATTATGTTTAATTTAAAGAATCTTTGACTATTTAGGTTATCTTCTAATTAGGAATTTTCTTCTTTCATTTATTGTGGCACTACATTATTGAGACATTTCATGCAGTATATATACTAGTTCATAGACCAAACTTCCAATTGCATCCACCAATTTCTCCAATATTGAAAACCTAAAACAAAATTTAGTAATTGTTGTAGTCGTCACATCAAATTAGAGAGTGACATCTTTGTGGCAGCACGAGTCACATATGGTTATCATTTTCTTTTATAATGATGTTTAGTTAAAAGGAATATAATCCATTAGGGCCAACTATTTTCCAGCATTTTAGCATCACTATACTCAAGAAGCTCGTGATAATGAATACAATACCATGTAATTGCTTTTTCTCTTTTCGGCTTCACGTACGAGGCTCGATGATTATATTGGGCCTTTGATTAATATCGATTCACATCGCGTCAGATTCAATTACAAAAGCAAATATTCTCTACAAGAATTTGTTTATTTTCAAAACTTAAATCCAAGACATTTTTGTATACGAGTAAAATCGAAGGTAATGCATTTCCCAATTCTCGATGAAGAAAATGGAATGAGCGCATGAACACACGAAATCAGAATCAAAGCTTGGAATCAGTTGCATTGAGAACCGTGAAAAGTGATGTACGTGCTCACCATCGGGCTTGATAAAACAATGCACCTCGGACTTGGGACGAGTTCTAAGACCTCAGAAAATACAATGACCACTTATGCACGACAGATAGAGGACCCTGATATTCTTAATCAATTGGATATCATGGCACGAATTTCGCTCGATGTTGGTTACGGATCAATAATTAATAAGAAAGGAAAATTTTACTTTTTTTAGACTTATACATAGGATGAAACTCTCTTACTATATAAGGGAGAAGTTTTTCATTGATAAGACACATTTAACACGCAAATCAAGGCAATACAAATTCATTTTCTACTATTTAGCTATTTCAACTCTTACTTAATTGTTTGTTCTTCATTCGTAATTGGGTTCTGACCATGTAATAGTTTTCTCTCTTTTTGGTTTCACACACGAGATTCAATTTTTGTATTGGGGTACCGACTAATCTCGAATCGAATTGTAACTTGTAAGATTTATAAAAGGAAAAACATTCTCTATAAAACAAAGTTCATTCATATAACTCAAACCCAAGACATTTAATTAAATATGAAAAGTTTATACCTCTCCAGGGGAGGAACAAGATGAAAACAAGTAACCCTAATACTTTATGCCCTTTTTTTCCCTCCCAAAAGCTTCAATCACAGCTCCAAAGTGTAGAAGTATTTTTAAATTTAGTAAGTCCAAGTATCAATATGCATGTAAGTGATTTTACATATCGCAAATCTTCTAGAAGTTATGGACAAATGACTTACTTTGTCCAAGTGTCCTTCGTGCAAGATGTGTGGCAATTTGTAAAGAAAATTAAGGACAAGTGTAAGGACACTGTCTATATTTTAAACTAATTATAAGCTTATAAATAGGCACTCATTCCCTAATGATGAAAAATAAGAATTGCTTCCAATTTCTAATTCTTCTCTCCATTACGCCTCTGTTCATTCTTTCAAATTTAGTTGATCTTATTTTTTAATTAATGGATTTGAAAATTAATATTTTGCTGATTCTTGTATCCTCCTTTAATAGAGGTAGACTTGTTTAATTCTGGTGAAATATTTCACATTGCTGAAATAGTTTCTTAGGATAGTGCCTAGCACGACTCAAGCCAGTTGGAGTATTTCCGCTCACTATTAATATTATTGCAGTATTATTATTATTGTTATTTTCCGGTGTCATTTCCCTACAATCTAAGAAACTATGGCAAGCAATACTACTACGGAAATTTTTGATGGTGCTACCAATTCTGGTGTTGTCTCTACTGCTACTGTTCCAGCTGTCCTGCCAGATATCCATGGTGTTGCAAATACGTCATTGCATCCACAACTTTGGCAAACACTAATGTCTAAACACAGGTACGTGAACAGACATGGTTACATATCTAATGCTAATATTAAAACCTTCCAGAAAAATGCACCTCAATACAATAGTAGAGTTGAGATAAATGACAATCTCGCTAAGTCAAAATTAACTTTGACTAAAGAGAATAATATAATTATTGCGGCCATTTCAAAAATAATAACATGGCCAGTATGAGAGATTGGGTGATAGACTCTGGTGCTCCTAGGCATATTGCTCAAACAAAATAAATTTTGTCGTACACCCAAGTTGAGGAAGGAGAAGAATTTATTTATCTTGGTGACTCAAGAACAGTGCGTGTTCTTGGAAAAGGAAAAATTCTTCTCAAACTCACATCTGGTAAAACTCTAGCATTGAGTGATGTATTGGATGTTCCTAATATCCAAACCAATTTGGTTTCTATGGGGTTATTAGGAAAAGTTGGAGTGAAGGTTTCATTTGATAATAATGAGGTCATATTGACCAAAAATAAAATTATTGTGGGCAATGGATTTTGTAACCATGGTTTATTTGTGCTTAATATTTCTGATACTAGCAATGAAAATGCATCTTCTTCTGCTTATATGGTTGAGTCAATTTCTTTGTGGCATGCTAGACTAGGACATGTTAATGCAGTCGCTAGGATTAATATCTGGTTTAGACACAAATATTATTAACAAGTGTGAAATATGTGCTTGATAGCAATACTATAATTGAGACAAAGAATATTGAGTTCTTTGAATATATTTATCTATTATTAGATAAAGTGTCTCATAAACCTGTTGAAACAAATAATGAAATTACCTCCAATGAGGTACTGAGAATGAACAAAAGGCCTAGGAAAAATATTTTTCTTATGGAAATGATTTTCAAACTTTTCTTGTCGATAATGAACCATCAAATTATTTGAAGCTATATCTTTTTCAGATGCTAAATATTGGAAAGTGGCAATAAAAGTTGAAATTGATTCTATTATGAAAACTAATACATGGATTTTAACTAACTTACCTCCTGGTGGAAAACCTATTGGTTGTAAATAGATTTTCAAAAAGAAATATAATCCTGATGGATCTTTGGATAAATATAAAACTCGGTTAGTAGCAACAGGATTTTCTCAAAAATAAAATATAGACTATTTTGATATATTTGCACCAGTGACTAGAATTTCTTCTATTCGAGTTTTAATTGCCTTAGCTTCAATCCGTAAGCTTTTTATCCACCAAATGGATGTGAAAATCGCTTTTCTAAATGGTGATTTAGAAGAAGAGATTTATATGGTTCAACCTGAAGGTTGTGTCATTTTTGGACAAGAAAATAAAATTTGTAAATTAATTAAATCGCTTTATGACCTTAAACAAGCTTCTAACCAGTGGTATGAGAAATTTGAACAACCCCTACCGAGAGACGATTTTTCTCAAGTTGAAGTGGGTAAATGCGTTTATAATAAAATGGTAGACAATGATTATATGATAATATGTTTGTATGTTGACGACATGCTTATATTTAGTACAAGTTTAAATATTTGTGCAAAGTAATAAGTTATTTCTGTCTGCTAATTTTGATATGAAAGATCTGGGAAGTAAATATAATATTGGGAATTAAAGTTATAAGGAGTGAAGATGGAATAATATTTTCTCAAGAACATTATGTTGAGAGACTTCTTAAGAAGTTTGAATATTTTAATATCACACTTGTGAGCACTCCTTTTGATGCTAACTCTCAGTTAAAAAAGAATGATGATGACCAGTTGCTCAGTCTAAATATGCTCAGATTATTGAGAATCTGATGCATTTAGTGAATTTTACAAGGCCTGATATAGCCTATGTTATGTATAGACTGAGTAGATATACTCATAATCCCAACAGAGAACATTGATATGCATTAGATAGACTAATAAAATATCTGAGAGGAACCATGAACTATGGTATCCTATATAGTGGATTTCCTTCTACTTTAGAAGGGTACAGTGATGCAAACAGGATCTCTGTGTTAGATGGACAAAAATTACTAGTGGATATGTATTCACCCTTGGTGGTGGTACAATATCGTGGAAATCAGCTAACAGACGATCACTGCTAGATCAACAATGGAATCAGAGTCTGTAGCTCTGGAGTTAGCTTGTACTGAGGCTGAGTGGCTAAGAAACCTCTTAGCCAATATCCCTTTGATAAAGGACGTATTGCCTTCTGTATCTATACACTTTGATTGCCAAGCGGCAATAACTATAGCAAAGAATAAATCTTATAATTGCAAAAGTAGACACATGAAATTAAAACATGATTTCATAAAGCAGCTGTTGAGAGATGGAATAATTTTCATTGACTCTGTGAAGTTAGAGATAAATTTGGCCGATCCTCTGACTAAATCCGTTGGAATAGAATTAATTCTTTAAACCTTAAAAAGATGGGGTTAAGGCCTACATATCGTCAATAGAGATGGTAACCGACCTATGTGATTGGAGATCCTATGAAGTAGGTTGATATGGATAATAACAAGTCAATATTAGCACTTACCCACTAGATGAGAGTGCTTGATCGCTATTAATTGAGAGGCTGACTTATAACTCATAATGAAATTCATAGTCCTTAATGGATGGTGTATTTAAAAGCAGTATACACTTGATGAATTTACCTATATGAGAGTGGAGTGGGTCGCTCCTATGAGATTTAGGCCTAGTCTCTTGAGCTCTCATGAATAACCAGGCACGCGCATGGCCTATTGGGCACAAAACCGCGTTGAACAGCAAAATTATCGGGGATCAAAATGTGATTGATAAAATTTCTGACTTACATAAGAATTATTGGTTCATAGAAATATTATATTTCACCTAATTCTGTGAGTTAAATTTTATTTATCTAAATTTGGTTCATAGTCCAGAAGATACCGACCTATTATATTTGGACCATACAAATCCAGCAAAATCTTGTTGTTCTCTTTCTTTTTTTTTTTTGAAAATACATGGGGATTGTAGTAGTATTTTCAAATTAAATACGTCCAAGTGTCAATATGCATGTAAGTGATTTTACATATGGCAAGTCTTCTAGAAACTATGGACAAATAGCTTACTTTGTCCAAGTGTCCTTCATACAAGATGCGTGGCAATTTGTAAAGAAAATTGAGGACAAGTGTATGGGTACTTGTTTATATTTTAAACTAGTTATAAGCCTATAAATAGGCGCTCATTCCCTAATGACGAAAAATAATAAGAATTGCTTCCAATTTCTAATTCTTCTCTCCCTTACGCCTCTGTTCATTCTTTCTAATTTAGTTGGTCTTATTTTTTAATTGTTGAATTTTAAAATTAATATTTTGCTGATTCCTGTATCCTCCTTTAATAGAGGTATGCTTGTTTAATCCTGGAGAAACATTTCAGTTTCTTAAGAGAATGCCTATCACGACTCAAGCCAATTGAAATATTTCTGCTCACAAATAACATTATTACAATATTATTATTGTTGTTATTTTCCGGTTTCCCTGCACAAAATACCACGCCAGCAGACGTGGGAAGAATGCAATAGCTGTCGATCATTAAGTTATTTTTTCTTTCTTTGTAATGCATAGGAGGAATTTCAAATAATTCTTGAAATTTGATGATTTTGTATGTGGTGTTTGAGTTTCGAATCTACAAAGTGAGAAGAATGTGCTTACCTTATGCAAAATTAAAAGAAATGAAAACAAAAAAAATTCTTAAGCAAATTTTACTAATTTGGGTTAACAAATCCTGGAAGTCGCACTGATCTCAAGTTTTTGGCACATCATGAATTGGATATTTATTATTTAAACTTTGGTTCACACAGGTTTACTTTCAACTATATATATTACTCACAAGGGTTGTGGTGGAGTGATAAGTACTCCTTCATCCTTAACTAGAGGTCTCGAGTTCAAGCCCTGGGTATAAAGTCGCTTTTATTAGGGAGCTCTTTACGGGCTCCAATGTGGAACCAAACGCCGGGTAGGAAACCAAAAAAATTATAGATACGTACTGAGTTCACATACGTTTTCATTCAACTACATTGACTATTAATTTCTATTTCTACTTGCAGATACCCAACAGATTTGCTGATATACTGCCTTTGTGAAACAAGAAATATTACACAAACTTATACGCACATATATATCTTATGTCCACTGGGAATAGTCTAGGATTAATTACTCTGAGAGTCGCACAATTTCAATTACTATATTATTTTAGAGGCCTAGCTAGATTTCTGGCGTTTTGCAACCTAAATAACCTTTTGTTATTTCTTTAAATCACTATTAGAATAGGATTTTTTCTTAATAATTGACTATTCCCTTGATCTTTCTACTCGTATCATGTAGTCTAGTAATTTAGTGTCACGATCCAAATTTCGCTGTCGGGATCATGATGGCACCTAACTTTTCAGTTGCTAAACAAGTCAATAATTAGAGATTAATATACTCTCTTAAACAATTCAATACATAACAACAATTTAACCATAACAGATTAAAGGAGTGCAGAATTCTATAATAATCCAAGTAATTATGCATAATTATCCAGAATCTGGTGTCACAGTTCACGAACTTCTAAGTTTCACTACAAATAACTTGCTGAAGAAAAGTACAACTATTTTCGAGTTAAAAGAAATAGTAAACTGAAATAACTGAAAGGAGACTCCAGGGTCTTCTGTGGGATTGAAGTCAGCAGCTCAATTCGGGCAAACATGGTCCAGTACCGAAATCTGCACAGTAAGTGCAGAGTGTAGTATCAGTACAACCAACCCATGTACTGGTAATTGTCAAGTCTAACCTCGACGATGTATTGGGAAAAATTAAATTTAAATTAAAGATGACATGGCATGACACGTGGATCAGTCAAATAGTCAAAGTGTAATAATCGAGTAAAAGGCACGGGAGATGACAGATAGGGGAAAAGAAATTTAAACAAGCACGAGAAGGAATTTAGACACGAGTCTCGTAGCAATTCAAGTCATTTAATGCCAACGGATCAAAAGGCATTAAAAACAAGAATCTAAAGACAAAAAAGAGTCCAAATTTAGTATTAAATACCCTATACGTTAGAGAATTGGTATTTAATAGGAATGATTGTGTAACGGCTTATTTAATATTATTATTACTCATAATTGTATCATTAAAGCTGATGTTTCATTCCTTTACCTAGGATCAACTATAAAAGGAAGGAGTCCTATCATTTATAAGGACATGGAAAATCAACTACATCATATTGAAATACAAACTTGTTTATTACTTTATTGTTATTCTCTGAAAGCCTATTAATTTTTTGGTCTCTTGATTATCAGTAACCAGATTTCTTATCATAAATTCTAGCTTTGACCAAAATATTATTTTTTGGTTAAACAAATTAGTTCCGTTACCGGGAATCTGATAATCCATTTTTTTGAAGTTACACTCTGTTAACATCATGTCAAACAACAATGATAACAACAATCAGGAAAATCAGGTCCATCAAGTGGAGGGGGATGAGCTCAATAATGTTATGCCTCAAGCTTTTCCACGTGGATCTCGAGAATGAACTCCTAATGATATGTATGAACATGTTGATGGAGGAGTTGAAACAAGAGATGAACTTTTGCAAAAAATAATTGATGTACGAATTGACAAAGCATTGAAAGCTTTAGTTAGTCGATTGCCTGCTGCGCCAGCAACGCCTAATAATAACACGTTGGAAAACCCTCGCTCTGGTCTATTTAATTCTGGTAATGGAGCAACCGCTAGTGATTCACAAGAAGGAGAACAAGGTAATTCAGATAATTCTCTTCTTCAAAATTTAGTACTAACCTTGCAGAAACAACTCATGGAGCAAAACAAGCGTATCGAGCAAATCCCTGGAGTTTCGCCTGAAATAAAAGGAGTAGATGTGGATAAATACTCACAACAACCATGGAAACCAAGCGCTGATCCCCTATCAATTCTAAAAATATTCAAAATGCCAGACATCCCAAAATATGATAGTACAACAGACCCACGTGACCACGTAACTGCGTTTATAACAGGAGTGATGGGCAACGATTTGACCAAACAAGAAATTGAATCAGTATTGGTCAAAAAGTTTGGGGAGACGCTCACGAAGGGTGCATTAATCTGGTATTCTCTTTCGCCTGAAAATTCTATAAATTCTTTTGCTGAGCTTGCAGATTCTTTTATTAAAGCACACTCAGGAGCTCAAAAGGTCGAGAAAAGGATGCAGGATATCTTCAAAATCGAACAAGGGAACTCTGAGTTGCTTAGGGATTTTGTTGATAGATTTGAACGTGAAAGAATGAATTTGCCCCGTGTACCAGATAACTGGGCAGCGATAGCTTTTGCAAGTAATTTGAACGACAAAAGTTCAGAAGCCACGATAAGGCTTAAAGAAAGCCTTCGTGTATTTCCCGCAACCACTTGGAACGATGTTTATAACAGGTATAGTACAAAGCTTAGAATCAAAGAAGATACCATACCTCAATATCATCATGAAGAAAGGAGCGGATCCAGGAGGTCAGAAGTTGAAAAACGATCAGGTAAAAATAAGTACGATCCATATATGGGACCTGCAGGAAAAGATTCACAATCTAGACAGATAACCAACGATTTGATCAAAGGTCAATAGATAGGGAAACCGGGTCTTCATCCAAGTTCAGAGGCGATCGAAGCAACCAAGAGCCACGAGATGATGATAGGAATTTAATGGCACGATTCGCTGGTTATAATATCATTGTAACTAATTCCGAGCTAGCTGTTCTGAGGGGTATGCAAATATCATTCTACTAAGGGTATTGCGGGAAATGCAAGTGAAGATAAAATGATACCCAAGGCGCATACTTTGTCAGGCTTCGACAATTCAAGCGTGGTAACAAAAGGTGAGGTAATTCTAACAACGTTTGATGCAGGTGTTATTAAAAAACTAAATTTCAGGTAGTTGATATGGATATGGCCTACAACATAATCATAGGGAGACCATGGATCCATGATATGGATGCTGTTCCATCAACTTTGCATCAAGTTATTAAGTTTTTATTACCCTGGGGAATACGTCAAATTCAAGGGGATCGACAAGCAGCTAGGAGTATCAACGCCATAACAGATGCAAGTACCGTGAGCAAGGAGAAATAGCAATTACAGGAAATAGTTGGAGGTGTCAATAATCAAACTTCAACTGAACTAGAAAAAATGGATTTAGACTCAAGACTTGATGTAATTCAAGAACTTGAAGAAAATGAGAACATTAAAACAACAATAGAGGAGCTCGAGGCAGTGGTGCTATTTGAGCAATGGCCTGAAAGAAGGATTTACATAGGAGCCAATCTAAATTCTGACATGCAAGGTATGTTAATTGAGTTTTTAAAAGCTAACGTGGACAGTTTTGCTTGGTCCCACGCTGATATGACAGGAATACCACCTAATGTGATAACTCACAAATTCAACAAGGACCCACCTTTCACACCTATAAAGCAAAAGAAAAGAAAGAAAGGTGCATTCAAGAATCAGGTAATTCAAGATGAAGTCCAAAAATTATTAAATATTGGATCAATCCGCGAGGTAAAGTATCCTAATTGGTTAACTAATACGGTGGTCGTACCTAAAAAGAACTATAAGTGGCGTGCATATGTGGATTATATTGATCTAAACAAATCTTGCCGTAAAGACTCTTTCCCTTTACCACATATAGATCAGTTAATTGACACAACCGCATGTCATGAACTTCTAAGTTTTTTAGATGCATATTCGGGATATAATCAAATTAAAATGGATCTTGATGATGAGGAAAAAAACTTCTTTCATCACAGACAAGGGGACTTACTGTTATAAAGTAATACCATTTGGTCTAAAAAATGCTTGATCAACCTGTCAAAGGTTAATCATCAAAATATTTCAAGAGCATTTAAAAAAGACTATGGAGGTATATATAGACGATATGCTCGTCAAAACCCAGCATTCTCACGATAATATTTCTCACTTATCTATTATATTTGAAATTTTACGGAAAATTAACATGAAACTCAACCCAGAAAAGTGTGCATTTGGAGTTGCTTTAGGTAAATTCTTGGGTTTTCATCTTTTTAACCGTGGCATTGAAGTAAATCCTTCTCAGATTAAAGAAATAGAAGAAACACCTGATATCCTTACCAATAAGAAGGAGGTTCAAAGATTAACGGGAAGGATTGCCACATTGGGAAGATTTATTTTCTAATTTTTCAGAAAATTTTTTTAAGTTCTTTTGTGCTCTTAAAAAGCAAGACCATTTTGAGTGGAACGAAGATTGTCAACAGGCCCTTAGCTTGAAAGCTTACTTATCAAATCCTCCAGTGTTGGCGAAACCAAAGGAAGGTGAAACATTGCTTATCTACTTAGTAGTATCAGAAGTCGCGGTAAGTGTTGTTTTGGTACGAGAAGACCAAGGTAAGCAATCCCCTATTTATTATGTAAGCAAATCTTTATTTGATGCTGAGACACGATATCCACAACTAGAAATGTTAGCATTAGCTTTGCTCATGGCATCTAGGAAATTGAGACCTTATTTTTAATGTCATCCAATTGTCGTAGTTACTTTTTTTCCATTACGAAACAGTTTGCATAAACATGAATTATCAGGAAGATTAGCAAGATGGGCTATAGAATTAAGTGAGTATAAAATTATTTATCAACCTAGGACTGCTATAAAATCCCAAGTTCTCGCTGATTTCATAGCGGATTTTAGTTAAGGGATGCATTTACAAGCAGAAAAGGAATTACAAGTCTTTAATGGAATAAACCCAGGAACTTGATTTTTGTGAACTGATGGTTCATCTAATGCAAAGGGAGCATGCTTAGGAGTTGTTCTTAAACCACCTAAGGGTGAGAACATTAGACAGGCTATAAAGTGTTACCCTGTAGCTAACAATGAAGCAGATATGAAGCTGTTATTGCAGGTTTAGAGTTGGCATTAGAACTTGGCATCACACAAATTATAATCAAAAGTGATTCACAGCTCGTGGTAAATCAAATGCTGGGGACTTATATAGCCAGGGAAGCTCGAATGCAAGAGTATCTCGAAAAGGTACGGGAACTGATAACACAGTTCAAAACTTGGAAGGTAATATAAATCCCAAGAGGCAGATTCTCTAGCTAATCTTGCATCTGCGGCGGACATAGCAAATGATGCAAATTCTTCAATCATACATTTATTCCATTCCGTTCTCGAAACCGACAAAAATGAGGTAAATTTTAATCACTTAACTTGGAATTGGAGAAACGAAATAGTAGTTTTTTTGCAACATGGAACTGTTCCTGAGGATAAAATAAAGCTCATGCCCTTCGAAAGAAAGCTACTCGTTATTGCCTGTATGAAGGAAACCTTTACCTAAAAATGTTTGGTGGACCATTAGCAAGGTGTGTCGGACCTTCTTAAACTGAGTATGTGATGAGAGAAATACATGAGGTACATTGTGAAAATCATGCAAGAGGCAGGTCACTCGTAAGGACATTGATTCGAGCAGGACATTATTGGCCTAAAATGGAAGAGGAGGAAACTGATTTTGTGTCTAAATGTGACAGATGTCAAAGATACGGTAATAATATGCATAGACCGCTGAATTATTATACCATGTTGTGTCTCTATGGCCCTTCATGAAATGGGGGATGGACATCGTAGGTCCATTACCACAAGAAAAAGGTCAAGTAAAGTTTCTACTCGTACTTACTGATTTCACTAAATGGGTAGAAGCAGGGGCATTCAAATAGGTACGAGAGAAAGAGGTCAAAGATTTTATTTGGAGAAAAATCATATGCCGCTTTGGGGGTACCAAAAGAAATCGTATGTGATAATGGTCCACAATTCATAGGAGTAGAAATCACAGAGTTCTTCCAAAGTTGGAAAATTAAAAGGATAACTTCAAAACTATACCATCATGTAGGCAATGGACAAGCGAATCCACAAACAAAGTCATAATCAATAATTTAAAGAAAAGATTGCAAGACTCAAAAGGTAATCGGCCTGAAGTGTTACTTACGGTATTATGGGCGTATCGAACAACGACGAAAACAAGCACAGGAGAAACACCATTTTCAATGGTTTATGGAGCAGAGGCCTTAATACCAGTGGAGATAGGGGAACCAAGCACAAGGTATGTTGAAACAACAAGAGACTCAAATAATGAAGAGTTACGAGCGAATCTTGATTTGCTCGAAGGAAGAAAAGAAATGACATTAATAAGGATGACAGCTCAAAAACAAGTAATTGAATGATACTATAACAGGAAAACACGTCTCAGGTTTTCCAAAATTGGGGACTTTGTACTCAAAAAAGTGTTCCAATCTACGAAAGCTGCTAACTCTGGAAGCTAAGTCCAACATGAGTAGGTCCCTATCGAATCTATGACATTGCGGGAAAAGGAGCATACGAGTTGGAGAGAATGGATGGCAAGGTCCTACCTTCACATTGGAATGCTGTCCATCTAAAGAGATACTACTTCGAAGGGAGTGGTCGAAGTCAGGTATCCCCATGTAAGATTTTTTCCCTTTAAATTATTAAAATTTTACTAACGATTTAGATGCTAGGCAAAAACCCTAACTCATGCCAAATGATGAGTCACGACCTGCACGATAAATGGAATACTCTTAAATTCCGAGCCTAGGGTTACATTAATCTGATGGAAATACACACGGGTTAGGCAGTCTTAATCTATAATCGTACCTCCGAGTCCTGTATATTTTTCTGTTTCAGGAAAAGAACCAAACTGAGAGAAACATATAAGTGTTCGAGGTTCATTTTTCACCGCTCAAACACTTGGAGGACTACATATTATACACAGATGCGTGTAGAAAAATAGATGCGAATATCAAGAGATACGAATATCAAACAAAAGTTGATCAAAGTTTTGGAGACAAGTGTTGAGAGGAAATTATGAAGTCATCAGCACTCAGCATAAAACATTCATTATAATGTTACGAACGAAGTCATTATTAAACCCTTCCAAAATTTGTAAAGATAGAGTTGTGACTATGTATTGAAAACGGGTTATGAAGAAAAAATCTTGTCTATTTTATATCATGTAAAAAATCTGTTACAAGAAAAACAGTTAGGAGAAAGTCATAGATGTATTCTAACACATGTAATAGTCACAAAAACTTGTCAAAGTTCATGAATGAAAAGTTATCAAAGTTGTTTCACACAAAACATGAGTATTCCTATTTATTTCATCTTATTATTACACCATTATGAAGTTGAGACGTCTTCTTCATTAAGTGTTTATAAAATAAAAGGGCCATCTTTTATAAACTTCGTGTTGATATTCCATGAGAAGAATCATAAAGCATTTTCAAAAGATAAAAATGCTAAGCTATTCTATAAGTCGTAAATAAGTAAATAGGTAGGAATAGACTATAAAGAAGCAATTATAAAAACTTCTTAGCATAAAAGACTAAGGAAAAACTTAGTCATCGAAATGTTAGTTTTAAGCCCCATTATATTAACTGGGGACTTCACCAAAAGATTTCTTCAAAATTGCTAAGGGACAATATTAACAATCACTAAAAAGAAAAACTCAATACATTTAACTGGTCGAAGAAGGATTCAGAGCTTCAGAAGTTGAAACATTACTTTCAGAAGCAATAACAGGTGTGGTCACAATTTCTGAAGAAGTAGCAATAGGTGTGGTTTCAACTGAGCTTGAAGTTATAGCATCACCGAGGGAAGCAATAGTCAGGAGAACTTCAATTCCCACAGTCTGTGTCATAGAAGCTTCACCCTAAAAAACCGTAATCACAACTTCAACCACCTCAGTAATTGCTTCAGAGTTCAGTAACTCATCCAATCCAGGAGCTTCGAGAGTTGGAGAAGGGGTATTAATACTTCCAAGTGCAGGAGAAGGAGTATCAGGAGGTTGTTGGCTTTTCTCAATCAATTCAGATTGCTGGTCAAAATTTTCTTGTGTGGCCTCCATCAAGGCATCACGATGAGAATTTAGAAAACCCCAACTCACCTCTATGTTGAAATTTTCTTCAAGAGCGTTATACTCCTTCTCCAAAGCCTTATTTTCTTTTTCACACATAGCAATATCATTTTTTGCTATTTGGTGTTCAGCTAGGTGAGAAACCAACGAAGCTTCAAGAGAGGCATGGGAACTTTCCAAGGCCCAAATTTTCTCTGAAGAAGTCCTCAAGTCATTTTGTGCATGAGTCAGGTTTTCAGCTAACTCCCTTGAGTATTCTTCCTTCTTCTCCAAAAGTGCCTTAAGCTCTTTAACCTCATCGTTGGCATTAGATAGAGAGCATTCCAAAAGCTCTTTATCCTTTGTATACTAGCCCCAAGAAGCATTGGCAATTCCCAACTCCAAAGATAAGCTACGATTTTACTGCTCCAAGTGAGCCCTACTCTCCTATAACTCCTCTATAGTCCTTTGGGAACTCTCAAATTGATCCTTCCAGTTTGCTGCCTCAAGTAAGGCATCCTCAATTATGTTCCTAGCTTTAGAGATAACCTTTGTGGACTCACGCTCCTTGTTCTCTAACAAAGAGACTCGCCCGATCAGCTCAGCCCTAATAAGATTAGCCTACGGTTATAAAACATAAAAGTCAGAACTTGGAAGGAAAAAGAAGAAACACATTCAAGGTCAAGAAAATTGCCTTTAAAGTTGAATGAACTATGTCATTCATCAAGGTGTAACAACTGTGGCTCTGCATTTTGTTCTTCTCAATCTCTCCAATAAGAGGCTTGAGCCAAGTATTCTGCCCCTCCAGATTTTCTTAAGAGGCTTTTTTGGCAGGGACTTCGAGTGTGACACTCCTTATTGTCATGCCTCGATTGCTGGAGCTTACTTCTATCGGAGAGACAGATGAAGATGGAACAAAATAAGGGGGAATTGTAGAAAAGGTAAACACCACAGGAGTCATAGGAATTGAAGCAGTAATGGAAGGAGTGGATGTAGAAATTAACCCAGGAACGGAAGTAGAAGTAGTCAAAACTGGTGAAGGAACAGAAGCAATCAATGGTGGCAATGAAACACTTACGGATGGCAAAGGAATGGAGGAAGTAGGAACGAATGAAGAAAGAGGGGCTTCATAAAAAACAAGTCCAAGCTTGCCACTCCAAAAGCCACTATAAAAGGGACGCTGAGTTGATTCATTCGTACCTCTTGGCACAGTGTCCTCGTCTAAAGGAATAAAAACAGGCTCGGTGGTTGAAGTTTGAGCAGGAATATCTTCAATTTCATTATCATTGATGACTCTCTCCTAACCCTTGGCCTGGCTACTAACGAGGTACCTTCCTCTTCCTTATTCTCCGAGCCTTCTCCTATAGCTTTTCTTTTTTGAAGAATGGCTTGAGCCTTGTCCAAATCAAGTACAGCATTGCCAGACAAGCGAATGGCCATAACTACATCGGGTGCCATTCCTTTGGAACCAAATCCTGATCAAAAGAAGGATATACAATCAGAATAAAGGAAACATTACTTAATGTGTACAAAACTGTGTGTAAAAAAGATGATACGTGTGTTTTAACTTTCCAGCCATGTGTGACAGAAACTGATTTCCAAGTTTTTTGCTCCTAAGGAGCAATCTTCAAAATTGAATCTACCCAACCACGGAAGTTGGGAACAAGTTTCACATCTCCCAAGGTTGCTAGAAAACCAAAAAGAGATGAAGTCAGAAAAATAATCGAAATTCTCAAAAAATAGGTACGGTCCAATAAAAAAGAACGTACGTGCAAAATTTCACTTCTCAGGGAAGGGAATATTTGTTTCACTAAGCAAGTCCACCGTACGTACAGCAACTTAACGAGCATACCATCCACGATCGTTGTCATCCTCTGGGCTTACCAAAACCTTCTTACTTCCTGCAGTTAAGGTAAAAACCCCATGGCGTATTAAGTTAGGATGGTATAAATGGATGAGGTGAGAAAATATAAAGTTGACGTTGACTTTGGTAGATAGAAATCTTAAACAAGCCACTGCTCTCCACACCAGAGGACCAACTTGGGCCAAACAAATATTAAAGAAACGACAAAAAACGAGAATGACCAGGTCCATCGGAGGATTAAAACCCAAAGTAAAAGGGTAAGTATAAACAAAAGAATACCCAATCCTAAAAGAAGAGATTCTTTGATTTGGGGCAGGAATAAACATTCGGAGACTATTTCTCCAGTTACAATCTCTTCTAATGGTAGGGATTGTAAGTTCAGTCACTAAAGTAGGATAAGTATCGACTTTTTCTAAACCAGCAACTTGCTTTTCAAGAGAAATTCTATCACTCATAAAAGACAAGTCCCTGAGTACGATTTCATCCACTAAAGGTTCTCGGGAAGAATAGGAGATTTCATTACCTTTAGAAGAAGGTGTTTTGGAATAGAACTCCTAGAAGAGGAACCAGAAGAGTCGTCTCGAGTAGATTCTAACCATGTTCGAAGTCTGTCACCTCTGCCTCTTCTATGTCTAACAGGGTCGTTGGGAAATTTGTCTAAAATTGGAACTCTTTTTGGGTTAGGGATTGGAGATGCCATTGTTGAGAAAAGATGGATCGAAAGAAAGAAAAAGTAAGGAATAAAGCGTTTTCTAAAGATTTCTGAAGAAGACAAAGGAAGAAAAAGGTTAAGTATGTATATGATGGCAACCGTCAAACTCAGAAGTGTAATGATGAAAAGCCTATAATAAAGGCAACTATCACTTTGATGGAGTGAAGAAGCCTTAAAAAAGGGTGTAAAATGGAAGGGTCAATCAAAAAGGACACATGGACAGAACATTAAATGGAAAAGATAACTAAGACGTCAATAATGTCATACGCATTAATTATGGCATAAATTCCCCTTTTTATGAAGATCCACTTCCCAATTATTTAATTGATAAATAAATAGAAAGTGGAGGACTATTTGTATTGGGAAAAAATTAAATTTAAATTAGATATGACGTGACATGACACGTGGACTAGTCAAAAAGTCAAAGTGTAATGATCGAGTAAAAGGCACGTGAGATGACAGATATGGGAAGAGAAATTTAAACAGGTACGAGAAAGAATTTAGACACGAGCCTCGTACCAATTCAAGTCATTTAATGCCAACGGATCAAAAGGCATTGAAGACAAGGATCTGAGGACAAAAAGGAGTCCAAATTCAGTATTAAATACCTGATACGTTTGAGAATTGATATTTAATAGGAATGACTGTGTAATGGCTTATTTAATGTCATTTATTGCTCATAATTGTATCATTAAAGCTGAAGTTTTATTCCTTTACCTAAGATCAACTATAATAGAAAGGAGTCTCATCATTTGTAAGGACACGGAAAGTCAACTACATCATATTGAAATACAGACTTGTTTATTAGTTTATTCTTGTTCTCTGAAAGCCTATTACTCGTTTTTGGTCTCTTGATTATCAGTAACCCTATTTCTTATCTTAAATTCTAGCTTTGACCAAAATATTATTTTTTGATTAAACATGCGAAATAGTGACGAGGCTATGAAAACACACTTCCAAACAAACCTATGCAGTTTATCAATACATATACACTAATAACAACAACTAAAGAAACAAGGCAAGAAGTGTTGGGAAGGGGGCATGCTGAGGGGATTACAAGACAAAGAATTTCAACAGAACAGAGAACATGAAAAATCAATATACCTTAATCAAATAGAAATGGGTAAATACAGTAAACGAAAGTGCGCGACATCACCCTTCAGACTTTTACTTTCAACCTCACAAGATAAAATAATAGAAACGTGCACGACATCACCCTTCGTGCTTTTACACTCAACCTCACCATAATAAATAATAGAAACATGCACGACATTACCCTTCGTGCTTTATCACTCACAAAATATTACACAACATCACCCTTCGTGCTTTAACACTCTCCCTCACTAAAACAATGAACAATGACAACGGGGAGATCGGAATATCAAGAACAAATTTTACTCCAACACTTAGTTCCACACTACCAACCTCAATTTTGAGTCAATACTCAATACCAAATTCAGTAAAACATGATAAGAATTTTTCAACAATCGAATAACTAGTCTAAACCTGAACAATGTGATCAAAGAATATAACATTTACAAGAATAAGAATCACTCACATGCTATGACTCGATGACATTCCATTGGCACTCGTCACCTCACCTATACATTGTACTCAACATCCAAACACGTAGCAAGTAGGCAAATAAAACCTAATCCCTCAGGCCAAGATTAACCATGACATTTACCTCGCTCCAACGGCCAAATTCAAAGCTCAATCACCGTTTTTCCTTTCACACAAGCCTCCGATCAAATAGAATCTTGCAAATTACCAACCAAATAATTCAATTTAAGCCTTAGGAACTACCAACGATTGCAAGGAATTCAATTTAGGCCATTTTTAAAAAAGTTAACACCGGGTCCCGCTTGGTCCAAACCCAAAATTTAGACCAAAACTCGATTACCTATTCACCCCCGAGCTCGGATATATAATTGATTTTGGAATCCGACCTCAATTTGAGGTTTAAGTCCCCAAATTTCGAAATCTCTAGTTCCACCTAAAAATTCCCAATCCCACTATGAAAATCTTAGATTATAGGTTGAAATCTTTTAAAATAAAGTGAAAGATTGAAAGACGTGAGTTAAGAATCACATACCTATGATTGGGAAAGAAGTGGTCTTTCTTTGGAAAATCGCTTAGAGAATTTCTTGTTTTGAAAGTTTTGAAAAATGAGCAAGCCACTCTAAGAGGGAAGATGCAGATAAAAGGCTAATAGCCTGATGTTAGCTTCTACGACATAAGCTTTAGATCTATCAACGAATAATAAATATTTCATAAGAAAAGAAATCCCGTATAAGTTAAGTTTTACCAGTTGCAGATGTTGTAAATGCGACATAAATTCATCATATTTGCGAAGATTCCCACAGTGCTGCCTTCTTCGCAAATGCAAACTAAGCTGGTCGCAAATGCGATCAAATGATTGCAATTGTTAAAGCTGCCTCCCCGTCCCATCGCAAATGCGAAGGAATGGTCGCATTTGGGAACATAAGCTAGCCCAACTTCTCTTCGCATTTGTGATGAGAAGCTCACAAATGAAAACTCTTCAGAGATTGCAAATGCGATGATTGACCTCACATTTGCGAGGTCTGAGGCCTGAAACAAAAACCAGCAGTGTTTAAATATCTATTTTCACTCCGTAGCCTATCCAAAACTCACCTGAGCCCTAGGGGCTCCAAATCAAATATGCACACAAGTCGTAAAATCTCATACAAACTTGCTCGCGCGATCAAATCACAAAAATAATACCTAGAACTACGAATCAATTAGCACCAAATCAAATGAAATTCTCAAGAACATATTGAAATTTCTATTTTCTCAACCGGACGTCCGAATCACGTTAAACCAACTCCTTTTCTCACTAACTTTTACTGACATGACTTAAATATTATATTAAATCTGTACCGGACTCCGACCAAAATACGTACCCGATACCAGTAAGATCTAACATTAAAAATTATTAAATTTTTAGACTTATAATTTTTAACAATAATTCATAACTCGGGCAAGGGACCTCCAAATCTAATTTCAGACATTCGCCCAAGTTTCATGTTTCGATACAAACCTACCGGGACTGTCAAAATACGAATCCGAGTCCGTTTACTTAAAATATTGACCGAAGCCAACTAAATTTACTTTTAAAGGCAAAATTTATTATTTTCTTTAACTTTCAACATAAAAGTTTTTCACACTGCGCATACAAATCCAGGAGGAATAAAATAATATTTTAAAGATCTCGAAACACAGAACTTAGTTTTTGAGATTCATCATAAATAAGCTTAATGCAAAATGCTATTTCGTCTTTATAATTAGCTGAGTCATTCCAACTATTTCAAATATGCAGCCAACTACGACACTGATTTTGTTCCTTCACGTAGTTCATATCCAAACCCCAATGCCCAAATTAATTATATGAATATGTCAAGAATTAAGCCATGTATCTGTTCAAGCCTTGACATATACAGTTATTTGATACTTGTGTAGATGAAAGCTAATAAATATTCAATAAAATAGCTGAAGTGCGCGTAATCTGGCTCGGGCACAACCGATATTAAAAAAGACTTAAGCCATGTATATACTCAGAGCTAAGGTGGGTATGTAGGTCCAAGCATAGGGTAGGAACAAAGCCCGTGATTCCCGACGCAAAGGAAGCTGCAAACATGCAAAAACAAATTCATCCTTTTTCTTTCTTTAAGAGTAGTTATACAGATCAACATCACATACAGCAAGGCATCATACACTTAATGTGTCAGCACAAAAGAAAAAATATAAATCATTTCCTATATTTATATTAAACCACATTAGTATACTATCGCTTAAGCAATAAATTGAGGTGGTATGTACTACTTATATACTATTTATTAATAACGGTTAAGCAGTAAAATTGTATTACAATGCATATATTTTTCATTCATTAGTTTGATTTAAATATCAAATATGAGGATAAGTTTTTGCACTCGCTACTAATAGCAACCCATGTTTGTTGTGCTCACTTGGCTAAAAGTTTTAGTCCAAACCAAGATAATTGCTCTTCAAATACTCTTCTTTATGCCAATATATTGCACTTAAATTTTCTTTGATGTATCACGTTATGTTAAGATGAATTCTGGGCCATGTTTATAAAAAATTAATTTCGTCCAGTGGAAGGACAATTAAGTCGCTGCTCAAGAATTAAATAAATTGGATAGATCAAATGGGACAAATCGAACAATGGAAAATTTTCCATCTTTCCAATGTGAAAGAGCAGGGAAATTTGGAAAACCGATATAAGCTGCTAAGTTTATATTGGAATCTTTTTGTATTGATGGTATTAAAAAATGGTAGAATTTCAATCTTCATTGATCAGTGTGGTCCCAAGACTCATTTCTATAAAACAAGAGAAACCAAAATGTATTTTTGACTTACCGAGACTCAGTCCATAAACAAGACTATATTAAGTGTCTTAGCCCTTTGTATTGCCGTTGAAATTGGTAGAAGTGGGTATGTTTTTCAATGATGTTGAAGCCATGAAGCAGTCCACAAAATTTTTTTTTGTAACCGTGGCGTTCAGATTAACTTGTATGTACCTCAACTAATTTTAGACAATACATGTTATCTTTCATCATTACAGGTATCGAGTAATTTTGTTTACCAAAATTTGAACAGATGGAAAGAAATAGTCCAATATTTTGCCTGCCGAAAGCAGTCCACAATTTACTGAATTATTTTACAATACAATATATATATATATATATATATATATATATATATATATATATATATATATATATATATATATATATATATTATATAATGTTTGGTTGCACAGAAATTAATATAATAATTTAACTTGTATATTATAGTAGTGGCAGTGTGAAAAAATATTGAATTATTGAAAAAAAATTTGATGGAAACAACATCAGCTGAATGAATTCGACTAATAAAATTATCTCAAATATTTTAGAATGTCTCAAAAGAGAAAGAATGTTATAACAAATTAAGATAGATGGAGTAAATTACTAAGGGAAAATGACACTATAGTTAGATGTCAAAATAATAGCCGAAAAAATATATATGTATATATATACATATTTGGTATGATATATAAAAGAAATTATACAAATTTTATATATTTTTTTTGGTTACCAAATATAAATAGTTTCTGGCGAGAGCTAAAATTGAGGATACCCCTTATTTATTTATTTTTGAAGAGAAAAAAAGTAAGAAACCTTTTCTTTCCTTTTTTTAAATTTTTTTAAAAAGGGCAATTTTCGTGACATGCTGCTTTCCTACAGATGCTTTAAAACTTAGAGCTGGCCTCACATGACGTAAATGTTTCCTTAGTTTTAAGATTTATAGTGTTAATTCTCATGTGCATCATCCATGGAATCATGCATGCATGGATACACATAATAATTAATAAAGAGTTAGATAAATAATTGCTTTGGGGGGGGGGGGGGGCTAGGGTTTGATTTTCCCATTTGTTCTACGTAAAACTGTAACTTCCATTTTCTTTTTCGGACATCAGTCTATGGAATATTTAACTTCTTAAATTTCATGTCTGCTATCTCCTCAGATAGAAAGAAAGTTTAGAGTTATGCAGTTTGTAAGAAGCCCTAATTCATCACAGGAGATGCTAAAAGATTTACTGTTTCCTTCTTCTCCTTTTTTGTAAATAATATTGCAAGAATCTCATGTTTAAGAGAAACTTATAGTAAAATATGATGGAGGATAGTGGTGAGACTGGATGTAATACCAAGACGAGTTCGAATTCAGGAAAATATGAGGATGATGAGGACAACAATTCGAGCAAGTTTAAGGATGGAGGAAGCTCAAGCAATAGTACTGTTGAAGAGAGTGAAAAGAAACCCTCTGTGAGACCTTATGTTCGATCCAAGATGCCTAGACTCCGATGGACACCTGATCTCCATCTCCGCTTCATTCATGCTGTGGAAAGACTTGGTGGACAAGATCGTACGTTTTTACAACATTTTGGAGTTTGTAATAGTTAATTAATCTGTAATTATGTATTCTCTCGAACAATTTAAGCTTTTATATGAGATGGTCACACAGTTCAAACTGATGTTTTATTAGAGTATTTGGCCTTGGTTAACGATGCTTTTGCTTCTATTTTTGGTGCAGGAGCAACACCAAAGTCAGTTCTTCAAATGATGAACATAAAAGGACTCAACATTGCTCATGTCAAGAGCCATTTGCAGGTAAATTAGAGTTTCTATAATAAAACTCAAGATCTATAATTTTTTGGTTCATTTAAATTTAGATGAGAAAGATATTGTTATCTCACTTAACATAATTGCTTAGGTTTCTCTGATTAACTTTTCTCCCTTTGATCTGTTTGTGTGTCATAGATGTATAGAAGCAAGAAGATGGATGACCAAAGTCAAGGTATGCTTTTATAATATTTATCTCTTTGTTAGTTTCAAATTTTAGTTTTTTTTTTTGGTGGTAGTAAATTTTGATTTGGAGTTCTTTCCTATAGGATTTGCACATCATAGGCTTTTTATGGAAGGTGGAGATCCAAATATCTACAACTTGAGCCAACTCCCTATGTTCCCTACTTTTCATCAGAGGCTCAATTCCACTTTTAGGTATGTAATGCATATGATTCACATCTTTTCTGCTTTCACTTCCTCTTCATATCACAAGCATATCAATAATTTAAATTTGATGGATTCAACGTTTATGTTCTCATAATTATGTCCATTGTGCTTTTGCAATTATAAGTTCAAAAATAAGTATTTGTTGAAATTTCAGGGATTTGATGTTTTACACATATATTTATGCACCGATTAAAAAAATTACTAGATTCCATTGAATATCAACCCTTTGAAAGTGGATTTCATCCTCCTCTTTTATATCCCTGAAAAAGAATAATAGGAAAACAATAATTCTTTGTTTTAAACTCGTTTTCCAGATATGAAGATGCTTGGAATTGTCATGGTAATTGGACGAGGGGACAAAGCAAACTAGACAGGAGCAATCGAGGATTTTACACAACATTGACTGAGAGGATCTTTGGTAGCAACCATGGAAGGGAAGCAAATGAAAATTTATGTAAAAGGAATCCCTCTTTCATCAGTGAAAGATCCACTTTACCAACACATGAAATTAAAGATGAAATGGGATTATCTCTTGAATGTGAGAGCCATAGTGGTGAGCTCACTCCAATATTATCTCATATTGCTGCAAAAGCTCAAGCAAGAGCCATATATCTTCAGAAGCAGACTCCTTTAAAAAGGAAGGTTTCAGATTGTGATCTTGATCTGAACTTATCTCTAGGGGTAAAGCCAAGGAATGGAATTGATAACCTACATTGCACAGACTCTTCGAAAATGCTGCCGTACTCGTGTCCAATCCTCCAAAAATGCACTATTTTTGGAGGATCCAACACGCAGAGTCGGAGCAACAATGATGATAATGATAATGATAATGGGAGTAGCTTATCATTGTCATTGTCCTCACCATTGTCTTCTTCAAAAGTTACAGGGTTTAAAGAAAATGGTAACAGTAATGCTACAACAGAAAATGCAAGAAGAGGGGCAAGTACTCTGGATCTGACTCTATGAATGAGGACAGTATTCTAAGTGAGATCTTGAGGTACTTGTTTCATATTGTTGTTGACAATCTCTTTGTACCATTTACCAAGTTATATTATTATTACTACTATATATAGTACTGCTGGCTTTTGTTATTTCTGTTATTATCAAGTAACTATATCTTAGCAAGAAACTTGAGTGTGTGAAATTTAGCACCAAGTTTAGCCTCATGTAGGTTCCAATTTATCTTTTTGGATAATTGTGGTATCGAGCCAGCCTGCCCTCATCTTGACTAAAATCACATGGCATATTCTATCTTCCACCGACACAGATAAATGATATTTCTCTCTATCAAAACTTGCATAGATGAAAAGAAGTATTTTTACCGAAATTTAAACCTAGAACGTTATGGCTAATTAGTTATCAATGTGATTCTTATGCTTCATTGCATGGAGAGAGAATCGTGCCGATCGTTTCAGACATCATTGAAAAAGTTGAGATTTATATTTATGTGTGCTTTCCAAATAACTAGGATTATTTTTCCCAAGAAATGACAAAACTATTGTGAGATGAGGATGACCCGACCTTGATATAAGGGAAAACTCATGGGTAATTGTGTTGGACTATTGTCTGAGACATACTATTAGGAGTGTGTAGCAAAACCCTGTCGAAGATTTTACAAACTTAGTTATAAAAATCATCATTGGAAGCGGAAAAGTCATTATAAAGAAAATTATCATATTATAGAGTAGTGGAGTTATGCGGTTGTCTAATATGGTTATGTAAAAGTTATTAAAAAGATTTATAAGATATTGTTTGCTACTCCATTCATTTTCCTAAATTAAGGTTTTTAGTTGGAACTCATGCAATTTCTTTCCTAAGGTCTGAGTCTCAAACTTGTAAGTCCCTATCGAAGTTCACATGTGAACTGCAATATGTTGTGCTACATTGGTTTTTATATAGGAGTAGTTGTTATGCATGAATTGTGTAAGGTAGGAGTGGAAAACGGGCGGGTTGAGTCAGATATGGTTCGGGTCGAAAACGGGTAATGAAAAAATAACTTGTTGCATTTGATTACTTTTGAGAGAATTTTTAGTCTCCCTAACTTGAGGAACTCTAAATTTGAGCCTTTAAAAATGTAAAAGTTAGACCCATTGGTTATCTATTTTCTTAATGAATAGTATGGTTCTTATCCATATTTGACCCATTTTTAAAAAGTTCATTATCCAACATATTTTTTAGTGGATAATATGAGTGTTTAACTGTTCTCTTTACCAATTTTGTCACCCCTAGTATAGGGCTTTCAAGGGAATTTATGAGGCTTTTGTCTATTCCAATATCCATGACTTTAAGGTGTTATATTAGATGTTGAGATTTGAGGCAGAACATCTTGTTTGTGTTCTTGATATATAGCTGCCTTTATTTGGCAAGGAACTGAAAGTTTGTACTGAAAAAGATAGTATATAATTGTTGGAGTGTGTGACTATCATATCTCAATGTTTAAACCTCTAGAGCATGCTTATTATTTACTTGATTATGTTTTCTGCATACCCATTTACATACACGTTCTTTATCATGAATCAATCATTTGAAAATTTTATTTGATAATGAGTACGCGACGGTGAGACTTGAACTGATGATCTATGTTTGCTTTGATAACATAGTGAAGTGTGTGATACTTATTTAAAACATTATGCGATTAAATTAATGAAACATATTTTTATTTATTTAATTATGTATTTAATAATATTCAACCACATGGTAATCCTATATATATATCTATAAGTTTTGGTTCCAACATAAAGGGATACTGTCAACATGAATATTTCTTAATCTAGCATGGTTTTTATATTTATTCAAGACTTTCACTACTAAAAAACTGTGTAAACCATCCGCAGGATATCGATCAAAACAGATCAATCAAAAAACCAACCAATTTAGCAACCTAAAGGGGCGAAAATAGCCATATTTTTAATCAAAACCTGGGAAATCACTTTCCTATACTTTTTAGCTGGAACTTCTTTTTGTAGAGAGATTTAGGAGAAGTGATTTTCTTGTATTGCTCACCAAAGTATATATAGAGTACAAAGAGGTATCAAATCCTACCAACTATAGGACTGTACAATAAGGGAAGAAATCGAATCCTACCAATATATTCTAATACGCCCCCTCAAGATGGAGGGCCGGAAGACACGCCAATCTTGGACATCAGCAGAAGAAGACGAGGACGAGATTAGTGCTTGGTGAGAGCAGCAGCAAGATGATTAGCAGAGGATACGTGAGCAACACGAAGAGACCCATTCTGAACCAATTGACGAACAAAGTGATAATCAATGGAGATGTGTTTCATGCGCGAATGAAACACAGGGTTGGCACAGAGGTAAGTGGCACCAATGTTGTCGCTGTAAATGACAGGAGCAGCTGGAAGAGGGACATGAAGCTCGCGCAGTAGAGAGTGAAGCCAGCGGACTTCAGCGGCAGCAGAAGCAATTACACGATATTCAGCCTCAGTAGAAGATCGTGCAACGGAACGCTGCTTTTTGGAGCTCCAGGAAATAGGATTAGGCCCCAGAAAAACAACATAGGCACCAGTTGAGGAGCGATCATCACACTTTCCACCCCAATCAGCATCAGAGAAACAATGCAGAGGCATAGCAGATGAAAGACGCAGCCATACGCCAAAGTCACGCGTCCCATTCAGATACCGGAAGAGGCGCTTAACTGCACCCCAATGAGTGACAGTAGGAACGTGCATGAACCGTGAGAGTTTATTCACAGCAAAGGAGATATCAGGACGAGTGAAGGAGAGATACTGGAGGCCCCCAAGGGCCTATCGATAGGCGGTTGTGTCAGCAGCGGCCGAGCCGTCGGCCAGATGAAGGCGGGTTGACGCCGCTGTTGGCGTCTGAACATGATTTGATTCCAGCATATTATGACGAGTCAAAAGATCAACTACATATTTACGCTGAGAAAGAAAACACCCCTTGGAGCTGCGCAGAACTTCAACACCAAGAAAGTAGCTTAGATCACCCATGTCTTTAAGAGAAAACTGAGTCCAAGAGAGTCAATCACACGGTTCAAGAAAGCAGAATCATTTCCAGTCAATATGAGATCATCAACATATACCAAGAAATATGTCGTAATACCAGAATGCTGAACGATGAAGAGTGAAGTGTCAGAGGTAGTGTTGACGAAACCCATGGTCAGAAGACACTGGCGGAGCGCACTGTACCAGGCCCGGGGTGCCTATTTGAGACCATAAATAGCTTTCTGTAACTTACAGACATAAGATGGATAGGCTTTTTCAACAAAACCCGGTGGTTGTGCCATATAAACATCCTCTGTAAGCCTCCCGTGGAGAAAGGCATTGTTCACATCCATTTGACGAAGAGGCCAGCCCTTGGATACAGCTATACTGAGAACCAAACGCACAGTTGCCGGCTTAACAACCGGACTGAAAGTCTCTTGGAAGTCTACACCTGGACGCTAATGAAAGCCCTTTGCAACAAGGCGGGCTTTGAACTTATCCACAGTACCGTCAGGCTTTCGTTTGATACGATAAACCCACTTGCAACCCACAACATTATGCGAAGAATCAGGCAGAACAAGATCCCAGGTGCCATTCTGTAGCAGAGCATCAAACTCTAATGACATAGCAGCGCGCCAGCGCTCATCAGACATTGCACTAGACAAGGTCTAAGGTTCAGTAACAGCAGGAGAGGTGACAGCAGACATACCAAACTTCTTGTTGGGCGTAAAAATGTTATTTTTGCTGCGAGTTTGCATATGATGACCACCCTGATAGGATGCAGGTGGCGGCATAATAGGTGTAGCGGCGGTAGGGGCCGCTGGTGGTGCCGGAAGGGGCACTGGTGGCACGGGCGTTGGCGCCGGCAGTGCGTCCAGTGAAGGATCGCTAGTGGGAGCGGCGGCAGGTACTGGTGGCGGCAGCGGAAGGACATCTAGGGAGACCAGAATGGGTACAATGGGAGACTCGGGGTTGGACAATTTGGAGAACGGTAAGACATCTTCATGGATGGTGACATGACGCGAGACGAAGATTTTAGACGTTGAGGGATCAAAGCAGAGATAGGCGCTTTGAGTAGTATAGTAGCCGAAGAGGACACAAGCACGAGATCTGGGTTCCATTTTATGTGAGGTGTAGGGCCGAAGCCAAGGTAAGCATTGACAGCTGAAGACACGTAGTTTGGCAAGGTTGGGGCACTTATGGAAGAGAGACTCAAAGGAGGAGAGCATCGAGAGATTTGTCTTGGGAAGACGATTAATGAGATAGACTGCTGTAGCAAAGGCATAAGGCCAGTAAATGAGAGGTACAGAGGCATGATGAAGGAGAGTGAGACCAGTATCGACAATATGACGGTGACGGCGTTCAGCATAGCCATTGTGCTGAGGAGTATGAGGAGGTGAAGTGAGATGTGAGATGCCATTGGAGGCAAGAAAAGAGCGTAAAGCGAGGAATTCACCCCCGTTGTCAGTATAGAGAGTAATGATTTTAGCAGAGAAATATTTTTCTACAATGGATTTAAAAATGGGGAAGGTTTGTAAGACATGAGATTTAGGACGTAAGGGAAAAAACCAAACATACTTAGAAAAATGATCAACAAAGATGACATAATATTTAAATCCTTCATTAGAAATAATCGGAGAGGTCCATACATCGGAGAAAATAAGCTCCAGGGGAGCGGTAGAAGATAAACTTGACTCAGAAAAAGGTAACTTATGACACTTATGAAGTTTGCAAGAGACATAAGCAAGATCAGACACATTACTGGATGCTATACTGCTAGAAGACACTAAATGACGCAGGATTTCAGCTGACAGGTGACCAAACCGAGAATGCCACAATGACGCAGAGAGCTTTTGTACCGTGAGGGCGGACGGGAGACTGGGAGCCGCCAGTCAGTAGTAGGTGTTGCCCGTAAGCGGGCCGCGAACGAGCGTTGCCCACGTGCGACGATCCTTCACCTGAAAATCAGTGTCAGAAATAATAACATTAACATTATTGTGACGACATAATTGGGCAACAGAGATCAAACTTTTATGCATATATGGAACACAGAGAGCCCCAGGTAATAAAAGAGATGAATGACTTTTAAGTTGTCCAGTATGTGTAATTGTCAAACCTTCACCGTTACCAATAACCAAATTGTTGAAACCAGTGTAAGGACTGTGGAGAGACATGTTGGCAAGATCAAAGGTTATGTGATGAGAGGCACCAGAGTCCATGATCCAATCGGATGCAGAGGGAATCGTCGGAGAGTAATGGGCTGTGTGAGCACACGGATAAGGCGGTGAAGCATAAGCTGGCCGCGACAGTGGTCCACCGTGAGTGGCGCCGGAGATGGGATAGGACGGGCAGCGGCGCGCGGAGTGGCCAAATTCATTGCAGAGCTGGCACTTTCCATTGTACCCGCGAGATTGGCCATTGCAGGAGTAACCACCGCGACCGGAGGCTGAACCGCGGTTGCAATGCTCGCGCCCGCGGCTACCGAATCGGTTACGGCCTGGCTGCTGTCCGGCTACGAAGGCAGCCGACGGAGCCAAATCAGATGCGGCGGAGGTGGCCGGCACACGAGCAGTAATCTGAGCCTCCATGCTTAAGAGCTTTTCATGTAATTCATCAAAAGAGATGGGAGATTCGCGGGCTTGGATGGCATGATAGAGTTCCATATATTGATCATCAAGACCATTTAGAACCTTAATGACAAGATCCTCAGAATCAACAGTAACACCCAGAAGAGATAATTCATCCACAATTACGCGAATACCGTGCATAAAATCAGTAACAGATTTAGAACCTTTTACCGGATTATGGAGCTGCTGTTTGAGAGCCATGATACGACCACGAGAAGCAGTGCCGTATGTGCGCGCGAGGATGTCCCAGGCCTCTTTAGAGGTTTCCGCAGCGTCAATAAAGGAGATGATCGTCGGTGTGATCGACGAGATGATGGCACTGAGAATAAGATTGTCCTGGCGAATCCAGTAAGGATATGCTGTATTGGGGGAAGTCACGTCCTTATCGACAATAGTGGATGGTGGACACAGCTTCGATCCATCCAAGAAGCCAAGGAGGTCGTAACCCGTAAGAAGGATTCGAAATTGGAATTTCCATGCCAGGTAATTAGAGGAATCCAATTTGAGTGGGATTTGAGCCGATGCATTGATGGCAATCGGCTGGAGAGGCTCGGTTGACGTCGTAGCGGCCATGAAGCGCAAGGAAAATGAGAGGAGGCGCTGAACGACGTCGAGAAAAAGAGGGCTGCTGATTAGTGTAGCGGTGGTGGCGGTGGCGACGGGCTGCCGATAATAGTAGCGGCGGCGTCGGCGGCGTGGGTAGGGTAGAATTAGGGTTTGTTTGGCGATAAGCCATTGGCGTATGATACCATGTAGAGAGATTTAGGAGAAGTGATTTTCTTGTATTGCTCACCAAAGTATATATAGAGTACAAAGAGGTATCAAATCCTACCAACTATAGGACTGTACAATAAGGGAAGAAATCGAATCCTACCAATATATTCTAATACTTTTATGCAAACATACCAACCAAAATCGGTCGTTAATATAACGACCTGATCGATCGTTTTGAATACTAGATTTCCTTTATGTCTTTCATGACTTTTCATAACTTTATGATGATTTATGATTTTCATGCGTACTCCTTATCAAACTTTTGAAAAATTAAATGTGAATTTTTAAAAAAAATGTGATTTTTGACTTTGACGATGATAAAAATTGATCACGGCCATTTGGCAATAAAGTGTAGAACATAAACCAATCAATTTCAAATAAAGTATGTGAGGGTAAATTTAGCAATGAAGGACATAGCATGATAAGCTAACTTCATTTGAATGTGCATAAGAAACTTAAGAGTCTAAACAGTCAAATTTTCACATATATGCAGCATACACACTCGTCACTTCGGGAACACGTCTTTCACATAGTGTAAATAGTACGAATAAATCAATCCCTATGGGGTAGTTCCTCCATGCAATGTTACATAAGATACTTATCTCAAAAGCCCTCAATCAACACTCTAAAATAACTTTTCCTTTACAACTCACCTCCGCTCAAGTCAAATCTAACCAAAATTGACTCAACAACATCAAATAATGCAAGAGAAGTCAACTCCAACAAATAAAGCTATGATCTTTACACAATTCTTTAAAAGTCAACAAAAGTTAACCTAGGTCCCGCTTGGTCAAAATACGGGTCTGTTGATACTCAATTTTTTTCTAGGTATTTTTGTACCCAAAATACATCAAAAATAGCATATACATGCATATATAAGTACATCCAAGAGTTTTGGCATTTACTAATTTTTAAATTAATTTATTGCTTATTTTAATAAAATAAAAAATCTAATAATTATTCCCAAAAATTATCATTTTGGTGAATAACATATCTTATATTTATATTTACACCAAAATAAAGATGATAATTTTTGCACATTTTACAAGTTTATTTGGCATTTTTAAAGCTAAATTGCATATAATTGCAATTATAGCCTATTTTGTAATTGATAGCGTTTTATAATTTCACAATTGACCCCAATATTTTTAAATTACTATTTATATGATATTTGTTTACCCAGTACCCTTAGTTTGTTTTTAAAATTGCTATTTTTATAAAAATAAAATGGGAAAAGAGGCTATTTACAATCTAACCTCAATTGAATTTCGATTTCAGCCAATTTGGCACCTCAATTTAACCCAAATTCGAGCCTAAGCTACCAGCCCAACTACCTACTCAACCGACCCAGCCCATAGCCCCGTTCAATCTCGGCAGCTGATCAGTTAGATCAACGACCACCATTGATTCTTTCCTTTCTAATTGCAAACGATCTCTCGCCCTAATTCATTATTCACCAAACACCACCTCTGAATCCATCTCTTCTCTCAACTCTCTCTCAACTCAACTCAAACCCTAACTGCCGCCTCCCATCGAAACTCTAATCCATGGCCTCCCATGGCCATCGAAGATGTTCTATGGTTTCCTGTGGCTCCTGGGTGTTCGTTTCTGTGGTCTCATTGCCAAATCTCGAAGGAAGTTGGTCCAGCCTTTGCCTGATTTCCGTTCATTGCCGTTCTCTTTTCATCCATGACTTTTCTCCGGACAGACGTGGCCCTTCGAGTAAGATCTTGGGCTCTCCTCGTTAGATCATTATTTTTCAAAGCCTTTCTCACCTTTCTGGGTTCTATGAAACCCTAACTCTAAGGTTTCTTCAATTTATTTTTTTAGATCTGCTTCAGATCTATGTGTGCTTGAACTTTCTGAGCATGTCTCAAAGTTTCACCAATTTTTCGATGTCAAAATTCTTTGTTCTTTAACTAGGGTTTGCTGTCAAGTTATTTCGAATTTCCTCTTTATTCTTGGCATGTTTTTGTACTTTGCTTGTGTTGCTTTCTTTATTTCGTGTAAGCATGTTGAAAACTATGATTTTGGGATCTTTTGTTTGAGTCTATTTGTTAAGGTTTATTTTGATTCATATGCTTATCTTCTCTAGGCCATTTGATGTTAAAAAGTCCTAACTTTTGGGATCTATTTGAGTTCTTGAGCCTGGTTAATTGATTTACTGATTGATAGTTGAAACCCTAAATTTTAAGGTGTTTAACTTGGAACTCTGAAATTGCTTGTTGTTTCACCTATTGGTCGTTTCTAGATACAACTGATTTTGAGGAAAACCTAGCCTATTTGGGGACTATTAGAGTCCTTTGGGTTTATTTGGGCGACTTGTCTGTTTGAAACTATTCAACTTGATTCCTGCATCTCTTTTCTCTATGTGTTCTGAGTTCTTGCCATCAGTCAAACTCGGCTATATTTCTTGCTCAACTCTCTGCATGCTTTGATTCTTTCTCTCTCTATTACACTGAAACCTAACTAGCATGCTTTGAAATGTCTGCCTTATGCTATAGACTGTATGTTGTTTCTTTTGCCATAGCTTGGCCTCACATGTTTGTTATCTATGCATGCATTATATACCGAGTCCCCTGTGATTTATTTTTTAAACTCGAAATTGATTTCAAAAGTTTTTCTTCCATGAGATTCTGATTTTTACTAGCCTGTCAAGGGTTAATTTGATTCTCTTTCTTTGATTGGCTTCATTGAATCTTTCCAAAGATAACCACAATTTTTTTACTTAGACTTATTTGCCTATTGTATGACTTTATTGTTTCTTTTATGGCAACAAGCCATTCTGCTTATGTGATTGATTATTCTTCCCTTATTTGGATCCTGTTAGTACTCGTTTGAATAAGAATCCTCTGATTAAAGGGAAGACTTGTAGTAATTGATTCTTATTTTTTATCATGCCCATATGTGTGCTTTTACTCTACTCTCTACTTGTTTTTTAAAAATTATAAATTCATCTCTCTATCCTCTTCCGAAACAGAAGTTCAAAAGAACACACACATACACAGTATACTCACTACATATCTTCTCTCAAAACACTCTTAGTTTTCTCAAAAACTTTCGAGTTTACTTTGAAATCAGAGTTAGCTTTCATTGGTTGTGTTGTGGCTGCAAGTGTTTTGCTTCTCTTTCTATTTACTTTTGCAACTAGTATGTCCCCTTTAATTTAACACTGCCTCTTCCTTATGTGTATACTTCAGTTCTTTTGTATTTACTTTACTGTTTTTCTGCAAATTTTGCTATCTTTTCTCTTACATTAATTCCCTCTCCCTAAACCCCTTTGTATGTGAGCTATGGTTCATAAAGCATGACAATACTTAAACATTGTTGTTCATGTGTCTAGACTGGATTCCTTGAATCCTAAACTCTATCAATTCCCACTCTTTTTCCCCCTTATATGTGCTCTGAGCCTAAGACCCTGGTTTGGCAGTGTCCTAATCACTATCCAGACCATAGTCTGACCTTCATTGGTTTACACTCTTATCTGTTTGGCTAAATAGGCCTTGTCAGGGGTGTGCCAGCATGCCTTGTGGCTAGGCATGACCACCAACCTGTTATGGCTCCCCTACCACATCTTCACTTATACTCATTCTTAGAAATTATGTTTTGCCTCTCTCTTGTGAGCCTTGCCTTGGGACCCTGGATCTCCCTCTGAACTTGGACGCCTGAGTGACGGTCTTTCTACACTGTACTATAACTAATTCTAATTGGTATCTTGGGTGTATGCAATGCCTAGAATTCCTAAAATTCCTTGGAACTTTTAAACACCCTAGATAAAGAAAAGGCTTTGAAAATCTGAATCCCGAAAGTGGTCAAATCTCATATTGTTAAACACTAAGTTAGAATTAGGCTGTTTGGATGTAGCTATTAGTTTCTAATGTATTTTTGTTCAACCAGTCTTTAACAACTAGTATAAACTCGGGGATCTAGTAAAAAGGGTGGGGATGTACTTTTCTTCATAAATGGTAGAAATCATGCCTATTGGATCTCTTTACCATTAATGTATGCAGACTCACAAGTAGAAATCATGCCTATAGGATCTAATGCTTAATTTTATGCAATCATGCTAATAGACCCCATGCCTATAGGAACGTGCATCTTTTGACATTAAGCAAACCAGTAGGTTTAATGAAAATCAACATCATGTTACAAGTCTGTTAACGTTAAAAGGGATAAAAATCAAACTCGTAGAGATCACGCCTATAGGACCTTTAAATCAGACTCATCTCACTCGACTAAAAGCTGTAACGATTTTACTCAATAATTGACTAAAACAAATGGGTTTTTTCTGAACTATTAAGCTTTCCTCACGCTCCGATCAGTGCATCTTTTTCAAAACCTATTCCTTTTTGATAAATGTTCTCAAATCCATGCATGCTTTATGAAAACTTAATGTCTGTTCTAGTAATTTGACAAACATTTTCCAGTTCATATTAAATTCACTTCTTGTACTTACAATCCTTAAATCAGTTCTGCAAGTCAACTTTGGTTTCCTTAAACAGTCTGTCTGTTTTGAAACTCGTTTTACAATTACTCTTTCTCTGTTGCTCTGCAACTCAATAGTCTGCCTTTCGGAAATTCCTGTTAAATCATTTTCTTTATCTGTTAAGTTTTCCACCTCCTCTTTAACACCTTTCTATACCAGTGTGTTTTTCGAAGGTCAGTAGTCCCATGCGTGTTAATTTAAGTTCCTTAATCTCTAACAACTGCATTCGAATAGGCCTAATGCAGACTTCCTATCTAAAGATATGCGTTAACCAGTCCTCTCGTCGCTTTAATTTAATTTAAGACCAAACCAGTATTTGCAAGGCATGCTAAATTATATGACTTATCTGATTAAGGGTGAGTTTATTTGAGCCTTACTTTCTTGTCTGTTTCTCCCTTATTTGCATATGTGTTTTGAATGTCGCATTAGTATTTTGTCCTTTAAACTCTCTAAAAGCCTCATCCCTTTCTCCCTTTTAGGTTTAGTAGTCCTAATACCTACGGGACTGATATTATTGGGGCGAGTATTAGCATGCGATAAGTAAATGAGACTATTCGCGCTTTAATACCTTAACGGGTGGAAAGGGTAGAATATAGATATGATGATCGGTGCGATAATATCATATGAGACCCCTCTCCTGAGGAGTGTACGCCGGGTATTGCATTAATGTGATCCATATTATGTATAAACCTATGACCCCTTTTCCCTTTACTTGTTATGTTTCTTTTAAGTTTTCTTTCTAAACCTCCCATTTCTTTTTTTGTTAAAACTTTTGAAATTGTTTGCAACGATTATGTGAAACCTTTATTTGCTTCTTCGCTTGTTTTCTAAAGTCACAATTGCAGTATGGCCGGGAACCACAATAGTGGATCTTGAGGGGTGCCTAACACCTTCCCTTCGAGATAATTTCTAGCCCTTACCCAAAATCTGGTTCTTCTTCTCAAATCGCTTCTTAAAAGTGTCCTAATGCGCTATAATCATTAGGTGGCGACTCTTAAATTCTGAAACCCAATTCTCACAAGGGAATAAGAGTTTTCTTCCTATAATGTCGTATGCCCGATTTCGAAACCCGTTTAAGAAAGAGGGGGCATCAACAACATGGCGACTCTGCTGAGGATTTCTTTAAGATTTTACCATTGTATGCTACTTTTGACTTTACTATTTCATTAATTGCCTCTATTTCCTGCCCTTTACTCTTTCATCATGAAACTGACTTGGCTCTTCATGTCTATTCTTTCCTTTAAGTGTTTTCGTTTATTACTTTATACTATTGTAATTTCAAGCAATTATTGTAAACATCTATCTTATGAACGTGAAAATACATGTCAATTTGTTTCATTCTTGTAAATTGCATCTTCAACATCATATTCCACTCGTGCCAAACAAATACCATAGCAACGCTTATAATGAGTGGTTGCGCCCTTTCAATATTATCACCCCTTAAATTTGGAAAAGGTATATTTGCGGTAAAACCAGTCGATCGGCGGTGCAATTGACGGTTCCGTGCCTTCCCCTCTTGAGTTGTCCGCTCAAGGGTACCAGTCTAATACCTCAATAGAAACCTTACTCTGTTAAACTATACATGCATCATGATCAATCCTAGCCGAGTCAGTTATGTTGTCCACATAATAACTCATTAAGATAGCCTTGTCCAAAGTTCATCGAGTTTCCTCGAAACCCAAACGGACACCACCATGTTATGTGCATTTATTTGGAGAACTAAATGCATTCATGCTAATTATTGATTTAAATAGTCGAGACTGGTGGGGTAAGGGTCTAACACTTTGTTTTGGAGAAAATGAGGCACGAAGTCCCTAAATTCGGTATGGTAACCAACATTCACCCAAGGCTTCTAAGCTTGTGGGAAGATCTTCATGTCAATGATCGCACCCTTGTCCACAAATACTTAGGAAATTTGCCTTCGCTTTTGGAAATCCAGCCTGACAACAAAATCATAGAGGCTGAAACTTTATTCTGGGATAGTGACTGATCTGTGTTTCTCTTCGGGGACCTTGAAATGACCCCATTGCTCGAGGAGATAAGAGGTTTAGCTGGTATTCCTTGGGAGACTCGGGGTTTGCTTATGCCTGAAAATCACAAAGGTAGGAGTTTTCTCAAAATGATGGGACTCAAGAAAAATCCAGACTTGACTAGTATGAAGCACTCTTACATCCCATTCGACTACCTGTACGAGAGGTACGACCATAGCAAGTCATACCGCACCTACCCCAGTGAATTTTCTCTCACCTATTTAGGGCATATCCACAGAAGGGTTTTCATCTTCATGCTTTATTTTTTGGAGATGATAATATTTCGTATGAAGAAGGCTAGGATCCACACCATACTAGCCTTGGTAACCAAGACCTTGATGGAAGGGATTGACTGACAATAGTTCAGCATAGTGCCCATGATTGTCGTTGAGATATATCGAGCCCTCGAAAAGTGTCAACAAGGGGCAAAACATTTCGAAGGTTTCAACTTGTTACTTTAGCTTTGGCTCATATAGCACCTCCAAAAAGGAGAATACCAGTAAGATATCCTCCGCAGAGACTGGGATGACCACCTCGCCTTTCACCAGCCAAGGCGTATGAATTATATGCCTAATATGTTCGCTCAGCCAGAGGACTCTGGAGGATCGGTAGAGTTATTTAAGAATATGAAAGAAGACCAGGTACAGTGGATGGTGGAGTGGTTCCCTACGGAAGAATTCATTGTTCGATCCCGAGATGCACCATTTCTCATACTCATTGGTGTGAGAGGAACTTATCCCTATGTTCTTCTCTAAGCCATGAGGCAGGCAGGAAGAAATAAAATCACACCAAGATTCGACAAAATAAGTCACTTTAGGGCTTAATTCTAGGACGATGATAGCCCTCACAAGTGTCAAGCTCAACACATGTGGCATTGCAAGCTCGTTTTGGGGAAAGAATCTACTGAGCCGGACAGGTATCACGTCGGTTGTATACTGTACTATTAGGGTTGGTTTGAAGATAATCACAATGGTATGGGTCATCCCGGGTTCATCCGAGGTCACAGAGTCATCGACGAGAAAGCTGAAGCATGGCTTAAGTACAATCAATTGCGCAAAAGAATTCGAGAGTGTGAAAATAAGCATCGAGAAATACAAGAAGCCCATCAAAAGTTGATTGAGGAATGGAAAGATATGCTATCAGCACCAACAAGTGACTAGGATAGTTGGAGTGGGGCCTAGCGGAGTTAGAAGGAAAGTTTATCAAGAGGATTAAAGACTGTCAAAACGCTGAAGGGAATGCAGGCGGACATTTGGCCCGAACTTATCTACTGCTAGGACTGCACGAGCTGGTGAAGCTGTTCGAGGGAGACAAAGATGCTGAATTTGGGGAAGGTACTTCTCGGACCAAGTAGTTAGGGGTCTTTCATTTTGCTTTAGTGATGTAATAAGGCCAATGGCCACTAGAGACATTTAACTTTCTGTTGTTTTGTGTCGTTTTGTATTCGTCTTATTTTTTATCAATAAAATGAGGCATTTAGAATTAAATGTTCTCCAAATTAATTTGTCACTAGGACTACCTCGGGCACAATGAGGCACCCAAACTAGGACACGCTTTACATTTTTGCACCATGTGTTTATACACTGCAACATTTTTCCTCATAATCCACACTAACTTGTTACCTTTTTATTTTTCTTTATTATTCCCCTCCCTAAAGATTAGTTCGTGCATTCTGGCACCATTATTATATAGTACGAGATCCAAGGGCCCTCCACCTCCTCCTCCTCCTCCTATGCGGAATAAGAACTAAGGTAGAATGGGAGATGCAAACGCGAGAAAGGAGATTGAAAGAGATGAGAATTTTTAAGGTACCCCGGTTGCTAAGGAGACTGCTGCCAAACTTGAGCAGAAGTTATTGAAGTTTCGAGAAGAATTGGATCATGTTCGGAACTTGGCAAATTTATCATTCTCTCCCACCGTTCCTGATGTCAACTTTCCAAACGCTCAAAATCCGGCACCTACACATAACACCCTATAACCACAGATATAACCCACTCATGCTCAAACCTCCTACACATGCCATACTCCCAATAACACTCCACTTCTCATTCCCGAAGCTCAAAACAATACAAATGACCACCTCCACAGTACTCCAATCTACGTAGATACTGTACCCCACTATATTCAACCAATCTCAAGTTCATCTGCATCTGATGATAAGGACTCTCTTATCAGAAACTTCGCAGTCGAACTCAAGAAGTTGACCAGCCGAGTCCTGGGCGTGGAAGGAAACATAGGTATAAAGGGCTGAATTTTGAGGACCTCTACATTCAGCCAGATATTGAACTTCGGGAGGGGTACAAACCTCCCATGTTCGAAATATTCGATGGCAGAGGAGATCCCAGAGTCCATTTGAGGACATATTGTGATAAGCTAGTCGAAGTTGGAAGGGATGAAAAAATCTGTATGAAACTCTTCATGAAAAGTCTAAAGGGAGATGCTTTATCCTAGTACATCAGTCAAGACCCCAAGAATTGGACAAGCTGGGTATGTATGGCATCAGATTTCATTAATAGGTTCCGATTCAATACAAAGAATTCACTGGATGTATTCTACATCCAGAATTTGAAGAAGAAACTTACTGAGACATTCCGCAAGTATGCTACTCGTTGGAGATCCGAGGCTACTAAGATCTGGCCGGCCTTAGAAGAGGAACAGATGAACAGATTCTTTGTTCGGGCTCAGGATCCACAATATTATGAGAGATTGATGCTGATCGAGGGTCAGAAATTCTCCGATATCATCAAGCTGGGAGAAAGAATTAAGGAAGGCATTAAGAACTGTATGGTTATTAATCTTGAAGCATTGCAGGTCACCAACAAGGCTTTACAATCTGGTGGCACGTCTAACAAGAAGGATGTCGGTGCTGTGATGGTTGCTTAGGGGGCCAAAGAAACACTAAAATACCACACTTACCCGCCAACCCACTATCAAAAGCAGCCCATCTCGAATTACCAAGCACCCCCACCCTCCTATCAAAATCCACCACCCGTTTACCAATCATCTCCACCTTCCACATATCAATCCACCTCACCCAAATAATCTCAACCTGCACCTGTTTATGAAGATTATAATACCCAACCCTCTCACTACCAATCAACTCCACTCACCAAAATTTCCCTAGACCCAGGCCAAATTTTGACCGCAGACATCCCAGAAAATACTCCAATTGTCCAGATGTATGAAAGACTTAAAGCTACTGGATACGTCTCACCTATCCCCGTCATAACTCCAGAAAATCCTTCCTAGTGGGTCAACCATAATAAGACCTGTGCGTATCACTCCGGCATGAAGGGACATACCATTGACGAGTGCCGCTCATTGAAGGACAAGATTCAGACTATGATCGATAATAAGGTCATCGTTGCAAAGGAGTCTGCTCCTAATGTCTGCAACAACCCTCTGCCTGACCACAAAGGTGGCGACATTCACATGATCGAGATCGAAGATGACTGGGACCCTAAGGGGTCGATAGGATTGATTGCTGAGAGTGATGAACCGAAGAAACTGACGGTCACACTTAACCCAAATGTCGTGCAAAATCATTCCTCCAAGGGCGATGAAGTAAATATGTCTATACCTCTTGAATTTGAAGCACCTTCTTCTGCAAAAGCGCCCGGGCCAATTGAAGTTGCATTTGGAACTTTAAAGGCACTTGCGCCATTAAAATTTGTTGTGTTACCCCCAAGGGTGCCTATTCCCACTTCAATAATAAACATTACCGCATTCAACTCAAATTCCATACTATGGGATTACATAGTTGAAGCGAGGAGGAAAGGGAAAACCAAAACTGGAGAAACAATTGCTGCACGGGGTATGAGCAGAACAAGCAGGGTATACACTGCAGAACACTTAGCTGAGTCCAGTAAACAAGCCTCTGGACGGCCAATTAAAACTAGGCCCGATGATCTTTGAAGGAAAGTACAAGCTAAGGAGTATTCGATCGTTGAACAGTTGAACAAAACACCTGTACAAATCTCTATCCTAGCTCTTCTGTAGAGCCCTGACGCACACAAAATGCCTTGATGAAGATATTGAGTGAAGCTTATGTTCCCAGCAACATAATTGGAGGCGAAATGGCAAATATGGTAGGGGAGATACTAGAAAGTCACAAGATCACCTTCCACGAAGAGGCTAAGTCTCAACAAGGCCCTGCACATTACCATACAGTGCGAGGATTATTTCATCACAAGTTTCATGATTGACGGGGGATCGAGTCTCAACATCTATCCCCTGATCACTCTCAGAACATTGGGGAAGAGCCTGCACGAGATCAAAGATGGAGACATCAATGTCAAAGCCTTATATGTGTCCGAAAGGTCTACTATTGGAGAGATTAGCCTATGCCTGCAAATGGGACCAACTTGGTTCGATGTTGACTTTCAATTGATAGATGTCCCAACATCCTACAACTTGCTATTGGAACGGACATGGATCCACGTTGCTGGAGCTATAGCATCGACCCTACATCAGGAAGTAAAGTTTGAACGGAATCATCAAGAGGTGATCATTCATGGCGATGGTAGCAGCCCCATATATAGTCGCCAGACCATCCCAATGATTGGAGGTAGAAGGAGAATAGGCGGAGAAACATACCACCACATTGAATGGGTTAACGTTGTAGGGAAGGATAAATGGTAGGATAACAAGGAGGCTATTTTGAACTGGTGTGGATATGAGCCCGTAAATGGACTCGACAAGAACCTCCAGGGTATCACCAAACCTATCAAGATGAAGAAACATGGTACTACTTTTGTCCTGGGGTATGAGTATACATGAAAATAGTATAATGACTGGTCGCCACCATGGCGCGGCCCTTACTATCCACTTGAGCATTCAATACCCCACCTGGAGTAGAATTTCCAGCTAGCAGATATCATATATGGGTCATAAGAAGAAGAGGCATTAAAGACGATAAGAAACCTATACATGGGGATGATGATATCGACTGATGTGTTATCTTTGAGGAGGAAACACGTATCAGTGTGCACTTGTCGCCTCAGAAAAGAGAAGTACACAGAGCTCTTAAAAGAATATGAGGACATCTTTTCCTGGTCGTACAATGACATGACTCACTACTAAAAAAATGACCTATTGTGACAGTTACAAACCGTTGCTACAGGCTTTAAAACTATTGTCATAGAGATATTGAGACAGTTTCACAACAGCTACAACATCTCGTCGCAATAGTTTTGTGACGACGGTACTGTGTGACGGTTTTCAAACCGTTGCACAAGATGGTCTATTGCAATGGTTATTCTTTGATTGATTGTGATGTTTTTGTATTCTATTAGAACGGTTGATAACCACTGTTGTTAACACTATTGCTACAGTTATTTTATGCTATTGCAACGGTTAGTTATGCTTATAAGATGGTTACTATGTATTATTGCGATGGTTAATTAATGCTAATGAGATGGTTACTATATACTATTGCAACAGTCATTTTTGGCTTATTCAATTTTGGACTCCTATTATTGCAACAAATATACAACAACAACAGCTACCCAGTATAGTCCCACAAAGTTGGGTCTGGGGAGGGTAATATGTAGACGAGCCTTATCCCTACCTGAAAGGGCAGAGAGGCTGTTTCCAATCGACCCTCGGCTCAGTGAAGGAAAGGAAAAACAAAAACAAAAACAAAAGAGCATTAGTAACTCCAGTAAAAATTGCATATATAATTATCTAAACATAAGAACCATAAATAAAATAGCATGCAATAATATCAGACAGTAACTACCATAAATAACTACCATAAGAGAGACAAATATATATTGATATATTGCAAAAGTTATTTCTGGGCTACTGCAATGCATATCATGCATCTATTGCAACAATTAAATAATCCGACAATGTAACATTGCTTGAAATATATATAATTAAACAAAATAAGGATCCATAATAGGTGTAATATCCATATATGCAAAATATATAACAGTATCAGCCAATGAATTGGAACACATGAGTTTCCAAAGTGTAAAAAAATGAAATATTTCCACAACATATGATAAGTTTCATCATGAATCAACCTAATGCTACTAAGATAAATATTTAGCACTTTTGTCGCCTACTTGAAGTTCTCCACCTACAAATAATAAAAAAAGTAAACAACTTAGCAAAAGTTTTATAAAAGAATTTCATTTAAATATATATATGTATATTAATGTCATGACAACAACAACAACTACCATTAATGTCCCATATAGTGGGGTCTGGAGAGGGCAATGTTTATGCAGATCTTACCCCTGCCCTGGTAAGGGCAGAGAGGCTGTTTCCGATAGATCCTCGGCTCAAAAAAGATTAATGTCATGACACTAATATAATTTTATACAACATTATAAAAACAAGCATCTTGAAAAAGATAGACCATTGGCTGGAAATATTCATACTATCATCTGATCATCCTACTCGAATAATTGGAAAGGAGAGTAGGGTGATTCTAAGTTTTTCTAACTTAGTTTTTTTTTTTGTAGCACAACATCAAGAAGCAATTTCACACAGGCAATGCCACACATGCCATCTCTCACAAGGAACAAATACGGCTGTCATGGCAAACACAAGCATACCCATGAGGAAAAAATTATTTTTCTTTGTAACCAACAAAGGAAGAAGTATGTGCAATGCTCACAAGATAGCAAACGAGTAACGTGAAGGAAATGGACCCAAAATGGATTGTCCGAATAGAAATCTGGGAGAAATGAACACACTAGTGCCCAGAATTAGAATTTTAAAATGTAATGATAGCATGAGCAAAGGTTTACAAGAAGCCAAAGACACATCAAAGTCTACAGGAAGTCAAACACTGGTTCACTACACACTAGATCGAGGCAATTCATACAAATCTTTCATGGAGACAAAGTAAGGTGGCTATGTAGTACCACCTATATTAGATCTCATCAGTACAGATTAGCCAAGAGTTTGAAATGATATATTAGGTACTAGAATGGTACACGAACTGGCATTAAATTGTTCAGAATTTTGGGGACAAGGCAACACGTTCGAACTGGAAGTAAGGAGGCTAAATCGTTTGATACTTCAAGAAGTTCACCCCATGTGGATAGTATAAAGTACAAGGAACACAACAGAAGAGGAAAATCAATATGGCATTCAGGGATCACTGTTGAATTAATGACAAAAAAAGCAAGGACAACACGAAAGGTAATATATTGACAACTGATACAACAAGAGGAGACAGAAGTACTGGAAATTTTAATTATCATGCAAATATAAGGGCAATCAACGAGGTTGATATGCATAATGGAACCAGCATGAACTGTGTGAAATTGCAATACATGGCAAGACTGACATTTGAAGTTGGTGTTCAATGGAGTTATGAAGATAACTTTACGCGGAGAACAGGTGCTGCATTATATGCCACTGAAACAACCTATTGGTGCAGCAAAATATACTTTGCACACAAATGGGGATGCTGGGTAGTGCATTCAAGTAGCACTAGGCTATTCGTTATTTTAGAAGGTTGCATTACATTTATTAATCAATCACTATGTAATGGCAAACGGGCAGAAACAAGAAACACATATCTAAATTAATGAAACATCAAAAATCAGGGAGACAAACAATGCTGAAAAAATCAGCCAGAAACAAAAAACTCCAAGCTTCGGTTTTAACAAAGAATGACAAATAATGCTGAAAAAATCAATCTTCAAGTATCTAGTTCACTAAGCACCAACAACCAGGGAGACAAACAATTGTGTACACTACGGGGAAGTATAACGTGCCATCTAAAATCAAATAAGTTTATGCTGCGACTCAAACATTCAAACAACCAGAAATTAGAACTCAAATTCTTCTGGTGATAACTTTAACACACACAAGATTCAATGAATTCAATTTTCTCTATAACGGCTCGATATATGCATGAATGAAGAGGAACATCTTATCTTTCAGCGCCTTGTTTATTTTTGACGGAAATTTGAAAAATTGGAGAGAAAATTTTTTAAAAATAATTCGCCAGCATTTCAATGCCTTTTGGACATTTAGAAAGAAAAAGGAAAAGAGAAGAAGAAGAAGAATCAACAGCAATCTGACTCCAATATCAACAGCTCTACAGTTGCTAAAATATGAATTTTAGCTGGGGAATAAAGTGATACTAACCTTGATTGTTGCTACCTTTAGATTGTCGATGGATCAGTTGATTAGCAGCTTGCGGGCAAAGAGTTGTAGTCCTTGCCAATGTACCGAGGAAACTACCAAACTCTCTTACGTCTGCTTTAGTAGGACCAATGAGCTGATTGAAATGCTTAAGTGTGATCACCTTACGCGTCTTTCGGCTATAGACGTTACGCATTTGTGTCCTTCCTCTTTTTTTTTTTTTGGACTTACAGGACCAGAAGCTACAACAAAATATAAAAAATAAGAGGATTGGAGAAAAGTAATGATGGAAAGATTAGATTTTGTTGTGGACTTGCCTTGTTCTTCAGATCATTCATTAGTTGTAGGATTGTTGAATCTATTTGCATCTGCTCATGCACAATGTGCCCTTCTACAAATTGCTCCTCTATATATCGTTCATTTTCTTCACATCGTGCTTCTATTGTTGGTTGTTCTTCCATTAGTTTTAATAGATGCTCTTTCTCTGACCGTATTTCTTGAATGGTTTCTTTTGTTGTCAATGATATTCTCTATTTTTTTGCCAAACATGATAAACATCCAGCTTGAACATATGACGGGGTTTTCCCTTTTTTATTTTTTTAAGACCCTTCTTGACCCATAACTTCTAAATCTGTGTAAGTTTAGGACCATCCAAGCTAATCATGTTAGACAACGGAACATAATAAAAGAAAGGTAAAGTATTTATTTATCTAATTTCTTTCAATTGCTAGTTTGTTTCCCTCCTGAACCCCAAATTAGAGTATTGATTATTAACCTCTATTTTTGAAATTCAATTAACAAGTTGAAAATTTTAGTATATGATGAAGTGATTAATGTAATTCAATTAAAATGTTGAAATTCAATTTCTGTGATCATATGAGTTTTATTAGAAGTGTACCAATTCAATCTGTACAAAATGTAATTAAAATTGATCATAATACATTCAGGAACCCAAAGAAAGACCCTTTAGTGGTCTATTAAAGGAAAATCACAAAAAGTATTATTAATACATTCAAGAACACCAAAAAGACCTTTCAGTGGTCTATTCAAGAACCAATAGAACCACAAACTATTTTATTCATATATTATGCTCAGCAAAAACCGGCTTTAATAAAGAAAGACTCACCAGAAGTATCTTTGGCAGCACGAATTAGGACTATTCAATTGCAGTTGCGAAATGGGGAAACTAAAAAAATTAATTTATAGTTACAACTTGAGCAAGAAAAACATGAGTCTGTAATGAAATGGAAAAGAGAAATGCTGAATTTACAACAAAGATCACAGATTAGGAGAAGTCACTTTATAAAGTTGAATGAGGAACATAAACAAATGAAGGCAGTTGAATGAGGAACATAAACAAATAAAGGCGAGGATAGAAGAATCCAAATGCAAAATAAATTATATGACATACACAAACGAATTAACGATTATAAGCCATACACATACATGTAATGCCAAAACGAAATTCACTTCTCTTAGAGAAAATTAATGAGGAATTTATATGCAACAACAGTGAAACAACACAGTTACTTAACACTCGTAATTATCAACTTTACGAAAATTTCCTAAAGATTGTCATTCCTCCAAGAGAAATAGTTGCTGAAAGTCCTATATACATGGACACCAAAACAACTTACTTTGTTTATACATTTAAAAATTTATGCATTCTCGAAACGTAGCAGCTATAGATAAATGCATCCATTTCCATACATCTAACTGGGGGTGATTCATGGTGAATGCATCCAACAGAATCAACACCACTTGCATAACAATCTATGTTTACATGTGGTCACAATTTCTCAGGTGAAGATTTGGTACAGAATGGGTAGTTTCATTACAATTGATAATTACATGCCATTGCGACACCAGTAGATTGTTAACAAATCAACTAAAATTGAATTTCAATATATGATTTACATGTGATTTACCTTACGATGACGATTGGGAAAAGAATCAACCTTATGAAATTGAACATATTGATTACTATTCCTGCGAGTATTAATAGAACCACAAATCCCAGTAGAAATTATCCAAGAATCTTCAAGACATTCTAAAAGAGAAAACTGTAAGATGTTTTAAAATTTCACAATAAGTAGTAATTTAAACTGAAGAGCACATGTAGATTCAAAGTATGGTACAATTTTCAACAAACATAAATCAATTATCATCCATAAAACTATGAATATGTCCCTTTTTACCGATTTCATGGAGTAATAAAACTGAATGTAGCACTGTGTATTGTTAACTAGAAATAGCAATATTATAACTGGATCTTCGGAACATGCTTGGAGGGTGATATTCATCTAGTGGCACCAAGCTAGTAATGAACTGATAGAACTAGGCGTGACCAATTTATTGGAAAGAAATGGTTACTAGAAAAAAAAAAGATGCATAATCCTACTTCAAAAACAGAATGGTTTAGTTAAAAAGGATGAACTAGACTATGTCAGACTATATACAAATATATAAAGTAGTGAGTCTTTTGATAAGGATACACAAGCTAAATTTAACGTCCTCTTTTCCTTTGGGCGAGAAGACGATGCATACCTTTGACATAGAAGTCAATATATCGGCCAGAAAGAAGTCAGCAAATGACATAGCCTGCATCGACACCAAAAAGAATCAATCGCAGTATCTAACAAATAAATATATCGTACCCTCTATCTAAATTAGTATGATATATTTCATGTTTTTGATTAATTCCAGGAATCTCTGAAAGCATGATTTAGAATGTAAATGGTTATTCCTCTAAAAGATGCTTCACAATATTAAGAAACTAACATAGAAATGCTATGACGCAGTAAGTATATTATGACAAATCAAACAGAAATCCACTTTAGGAAAAAGGAAATATTTCTTTCCACCAAATCCAATCAGAGCTGGAGGAATGATGGACATTTGAAGAAGATAAATCCTATTTAGAAGCTACCTAATTTTGCCCATATTAGCTAGAACAGAAGTACTCAATTACTTCAAAATTATATTAGCCCAAATCAATGTTCCAACAGCCTGGGCTACATGCAATGAATAGTAACTTTTAGCAACTCTACTGTATAGCTACGGGAAGAAAAATAAAACAAATAGAAAAGTGAAATTCAAATGGTTGGGACATGACATTTTATTTACTCAAAACCATTATCAACTCACGTAAATTTGACCCGACCCGAACACGTTGACACCCTAAGGGCTAAGACCCTAGTCAAGAGACGAAGAATATGAGGAGGAGCTGACCAACATAAAGGACTGTATTAAAATACGCATTACTGCTTCACTATTTAACTGAATTGATTGTTCCTGAAAGATTATAGCTTGAAGGTCGAAGTGTTGACTGAAAACATCCATCAACGCATGGTGTAACCATGGAGATGATGGCATGTACACCATACAAGTTTAAATCGGTCTTTAGAGACAGATGAATTTGCAAAATGCTGAAAGGAAAATAGAAGAAATGATAGAAGAATTGCGGAATATCAAAATAATTCTATAGTTTGGTAACCGCTCTACATAATTTTATGAGAGATTGTCCCAAGACTCATCTTGCAATAAGATGTCTCGAGCCATAGGTGCATATAAGTGAAATGCGACTATCCATAATATTGATTTTCTTAAATTCCTTGGTTAATTGTATCTTAATGTATAACCAGAACACCCATTTTAGAACACAAGAGATAACGAAACAGAAAACAAACACAAAAAGTAAAATCCCCATATATATATATATATATATATATATATATATATATATATATATATATATATATATATATATATATATATATAGCAATTTTCTCCAACTCTACCAACTTTAAATTTTCCTCTTTATGTTTTAGAATTCTGTCAACCTCAACAATGGAGTTTTGAAGGGTATTTATTACATTAATTCCTCCCAAACAGCAGTAAACTCAATATTACAAAATAAACTTTGAATAAAATTTTGGCTCAAAGAATTGAAACCCAGTTTCTCAAACTCCAATTTTACTAATACCCAATCTTTTTCCATCGATATTTTTCCCTAAAAAAGTCAAATCTCCATCAAATTTGATATACAAATTTCAAACAACACCAAAATTAAAAACATATCATAAATTAGAACAAAAGATAGTAACTTCATAGAAACCCATTTGCGTATTTTGTAATCTTTTCCAAAAATACTTGAATAGAAAATCAATAGATAGGGAACTTATAAGCCATGGAGGAGCGCATGCAGACCTATTGGGGTATAGAGCAATACCGGTCGAAGCCTTTGCTTGTAAAAATCCTTCGCTGGTCGAAATCTTGCTGGATTTGGAGCTGTTTTTTGCTCTTGAAGAAGCTTCAATGGAAGGTTTTTCTCAATGAACTAAATAGGAAAGCTTTTACATTGACTGGTCGAATTGTGTAGAACCAATTTTCACTCTTGAAGAAGCTTCATAGGTTTTTGATTTTGGTCATTTTTGCTCTTGAAGAAGACACTGCTCTCTTTCCTTTAATTTGACATAATGAATAAAAGAAGACACAATTCACTCTTTTACTTAATTTGATATAATTTTATATTTTTTTTAATTATAGAAAGAAGCATTCGCGGTTTTGTGAAATAGTGGAGGGAATTACAGAACCGTTCCGACACAGTATTTTTTAAAAATTGTCTCCATAGAGAGGTATTTTGCAACGGTTGTAATACTAATGTGACGATTTCATTTTAAATCTATCTTAACAGGCTTAAGCGGCTATTGCGGCGGTTGTAACCATTACAATAGACTGTCTATTACAAAGGTTATATAACCATTGCTACATAACCGATGCAATATGTTCATTTTCTAGTACTGATTGGTCTCAGTACATTCATCGTAGCTCACAAGTTGCCAACAGATCCAACCTGTCCGTCAGTAAAACAGAACCTCGGAAAGTTCAAACCCGACATGAGTTTGAAAATCAAAGAAGAGGTTACCAAGCAAGTTAAATCCAGGGTTCTCAGAGTGATAGAATATACGACATGGTTAGCCAACATCGTGCTAGTGCTGAAGAAAGATGGAAAGGTTAGAGTATGTGTCGACTACTGGGATCTGAATCGGGCTAGTCCCAAAGATGACTTCCCCTTTCCAAACATACATATTTTTATTGACAACTTCACCAAACATGAGCTGCAGTCATTTGTGGATTGTTTCGCCGAATACCATTAGATATGGATGGATGAAGAAGATGTAGAGAAAATGGCTTTTATCAAGACATGGGGGATGTATTGTTACAGAATGATGCCGTTTGGTTTGAAGAATGTTGGCGCCACCTATATGAGAGCCATGACTACCATCTTTCATGACATGATACGTAAAGAAATCGAAGTGTATATGGATGATGTCATCATCAAATCCAAGAAAGCTACATATCATATAGAAGACTTGAGGAAATTCTTCAACAGACTAAGAAGATACAATTTGAAATTGAATCCCGCCAAGTGTGCATTTGGGATTCCTGCTAGAGAATTACTAGGTTTCATCGTGAGTCGTCGAGGAATAGAATTGGATCCATCAAAGGTCAAAGCTATCCAAGAATTTCCACCGCCAAAGAACAAGAAGGACATGATGAGTTTTCTGGGGAGACTCAACTATATCAGCCGGTTCATAGCACAATCCACGGTCATTTGTGAACCTATGTAAAATGTTGAAGAAAGACGCAGCCACAAAATGGACTGACGATTGTCAGAAATATTTTGATGGAATTAAGGAATACATGTCCAACGCTGCCGGTCTTGGTTCCTCCAGAGCCAGGAAGACCCCTATTGCTTTACCTTGCAGTATTGGATGGAGCATTCGATTCTGTTCTGGGATAACATGATGAAATAGGGAGAAAGGAGTAAGCCATATACTATCTCAGTAAGAAGTTTACACCGTACAAGGCCCGATATTCTCTATTAGAGCGCACTTATTGTGCTCTGACTTGGGTAGCTCAGAAATTGAGACATTATTTTTGTGCCTACACCACTTATCCTATATCCAGAATGGACCCGCTAAAATTTATCTTTCAGAAGCCTATGCCCACTGGCAAGCTCGTCAAGTGGAAAATTCTGCTAAGTGAATTCGACATTGTCTACATAAGTCAAAAGCAAGGCAAAGGACAAGCTTTGGCAGACCACCTCACCGAGAATCCCGTGGGAGGAGAATACGAGCCTTTAAAAACGTATTTTCCTGATGAAGAGGTTTCTTTCATACGAGAAGACATTGCTGAATCCTATGATGGTTGGAGGATGTTCTTCGACGGAGCCGCATATTTCAAAGGAGTTGGCATAAGATTAGTTCTAGTATTAGAAACCGGTCAACATTATCCAGTATCCGCCAAGATCAGGTTTCCATGCACCAACAATATGGCCGAATATGAAGCCTGCATCTTGGGGCTCAACAAGGCAATTGACATGAATGTTCTGGAATTACTAGTGATTGAGGATTCTGATCTGCTCATACATCAGATCCGAGAAGAATGGGAAACCAAGAACTCCAAGATACTCCCTTATCTGCATCATATATAAGAGTTGAGGAAGATATTCACAAAGACAGAATTTCAGCATGTCCCCAAGGTCCAGAATGAATACGCAGATGCATTAACTACTCTATCATCCATGATCCAACATCCAGATACGAATTTTATTGATCACATCCTAGTAAAGATTTATGATCATCCAGCTTATTGTTCCCACATTAAGGAAGAAGCAGATGGGAAACCATGGTTCCATGACATCAAAGAATACTTGATAATAGGAGAATACCTAGAGCTTGCCAACGCTACTCAGAAGCGCACGCTTCAAAGGTTATCTAAAAACTTCTTTAGCAGCGGAGGAGTCTTGTACAGGAGGACTCCTGATTTGGGATTATTGCGGTGTGTCAAGGCAAGAAAAGCATCCAGAATATTGGACGAAGTGCACGCAGGGACCTGCGGACCGCACATGAATGGTTTTGTCTTAGCGAAGAGGATACTCCGAGCAACGTATGTTTGGATGTCTGTGGAAAAGGAGTGCATTCAGTATGTCCGAAAGTGCCATTGCTGTCAGATACATGAAGACATGATAAAGGTGCCTCCGAATGAACTTACTGCGACAAGCTCACTATGGCCCTTTTCCACTTGGGGAATGGATGTTATCGGAGCTATGGAACATGCCGCATCAAATGGGCACAGGTTCATCTTAGTGGCAATTGATTACTTTACCAAATGGGTCGAAGCAGCATCATACAAAGCAGTGACCAAGAAAGTCGTGGTAGATTTCGTCTGCGGCCATATTGTTTGTCAGTTCGGAATTTCGGAATCAATCATCACTGATAATGGCTCCAATCTCAACAACAACCTGATGAAAGCAATGTGTGAGACGTTCAAAATCAAATACAAGAACTTTACAGCCTATATACCTTAACTAAATAGAGCTGTAGAAGCAGCCAACAAGAATATCAAGAAGATACTATGGAAGATGATCGAAAGACATAAGAAATGGCATGAGAAGTTATAATTTGCCTTAATGAGATACCGCACCACGGTCCGCACATCAATGGGGGCACCCCCTTACATGTTGGTTTATGGTACCGAGGCGATCATTCCCACCGAAGTAGAAATCCCCTCCTTAAGAGTCATACAAGAAATAGAGTTAGATGACGTGAAATGGGTAAAAGGTGGCTACGAGCAGTTAGCCCTTATTGATAAAGGATGAACGCAGTTTTCCATGGTCACCTTTATCATAACAGAAAGTCCAGAGCCTTCAACAAATGAGTTAAACCAAGAAAGTTTACACAAGGGCAGTTGGTGTTGAAGAAAGTATTCCCACATCAAGATGAAGGCAAGGGGAAATTCTCTCCCAATTGGAAGAGTTCGTACATGGTTCACTGGATTCTAATAGGAGGAGACCTTATACTTGCAAAAATTGTCGGAGAAGTCTGGCCAAAGTTAGTCAACTCCAATGTAGTCAAACGATACTATGTGTAATCATATGCTTTCTCTTCATGATGTAATTTGAACTACGCGTCACCTGATTTCCGTTTGGGGATACGTAGGCAGCCCTATGGGTTCACTCACAATTTAATAAAAATTCCGTTTATTCCCGCTATTGGAACTGGGGCAGAATTTTGAGGAGGACGCTCAAAATTCTGAAGTCAGTTTTTAGCCTTTTCATCGCCAGAAGTGCCAACCAGTAAACTAGGACAGAATTTTGAGGAGGACCCTCAAAATTATGAAGATGATTTTTCAGTCGTTCAGCTCAGCCGCAAGAACTGACACTCTAGTAAACTGGGGTAGAATGTTGAGGTGGACCCTCAAAATTCCGAAGCAAGAGAGGTTGCAATGTCATAGACCACGTCGCAGTCGTTGGTTCATTCAAAGAAAATTATTTTCGATTATATACTTATGACATATTTACTAACACATGAATAGTTATCATTCGAATCACTGTTGTTTAGAATGCTACCCCAATGATGTGCGACGTCAGGAGTCAAGAGATACGAACTAAAAGAGAACTCATAATTTTTCTTTGGATGTAGACACCGAAGTTGCAAATCATTGAATACGTTCATACACTCGTACTTTTCAGGATTTGAACTTTTGGAACGTTTGATTATTCATAATCACTACCCGTACGCAACCTCCCCAGCAGTCACGATATCGTAATCGGCTATCATCTAAGCAATATTACCGCTATTTGCCCTTTACATTCTTGCATTGCATAAGGCTACTTATCTGCCTTCCGAGGTTAAGCTCTACCTCCATCTGCAAAAGTTTTCTCATCTGTCTTTCGAGACTAAGCATTATATCCATCTTACATAAGGCTACTTATCTGCCTTCTGAGGTTAAGCTCTACCCCATCTGCATTTCTGCATAAGGCAACTCATCTGCCTTTCGAGACTAAGCATTGTCTCCATCTTGCATAAGGCTACTTATCTGCCTTCCGAGTTTATGATCTACCTCCATCTGTATTTCTGCATAAGGTTACTCATCTTCCTTTGGAGACTAAGCATTGTCTCCATCTTGCATAAGGCTACCTATCTACCTTCTGAGGTGAAGCTCTACCTCCATCTGCATAAGGCTACGTATCTGCCTTTAAAGACTAAGCCCTGTCCCCATCTGCACTTCTGCATAAGGTTACTCATCTGCCTTCCGAGACTAAGCATTGTCTCCATCCTGCATGGCTGAAATATCATCCCTTTTACTTTTATCACACGTCTGCTTAAGACATACTTGGGGGGGGGGGGGGATACATTCTGAAGATAGAGAATAGAAAAGGAGAGAACACAGAGATACATATTCAAAAGACAATCTGAAACAGATTGATATGGAGAGAGTCTACAGAATTTAGGGCTAAAAGTATTTGATTCCATAGACTTTAAGAGCTAAAAATCAGATATTGGGGAATGGGCTAAATTTGAGCGAAAAATATTGTTCCATTGAGTTTTGATTGTGATTTCTGGAGCTTCTCTTTTGTGAAACAATTCTTGCTATTCTTCTGGAGTAAAAAAATGGTTTGAATTTGAATCATCAAGGTTTGGTTTGAAGTTGGTTGGGTCAATATCTATTTGAAACTGGTTTGTTTCTGCGTTTGAGGTCTTCGTCGCTAGCTCTTTTGCTGCAGATTCCTGCTGTTCATACTGCTAATTCTTCATCTCTCTTTACTCTTATTTCCCATGTATTTTCTTAACCTTTAATATTAAGAGGTTGTTGAACATGTAGATTGAAGGTAAATTTGAACACTGACTATTCTGAGTTGATATATCCTTTTTCGATTCCCTTGTTTATTCAATTATTTTGTAATATAGATGCATTCTTGCATGCCGTTTGAGTTATTTATCTATGCGTTTAAGGTTTTGTATGTCTAATGGCTATAAGTCGGAGCAGTAGGTACCAACGTGAATTTATTTTCGGTCTTACTTAGCTATTTTTAAAAATCCTACTGCTGCTGTCCATGTATTAATCATTATTCTGATTATGTATTCACCACTCGAATCGAGTGACAACAGGTTCTTTTTGGGACTGACATTATGTGAAATGTCAATCGTGTTTTTTACATGCTAAGTTTGTTGATTTTAATAATTTATTATTCGTTGATTTTCATATTCTGATTGTTAAGCATGGGTTATAATCGTATTTGGTAAAAGCTGTATAGTAATGAGAAGGGTTTGTTCTTGTCTTGTATAATTGTGGCTTACAGAGCTAGCTATTAATTGGTCGGACTGTTTAATGTGAAGCCAAAAGTCGGATTGAATGAATATGCGATTGGCAGGCTTGAATTTAGAACTGAGTTTCTTCTATTTATGTTTGTTATGTATGAATTGTAATAAGTTGCAATTTTGAATTCTATAAAAAGCACGATTTTAAACTTTATTTGCTCTGTGATTTTCAGATCTGTTTCTCTTATTTCTGACCTTTTTGTTCTTGATTTATCATGAAGACGGTTATGTATGTTTATTGATGTTGAGTTAGTCTTATAGTAAACAAAAAATGCAAATTGACTTTGCCTTCAACAAACACACGACTTCTCTTAATATTATTCCTTTATTTTTGTGGGTTATTATTTTCTTTCACTCTTAATATATTGCTTTTTATATGCCAAGGTTACTCTCTTAATGTATGAAAATATTATTAAAGTGCTAATATGTCAGTAAGCCCATTAACTGGACATTAGACTTTTCCTTTCTGGGTGATAATATTTACAAACGTTTGAAATAGGTATTAAGATAAATTTCCGTACTGCACCATTACGAGATGTAGCTCTCTCAATTAATTTGGAATGCTTAGATATCGAGTCGTGTTATTAGCAAATTTTTCACGATCCTCGCAAACTTGAAAACGAGTAGTTGCTTTAGGCGTACAATTTTAAATTACTTTCCTAAACTTGGTTGCGCATTTATGCGACCCAAGTCAAATCCTGAAACCTTAAACAAAGTGTGTTTAGGATTGCGGGTTCATGCGCCGCAATCCGAAAGCCGCATGAATTACGCCGCATGAACCCGCAAGCGTGCTTTCGGATTAAAGCATTTTGGGATTTCAAAGTTGAGTAAAAAATCGGGGTTCGGGAGGGGGGGGGGTAGGGGTAGCACTTTAGATATATTAAAATTAATCATTTAATTTGGTCCGTTGGATTTGAGCGGATGGATGGTCGAGATTGTTTGACCTCGAAACGACGTAGTTTAATCGCCATACTACGTCATTTCGCTGGTCTTGGAGACAGACCGATTTGGACCGGATTGAAGCTGGTTTTGGGCTGGGCTGGCGTGGCTTTGGGGTGAATTTTGTTTGGGCTTGGGATTTTCTGGCCCAAACCCGATTTGCCTCTCTTCTTTTCAATTTCCTTCAAATTTCTTTTTCCCTTTTTCCAAAACGAAAATCATAAATCCTAAATTGAATTATAAACCCTTTTTAACAAATCATAAATACTAATTAACTTTTAAATAATAATTATCACAAATAATTAAATATAAAATTAAAATCAAATCACGCAATTTGACGTTAAACGCTAAAAATGCAAATGATGCCTATTTTTATGATTTTCATCTTGTAAAACAAACTTGATTACTCCTAATTGTAGAATTAAATCCTAAATGCAAATGCAACCTATTTATTATATTTTTTATTGATTTAACGAATAAACATGCACAGATAAATGCCAATAATACAAAAAAAAAAACACAAAATTCACAACAATTGCAAACAATCAAAATTATTTTATTTTGACATTTTTGGGAGTAATCCATATATTAGGCAAAAATTACATGCTCACATCTGACCTTCTTTGTCCCAAAGCAGAAGATTTTTCGTGCAAAGATAAAGTGACCAGATACGAGCGATTTTTGCCTGTTCGAGTGCTCCGTGTGAAGCATTTGTTTGAAAGATTTTAACCGAAATTTTTCTTCGAAGGTTTCCTACATATCCCTGGCTAAAAGGGGATCAGGTTAATGTAGTTTAGGAAGTTTTGGTAGCTAGGACTACCATGAGAATGTGATTTTACTGTTACTGATGCTGCCTGTTCTTACTACTGCTTACTGATCTCCTTATTAAACAGTGCTAAAGAAAAATCAAGTAGCTAGGCTAGACTACGGATCATAAGATTCTATCTATCTTTCACTTGTCCTTGTTGCCTTGCTTTCTTGTCGGCTTGTGTTTCATCCGGTGCTTCTTTGTTCCAAAAACTGCTGGGAATGACACTGGCCTTTTGCTTTCCTGAAGACAAGTTTCATCATTTCGTTATGTCTGCTGGGGATACTGCTTCTTTCATTAAAGCTCGTTATGTTGGGGATTTTTGTTGTAACCTTCCGCATTACTGACTTTTATCTTTGAAATATATTCCTCTGTTCTGCAGGAGGTCTCCTGACTCCAACTTGACTTTTAAAAGATGACACAACCTCCATTCTCCAGGCGGGCTCCTGACTTCAACAGCAACATAAAGATAGATCAGCCTCCATTCCCCAGGCGGACTCCTGACTTCTACTTCTACTTAAATATAGCAACCTCCATTCTACAAGTAGGATCCTAACTTCAACAGCGACTTAAGGTTGGGTCCGTCTAGGAATAGCAACCCCAAACAGAAAGGACCATCTTGATGCATCCTACTTGTGCTCTGTGCATTTATTTGTTTCAGACCCACATGTTGTCCGGCTTATGAATTTCGGGAATGCTAGAAAATTTTAGAAAATTGAGAAAAAGAGAAAAGGAGAAAAACAGTAGTTGGAGAGTTAAGATGATTAATTTAGAACAAAAAACCAACTTCCAAGTACTGTCGGAACTCTACCGAAATTTTGAGATTTTTTTTTGTTTTACCCAAAAAGCAGAAAATGTGTAAAAAGAGTCTTTATTTTTAAAAAGTAGAAAGGAAAAATAAATTGTTTGCTCTAAACGAAAAAGGAAAAATACGTTTGTTTCCAAAGATTAGTTAGTTTATTTGGCGAACTACGCCAGTTTGATTCTCACAGGGTGTGAGATATGTAGGCAACCCTCGTCGGGTCCAACCTCTCCTTTTGCTAAAATAGCCAACAACAAAAAAATATCAATTTTAGTTGTCTTCATAAATAAGTCGGTTAATGCTGTTTTGTCAAAAATAGCCGAATGTTCCCGAAAGGGACACTGGATGGCTGACTTTGCATAAACGACCACCTTTGGTCAATTGTTTAAGATTTTTGGTCGATTGACCTACACAGCCTTAGAATCTTCGTCCCCAAGGCGGTGAAAGGCCGTGTTTGCAATTATCTTGTCTTCTATTTTCGAAAAAATAAGAAAAGAGTCACAAATAAGTTGGTGATGCTGTTTTTGCCGTAAATAGTCGAACGTTCCCAAATGGGACGCCGGAAGGCCGACTTTGCATTAATAGCTACCTTTAATCATTGTTTTGGGATTTTGGTCGGTTAGCTAACGCAACCTTAAAATCTTCGTCACCGAGGTACTGAAAGTCCGTGTTTGTAAAACCAGGTCTAGGCTGTGTAGGTCAATCGACCAAAAATCTAAAGAAATTGATCAAAGGTGGCTGTTTATGCAAAGTCAGCCTTCCAACGCCCCTTTCGAGAACATTCAACTATTTTTGACAAAACGGCATCACCTGACTTATTTATGACGACAATTAAAATTGAAATTTTTTTGTTGTTGGCTATTTTAACAAAAGGGGAGGTTGGACCCGATGAGGGTTGCCTACGTATCTCACAAATCCTTAAAGGCCAGTTCACCTCCTTTTTAAAAGAAAGATGGACATCTTGAGAGGGGATAAATTCTGAAGATAGAGAACAGAAAATGAGAGAACACAGAAATACATATTCAAAAGACAATATGAAACAGATTGATAGGGAGAGAGTCTACAAAATTTAGGGAGAGAGTTTATAGATTGGAAAAAGACAATCGGACAATGGCCAATTCCAATTTGAAAGATGGCCCCAACCGAGTTTTAATGAAAAAAAAATTTTCTGCCCCAGTTTGCTAAACCTCCTCGCATCACGCTTCTCTACCATCAATGACATTTCTCGTTCTTGTTTTGCATCAAAGAAAAGTTAGGTCATTTTAAAAACGGGGTGGTTGGTTGTGATACTCCACCTGGGATGATTTTCTTCTTCTCTTTCCCACGCTCTGCGCTGTCCGACCATCTTGAAGCTGGGCTGATAACTCCCGACCTTCTTGACGATTCCTTATTCACAAACTTCTCAGCGTTATTTCCCATACGGCCCCGTATCGTTTCCGCGACAGTTGATTTTCCTTGAAGATTTTGCAATGTTTTGCTGATAAACCACTTTCTCTGGGGATATCCCTCTTCTTTAGTGGCATAGCTCGGGAACTGGCATTTCACCGACCCTTGAGACGTCACACCTCCTTTTTACGCACCCGCGAGGGCGCAATGGAGTTTTTCCAATTAAATGACAATCGAAACAGGATTATTTATTAAATATTCAGAGTCGCCACTTGGAAAATTTTGGTGTCCCAAGTCACCGGTTAAATCCCGAATCGAGAAAAAGAATGACTCTGTTTAACAATCCGCGCACCAGAAATCCAGATAAGGAATTCTGTTAACCCTGGAGAAGGTGTTAGGCATTCCCGAGTTCCGTGGTTCTAGCACGGTCACTCAACTTTTATATTTAGCTTATAATCAAGTTGACCATGTGGAACCATGGATGACTGGAAACTATTCTGGTCCTTCAACAGCCCTCTGTCTTCTCTACAAGTTCTTTACGATGAAACTTACTGTCAAGCAAATGCATGGCCTGTTAAAGCATCCAAATTCTCCTTACATTAGAGTTGTTGGGTTCCTTTATCTGAGATATCTTGGTGATTTTAAGACATTATGGGCTTGGTATGAGACTTATCTCAAAGATGATGAGAAATTCTCTCCTGGATCCAGTGGCCGAATGACCACAATGGGGGTATGTGTGCGTGACTTATTTCTCGGACAGTATTATTTTGACACACTATTACCCCAGATTCCTGTTCCTGTTATTCGGACAGCAGTTGCCAATCTCGAAAAAATGAATCTGCCGACCAAACCCTCTGGTTCGATCGGGGACTCTAGCCGTAGATCTGAGGAAACCTCCCGTCGGCCACCTTTTGTCAAAGCTTCCCTTTCAGTGTCTTTTGGTCAGCGTGCACCTCATCATGCATCAACTAGAGATTCATCTCCCATCCGACGTACAATCACACCACCACCCTATGATAAGGATGGTGCAGATGATTCAAGACAGTCCCCCAGCATCCGCCGGAGTCAAAGTCGTGATATATCTGACTGAGAGAATTCCGAAAGGGACAGGGGCCGAGACAGAGAGAGGGAGAAGGAAAGGCCTAGGGACAAAGACCGTGATAGGGATCGACATAGGGACCGGGACCAGGAAAGATATAGGGGTCATTTTAACACTTAAGGGAGAAAACATTTAGACTGAATTTAGAGAAATAAATATTTTTAGTACTAGGGGAAATTCGAATCTTAAGAATTTTGGTGAGTGTTTGAAAGTTTGAAACTGAGGAAAAATCTGTTTCTTTTCTTCACTGTTAACAATTCGCATCAACTGCTATTGTTAATTAAAGTTTCAAGCTTCTTTTTCTTGAGTGTTAAAAATCAGAAGTTATTTTTTGGCAATTGGTTTTCTTGCTTGGTTGCAATCTCCTAGGTTTTCTGCTATTCCCGCTGTCACTGGGCTATTCCTATGTTGTTGAACTGTTGTCGCTGTGTGTGTGCTGCCATTTCTTCCTACTGATCTTTTTCTTCTTTGTATTCCAATACCAGGTACACCACTTTGAATCACTTTGATGTACGCCTTGGAGATGAAATAAAATGGCAAAAATTTATGTATTTAGTTATAGTATACTTGTATTTTAGTTAAACATTAGTCATATATATTTCCCGCTATGCATTAGTTAATCTTTGAATCTTGTTAGCAATAAAGATCCGCAAATATTAGGCAAATATAATAGGACAGTAATTTCTTAGAATGAACATGCTTGATGATTAATGTGTGATTCAACGTAGCAAGGCTAAGAATATTAATTCATTAGGTACGAGTTTGAGCAAGATGAGTTAACGTTTAAGTATAATAAACTTTTATTTAAATAAGCTTTAGTAATTATGGTTAAATCGAGTTTCAAATGGTTTTGAATAATTAATTCCAATAGTTTTTTTTGTAACAATGCGGGTTGTAATCTAGCTATAATTGATTTCTTTCGAATATTAGTTGGCGAATTTTGTATTTTATTTATAATTTCAAATTTTATTTTATTTTATTTATAATTTCGAATTTCTTTTCCTTTTTTTAGAAAATTCTTTTCCATTAATATTTGCCTTAATCTAGAAATTAGTGTGTTACGTTTTTTAATTTATTTTTTTAGCATGTAATTAATAATGATTTTTCTCTCTTTTATTTTTAGAGACAAATTTAATAGAAATGTAGTCACTTTAGGATTACCCTTTAAAAGTGATGAGTGCCTCGCCAAATAAAAATACGTAAAATGTGGGGCCCTCAGTAAAGGTTAAAAAATATTTTAGACTGCGGGACATGCCGTTTAGCGAATTACACAGCTTTGTCAAACTAATAATGCGTTTGTATCTTTAGGCGCGTATTTAATAATTTACCTCCCTAATCTGGGGTGTCCATTTCATGCAACCCAAATCCAAATCCCAAAACAGTGACTCAGGTATGTTCAGGGTTGCGGGTTCATTTCATGCGGTGCAATCCAAAGACATATTTGAGACGATGTTCAAGTTCTTTAATATATTAAATAAAAGCGGTAAAAAGTAAAATTGGCACAAAGGTTCTTCATGTAATAAAATCGGATGAATAAGCTTAATATGAAGTTGAGCGACCGTGCTAGAACGACGGAACTCGGGAATGCCTAACACCTTCTCCTGGGTTAATAAAATTCCTTATCCCGATTTCTGGTGCGCGGACTGTTAGATAGAGTCCAAGTGGCGAATCTGAATCTTTAATAAATAATCCTGTTTTGATTGTCCTTTAATTGGAAAAACTCGCTTGCACCCTCCCGGGTGGGTAAAAAGGAGGTGTGACAGCTCTGGGGGGGAAGTGGGGTGTAAGGTGTGAAGGCTAGAGAGTTTAGGATGTGTTTAGGGTTTGGGTTGTTTGGTTGAGTGAAATGAAAAATATGAAAAATCAAAGGGAGTGGGTGGAAATGGACCGAGTTGGGGAGTTTTGGGTTGGGCAGAGGTGTTTTGGGCCTGGTTTGACTAATTTGAAAGATGACCCAATCAGAGTTTTTCCATGCGTTTAAGAATTTCCCTTATATATCAAGTTTGTTTTACAAGATGAAAATCACAAAAATAGACATCTTTTGCATTTTTAGCGTTTAACGTCAAATTGCGTGATTTGATTTTATTTAATGTTTAATTATTTGTGATAATTATTGTTTTAAAGTTAATTAGTATTTACTATAGGTTAATTGGGGTTTATAATTTAATTTAGGATTTAGGATTTTAGTTTTGGAAAAAGGGAAATTGAAAAGAAGAGAGGCAAATCGGATTTGGGCCAGCAAATCCCAAGCCCAAACGAAATTCACCCCAAAGACACGCCAGCCCAGCCTAAAACCAGCTTCAACCCGGTCCAAATCGGTTTATCTCCAAGTCCAGCGAAACGACGTAGTATGGCGATTAAACTACGTCGTTTCAAGGCCAAAAATTCTCGACCATCCATCCGCTCAAATCCAACGGACATGATTAAATGATTAATTTTAATATATCTAAAGTCCTACCCCTATCCCCCTCCTCAGAAACCCCTCTCTTCTTTTTCTCTAATCATCAGAGCCCCCATTCACTCCGCCGCCTTCCGTCCGCCGGAAATCGCCCACGGCGGCGGACAGTGGTCAAACCCTACCAATATCACACCATAGCTTCCCTCAACCTCCCCATCCCTACCCCCTTAAGAGTTTCCATCGAATCACAACCCATCGTTTCGAATCTTCATTCAAAGTTGAGTCAAAAACCCTAATCTGTCCAATGATTCCCAAACTTACACCAGATAATCACCTAACCTCCCTCACTCTTAAACCACCATTATTTCTCCTCAAATCACAGCAGAAACTCTCAGATGATGAATCGGATCCAAGAACCCTAGCGCCGCCACATGATTCCCCTATGGCGGCAATGACTTGAACCGGTCCCAACAACTGCCCAAGCTATCATTTCGAGTCTGTGGTTGCCTCGAGACTGCTTAACCTCGAGGTAGTGCACTTCGCTTGTTCTTCACAAAGAACAGACAATTTGCTCTATTTTGAGGTCAAGTCAGAGTTACCGTGTTGGTGTTCAAGTTTAATTAGATAAGTGCGCGTTCCTTTATTATCTTTTAAATTATGTCTTGTTCCTTCTACTCTTTTTTTTCTTTTCCTCTAAAATATGGGCAGGTCTGGTTTCCGATGGGAATTCAGTATAGCTTCGAACCTAGATTTTTGATTGTGTCGTAATGAATACGTGTTTATCTTGTTTAGAGTTTAGTAGTTCTCGTCATTATATGATATTGATTGTTGTTCTTAGCTTTAGGGCTCCATTCAATAGAGTGTTAATGTCCATTCATTGTTACTATAATTTGTTTCAAATGCGGATAGTTTTTTCTCATGTACCTTCGTCAGTCAGATTTGATCTTGGTAGTTCAATAAGATTTTGTTCGGAATCATTCTTCTTATTTTGATACTATTTTATTCGTTTTGAGTTCTAGCTTGAACCTTTGATTTAATATGATAAGTTGACATTGGTTATAGTTGATTGGGTTAGGATTGAGATTACAGAGTCTTGAAGGGTATTTAGGGGATTTAAAATATTAAGAATTATTTAGTTTAAATTTTGTCCGGTTGGGTACTTAAGTACTATTAGATTAATGATTTGTTTAAAGGAAGGTAGGGGACCATTTCAAGTGGGATTGAATAGTTAATAGACCAGTAATAGTGGAAGATTACCTTTCAAGCTTTGACTGTCCATTGAGGCCTAAAGATCCGGCAAAGATGAGGGGATTGAAAGACTTAGAAAATGGGAAAAAACGGAGAGCTTAAGACATTCTTAAGGGGGGATGCATTATGAAGATAGAGAATAGAAAAGGAGAGAACACAGAGATATATATTCAAAAGACAATATGAAACAGATTGATAGGGAGAGAGTCTACAAAATTTAGGGCTAAAAGTATTCCATAGACTTTAAGAGCTAAAAACCATATATTGGGGAATGGGCTAAATTTGAGTGAAAAATATTGTTCCATTGAGTTTTGATTGTGACTTCTGGAGCTTCTCTATTCTGAAACAATTCTTTCTATTCTTCTGGAGTAAAAACGGTTTGAATTTGAATCATCAAGGTTTAGTTTGAAGTTGGTTGGTTCAAGGTCTATTTGAAACTGGTTTATTTATGAGTTTGAGGTCTCGCTAGCTGTTTTGCTGCTGATTCCTGCTGTTCATACTGCTGTAATCCGGTCTGTTGGATTTGAGCGGATGGATGGTCGAGATTGTTTGACCTCGAAACAACATAGTTTAATCGCCATACTACATCGTTTCACTGGTCTTGGAGACAAACCGATTTGGACCGGGTTAAAGCTAGTTTTGGGCTGGGCAGGTGTAGATTTGGGGTGAATTTTTTTTGGGCTTGGGATTTGCTGGCCCAAATCCGATTTGCCTCTCTTCTTTTCAATTTCCTTCAAATTTCTTTTACCCTTTTTCCAAAACTAAAATCCTACATCCTAAATTAAATTATAAACCCCAATTAACCTATCATAAATACTAATTAACTTTTAAACAATATTATCACAAAATAATTAAATACAAAATTAAAATCAAATCACGCAATTTGACATTAAACGCTAAAAAAGCAAAAGATGCCTATTTTTGTGATTTTCATCTTGTAAAACAAACTTGATTGCTCCTAATTGTAGAATTAAATCCTAAATGCAAATGCGACCTATTTTTTATATTTTTTTTATTAATTTAACAAATAAACATGCACAGATAAATGCCAATAATACAAGAAAAATAACACAAAAATTCACAACAATTGCAAACAATCAAAATTATTTTATTTTGACATTTTTTGGGAGTAATCCATATGTAAGGAAAAAATTACATTCTGACAGCTGACCTTATTTGTCCGAAAGCACGAAGATTTTTCGTGCAAAGATCAAGTGACCAGATACGAGTGATTTTTGCCCGTTCGAGTACTCCGTGTGAAGCGTTTGTTTGAAATATTTTAACCGAACATTTGGTTCGAAGGTTTTCTTCATATCCCTGGCTAAAAGGGAATCAGGTTAATGTAGTTCAGGAAGTTTTGGTAGCTGGTACTACCATGAGACTGTGATTTTGCTGTTACTAATGCTGCCTGCTGTTACTACTGCTTACTGATCTCCTTATTACACCGTGCTAAAGCAAAATCAAGATGCCAGGCTAGACAAAAGATCATAAGATCCTATCTATCTTTCACTTGTCCTTGTTGCCTTGCTTTTTTGTCGGCTTGTGTTTCCTCTGGTGCTTCTCTCTTTCGAAAACTGCTGGGGATGACAATGGCCTTTTGCTTTCCTGAAGACAAGTTTCATCATTTCGTTATGTCTGCTGGGGATACTACTTCCTTCATTAAAGCTCGTTATGTTGGGGATTTTTATTGTAACCTTCCGCATTACTGACTTCTATCTTTGAAATGTATTCATCTGTTCTGTAGGCAGTCTCCTAACTGCAACTAGGCTTTTTAAAGATGACACAACCTCAATTCTCCAGGCGGGCTCTTGACTTCAGCAACAACATAAAGATAGATTAGCCTCCATTCTCTAGGCGGGCTCCTGACTTCTACTTCAACATAAATATAGCAACCTCCATTCTACATGCGGGTTTCTGACTTCAACAATGACTTAAAATTTAGCAACCTCCATTTTACGGGCGGGCTCCTGACTTCAACTACAGCCGCTGCAACATCGCCACTTTTATTAAAATTCTGTGCCGTTGAAATATCGCCATTTCTTGCATATGCTGAAAGATCGCCACCTTTTGTATTTCATGGGTTGAAAGATTGCCACCTTTTACATTTCATGGGCTGAAAAGATTGCCAAACATATTCAAATGCATAATAGTTCGGGGGCACCATCTACATGGCCCGAGAACATCATTCCATGGTATGCGAATCTTTATTTACGCTCTTCATGGTTCGGGACGCCATAGTTTAAGGACGTAGTCCTAACTCTCCAAAGACAACATTCATGGCCCTATGGGAACTTGCATCATGTTTTATTTATGTGCAATATACGCTTGTATTGCTTACTTGCATGTACACCGACTGGCAATGGTCGTCTTAGTAGGAGTGGACCCGCTCCGATTCCCGTAGCCTATCGATTCTCAGAAACCTTTTTCCATCTAAACATCACGTTCGTCCATTTCAAATTCTATCAGCATATTCTGTCAATGGTTCCTGAACTACATATGGCCTTATTTCTGTAAGAGCGGGGATATGTAGGCGGCTCAGAAACTAGAGCTCGGTCAAATTCCTTTCAAATCGCCATTTCCGATCAAAAATAGGCTATCTTGTCTTTACATGACAACTCTTTCATCCTCCTTGGATAAAGAAGGGCAGTTGTTGATACCCAATTTTTCCCTAGGTATTTTGTACCCAAAACACTTTCAAGAAAACATATATGTGCATATATAAACACATCCAAGAGTTTTGGTGAATAACTTATTTTATCTTCATGTTTAAACCAAAATAAAATTATGGTGATTTTTTCTTATCTTTACAAGTTTATTCGGCATTTTAAAAGCTAAATTGCATATAATTACAATTATAGTCTATTTTGTAGTTGATAGCGTTTTATAATTATAAAATTAGCCTCAATATTTTTAAATTAATATTTATATTATATTTGTTTACCCAGTATCCTTATTTTATTTTTTTAATTATTATTGCTATTTTTATAAAAATAAAATGGGAAAGTGGCTATTTACAATCTAGCCTCAATTATATTTAAATTTAAGCCAATTTGGCACCTCAATTTAACCCGAATTCGAGCCCAAACTACCAGCCCAATTACCTACTCAGCCGACCGAGCCCATAACCCCGTTCAATCTCGACCGTTGAACACTTAGATCAACGGCTACCATTGATTATTTCCTTTTTAATTCCGAAGGACCTCTCACCCTAATTGATTATTCACCAAATGCCACCTCTGAATCCCTCTCTTCTCTCAACTCTCTCTCAACTAACCTCAAACCCTAACCTCCACCTCGTATCGAAACCCTAATCCATGGCCTCCTATGGCCATCGGAGATGTTCTACGATCTCCTGTGGCTCCTGGGTGTCGTTTCTGTGGTCTCATGGCCTGATCTCGAAGGAAGTTTGTCCATCCTTTCCTGAATTCCGTTCATGGCAGCTGTGTCCGTTCAAGTCAGATCTTGGGCTCTCCTGGTTAGATTGTTATTATTCAAAGCCCTTCTCACCTTTCCGGGTTCTACGAAACCCTAAGTCTAAGGTTACTTCTATTTATTTTTTTAGAGCTGCTTTAGATCTATGTGTGTTAGAACTTTCTGAGCATTTTTCTCAAATTTTCTCTAGTTTTTCGCTTTTAAAACTCTTTGTTCTTTTAATTATGGTTTTATGTCATGTTATTTCGAATTTCCTCTCTTATTCTTGGCATGTTTCTGTACTTCGCTTGTGTTGCTTTCTTTATTTGGTGTAAGCATGTTGAAAACCCTAATTTTGGGTTCTTTTGTTTGAGTCTGTTTGTTAAGGTTTATTTCGATTCATATGCTTATCTTCTCTAGATCATTTGATGTTAAAAAGCCCTAATTGTTGGGATCTATTTAAGTTCTTGTGCCAGGTATTTGGTTTACTGAGATATAGTTGAAACCCTAATTTTTAGGGGGTTTTACTTGGAACTGTAAAATTGCTTGTTGTTTCACCTGTTGGTCATCTCTAGACCTAACTGATTTTGAGAAAAACCTAGCCTCTTTTGGGACTATTCGAGTCCTTTGGGTTTATTTGTATGACTTGTTTGTTTGAAATTATTCAACTCGATTCCTGCATCTCTTTATCTATGTGTTTTGAGTTCTTCCCATCAGTCAAACTCGACTATGTTTCTTTCTTAACTCTCTTCATGCTTTGATTCTTTCTCTCTCTATTACAATGAAACCTAACTAGCATGCTTTGAAATGTCTGCCCTATGCTATTACTGTGTGATGTTTCTTTTGCCATAGCTTGACCTCATATGTCTGTTATCTGTCCATGCATTATATACTGAGTCCCCTGCGATTTATTTTTAAACTTGAAATTGATTTCAAAACTTTTCCTTCCATGAGATTCTGATTTTTACTGGTCTATCAAAGGTTAATTTATTCTCTTTCTTTGATTGGCCTCATTGAATCTTTCAAAAAATAACCATAAATCTTGTACTTAGACTTATTTGCCTATTGTATGACTTTACTATTTCTTTTATGGCAACATACCATTCTGCTTATAGTTTTTGAATCCTGTGACTGATTGAAAAACTATAAGCAGATTGGCTTGTTGCCATAAAAGAAACAGTAAAGTCAAACAATAGGCAAATAAGTCTAAGTACAAGATTTGTGATTATTTTTGGATCATGTTAGTATCCGTTTGAATAAGAATCCTCTGATTAAAGGGAATACTTCTACTAATTGATTATGATTTGTGATCATGCCCATATTTGTGCTTTTACACTACTCGCTACTCTTTTTTCAAAGACTATAAATACCTCTCCCTCTCCTCTTTCGAGACATAAATTCTAAAGAACACACACACACACACACAATATACTCACTACTTCTCTTCTCTCAAAACACTCTTAGTTTTCTCAAAAGCTTTCGAGTTTTATCTGAAATCAAAGTTAGCTTTCTTTGGTTGAGTTGTGGCTTCAAGTGTTCTGCTTCTCTTTTTGTTTACCTTTGCAACTGGTATGTCCCCTTTAGTTTAATACTGCCTCTTCCTTATGTGTATACTTAAGTTCTTTTGTGTTTACTTTACTTATTTCTGCAAATTTACTATCTTTTCTCTTACATGAATTCCCTCTCCTAAACTCCTTTGTATGTGAGCTATGGTTCATATAGCATGACAATACTTAAACGCTGTTGTTCATGTTTCTGGACTGGATTCCTTGAATCCTAAACTCTATCAATTCCTACTCTCTTTCCTCCATATGTATGCTCTGAGCCTAAGACCCTGGTTTGGCAGAATCCTAACCACTGTCCAAACCATAGTCTGGTCTTCATAGGTCTATGTTCTTATTTTTTTGGCTAAATAGGTTTAGTCAGGGGTGTGCCATCCTGCCTTGTGGCTAGGCATGACCACCAACCTGTTATGGCTCCCCAACCCCTTCTGCACTTACACTCATTCTTGGCAATTAAGTTCTGCTCCTCTCTTGTGAGCCTTGCCTTGGGACTCTGGAGCTCCCTCTGAACTTGGACGCCTGAGAGCTGGCCTTTCCATACTGCACTATAACTAATTCTAGTTTGTATCTTGGGTGTAAGAAATGCCTGAAATTCCTGAAATTCCTTGAAACTTTGAAACACCCTAGATAAAGAGAAGGCTTTAAAAATCTAGATCCCGGAAGTGGTCCAATCTCACATTGTTAGACATTTAGTCTGAATTAGGCTGTTTGGATGTAGCTATTAATTTCTAATGTATTTTTATTCTATTGGTCTGCAACAACCTGTATAAACTCGGGGATCAAGTGAAAAGGGTGGGGGATTTACATTTTTGCATAAAGGGTAGAAATCGTGCCCATATGATCTCTTTGCCGTTAATGTATGTATACTCATAAGTAAAGATCATGTCTATAGGATCTAATGATTAATTCTCTACAATCATGGCTATAGACACCATGCCTATAGGAACGTGCATCGTTTGACATTAGGCAAACCAGTAGGTTTAATGAAAATCATCATCGTGTTTACAAGTCCGTTAACGTTAAAAAGGTTAAAAATCAAACTCGTAAACATCATGCCTATAGGACCTTTAAATCAGACTCATATCAGGCGACTAAAAGCAGTAACGAGTTTACTGAATTACTGACTATACAAATTGTTTTTTTCTGAACTATTAAGCTTTCCTCTCGCTCTGATCAGTGCATCTTTTTCAAAATCTATTCCTTTTTGATAAACGTTCTCAAATCCATGGATGCTTTCTGAAAACTTACTGCCTTTCTGGTAATTTGACAAATGTTTTCCAATTCAGATTAAGTTCGCTTCTTATACGTACAATCCTTAAATCAGTTTTGCAAGTCAACTTCGTTTTTCTCAAATAGTCTGCCTCTATTGAAACATGTTTTAAAATTACTCTTTCTGTGTTGATCTGCAACTCAACAGTCTGCCTTTCTGAAATTTGTCTTAAATCATTTTCTTTATCTGTTAAGTCTGCCACATCCTCTTTAAAACCTTTCTATACCAGTCTATGTTTCGAAGGTCAGTAGTCCCATCCGTGTTAATTTAAGTGCCTTAATCTCTAACACCTGCATTCCAATAGGCCTAATGCGGAATTCCTGTCTGAAGATATGTGTTGAACCCGTCCGCTCATCACTTTAATCTAATTTAAGACCAAACCAGTATTTGCAAGCCATGCTAAATTACATGACTTATCTGATTAAAGGGGTTTATTTGCGCCTTACTTGCTTTTTAGTTTCTCCCTTATTTGCATATATGTTTTGAATGTCACACTAGTATTTTGTCCTTTAAACTATCTAAAAGCATCATCCATTTCTCCCCTTTAGGATTAGTAGTCGTAATACCTCTGAGACTGATAGGATTGGGGCGGGTATTAGCATGCGATAAGTAAACGAGACTATCCGTGCTTTAATACCTTAACGGGTCAGAAGGGTAGAAAATGGATATGATGATCGATGCGCTCATATCACGTGCGGCCCCTCTCCTGAGGAGTGTACGTCGGTTATTGCATTAATGTGATCCATATTATGTATAAACCTAAAACCCCTTTTCCCTTTACTTGTTGTGTTTCTTTTAAGTTTCTTTCTAAAACTCCCATTTCTTTTTTTAAAACTTTTCAAATTTTTTGCAATGATTATGTAAAACCTTTATTTGCTTATTTTCTTGTTTTCTAAAGTCACAATTATAGTATGGCCGGGAACCACACTAGTGGATCTTGAGGGGTGCCTAACACCTTCCCCTCATGATAATTTCTAGCCCTTACCCAAACTCTGGTTCTTCTTCTCAAATCTCTTCTTAAAAGTGTCCTAATGCACTATAATAATTAGGTGGCGACTCTCCAAATTCTAAAACCCAATTCTCGTAAGGAAATAAGAGTTGTCCTCCCATAATATTGTATACCCGATTTCAAAACCCGTTTAAGAAAAATGGGGCGTCGACAGGGTCCAATGGAGATTACGGCTATGCATGGCCCCACTAGTTCATATATGTGTTAGGAAAAATTTTGCGACTATAAACAAATTAACTGTTTGTGTAGCTTGGCAAGCTGTACCTTATGGGTTGTTGAAGCCAGCCCCTTTTGTAAGGAAACTTTCGTATCTATTATATAGTTTTATTTCTTGGAGTCTCTTACTCTATTCTTTATACTGTGGTATCAGAGCCAGCCCATCATTTCGGAGGGAGGAACAGTTCGTGAAATATGTCTGAGTAATTTCCATCATCTTCTTCCCTAGCAAAAATGAATATGTCTCCTACTCTGTACAAAACTCTGTCCAAAAATGTGATTACCTGTATGAACTATATATCCTACCCGATGAACAAAAAGTATCCTCCACTGAATTACCCCTCATAAATCCCTACTCATCTTTCGCCGAAAAATCCTTTGCACCTTGGGCCCAAATCCGTTCCTTAGACCAACACAGACCAAAAAGAGTCAAAGAATATGTTGCTGCCTCAAAGCTTGACCAGCATCATATCTTGCCGCTTGAGAGGAACAATTTATCACCCTTCAAATCCCAGATGATTTTCCTAGACAATGGAGAGATTATGGTTTTACGAATATCCATTGTGGTGCTATCCGAATCGCTTTAACATATCACGGAAGAAAAGGTCAACGTGTTGTAGCTCGACTTTCTCTTCTAGATACAAGATACTTGGAGTACCAGTATGCAAATTTGGGTACTGCAAAAGTTACCCTAAATGTTGGAACTATCTTCATAACTATCTTTCCAAATTTCAACATGTTCCTTTATGACCCGTACCTAATCGAAGCCTTAAAATCCAAGTCCAAATCCAGGGAGCCCCACAAGCCAAAGATTCCATCCAAGCTACTCATCATCACCAAATGGCATGGCGAGTCCAAGATCATGCCATGGATCTTTGATGTTAATAAACGTCAATATCACATAAGAGGGGGAGGGTCATTTGTGTGGTACCTAATTTCGCGTTAGAAGAACCTGGTTCTTCTAAGTATTCTAACAACAACAGTTTGCGAAATAATAAGAAGTGAAAGTAAAGTGCACAGATATTTTTACGTGCAAAACACCTGGCTCAAAAGGTGAAAAAACCACGACCTACTACTCAGTAGGTTTTTCTCAAACCCCACTAAAAATCAATGAGCCAAAATAGCATTTACAATGACCCTTGTAAACCTAAGGATTAAACTCTAATCCCAGTGTGGCACACAGCCTCAGCTGCTGCGACACTATCAAGTTAACTCTAACTTGACGACAGAAGGTACCAAATACAATTGGCTATAATAAAGCTAAAAGTTACAATTTGAAAACCTACTACAATTGAACTAAACAAATAGATGGAACAGGTTCTTCTCTCTTAGTTTATGTAACTTCAGGCGTACACACTTGTATCTTGCATATATAGTTCGCAAAATAGACTCGTTTTATTTGCTCTCAAATATGCTTTACTTCTGCTTGTGTGTGTTACCTGTAAAAGAGAACCAACACAATAATATATTGAGTTAGTAGTTAGAGTTTGATTATAACTCCACTTCTTATCCGTAGTCCATTTAAGTCCTTAGCCAATACAAACTCTAACTCTTATCCTAACTTAGGATCAATTTCTCTTTACATAAGGAGATTGTCCTCCTTATCCCAAATGCAACCTTTTCGATTACGTTCATAAGATATTGATAGTGCATATCTTACTCACGTGCTTCACAAGTGCCTTGGTTAATTCAGACTATTTCGTACAAGATGGACCAGGTCCTTCCAAAGGTTCATTTTCAATCTTCAAAACTCCAACTGAATCTGAAACCAACATATTCCCCCTTTTGTATGATGACAAACTCTGTGCTTATTGTGATCAGAAACCTGTGAACTCAGCTGAAAATCAACACTTAAAAATTTAACTTATCATCAAGGAGGTCAGATTTAGGTCATAAATATCACTAGAATTTTAAGCACAATATCTTCCCCCTTTTGGCATAATCGAAAAGTTTCATTAATACAGTGAATCCTCGAAGTTAATTAATACTCATGGCCACTGGGGCAACTGCAAGTGAACACATGGTCAAGTTAATCACAAATCTGCTTAAAAATAACTATTTAAAACAAATTCAACAAAGACAAGACAAGCTGCATTCATTGATTAAAGAGGTGTTTCTACAGTGCATTCCACAAAAAATAAAAACAAAACATCAAACCATGAGCAAAAACTAATAGAACAGAAGAGAATTTCCTAGGCTGGAAACTGGAAACTGAATAGTTACTAAACTGGGCACTAAGGAGAGGACACCTAAGGCTTGGAAGTGCTGGAGGGTTGGGCTTGTAGCAGATTTAACATTTGTTGGAGCATGCCTTCATTTTTCTCCTTTTCTTTGGCGAGTTCAACTCTCAGCCCATTTCTTTCTCCTTCCAAATCAGCAATTTTGGCATTTAGCCTAGCAATTTCAGCATCCTTTGTCCCAACTTCTTGAACTAAGGCTCTGACCTTGCTGTTCACAGGAGTCTTGGCATATGAACCAGGTTTAATAGAAGCAGCATTAAGCAGATAGTCACAAGCTTGAAGGGTCTTAACACCATAGTGCTCCTTGCTCGAGGCTATTTCCCACTTTTTCAAAGGAACATTTAAGCGTTCAAGCACAGTTGTCAGGATAAACCATAGGGAATGGCATGAGACTTTGAACCAGTTATCACCCTTTCAAAAAGCTTCACCATAATGAAAGGCCAGTTGATCTTTTTCCCTTCATTCATACACAACATGAGCATCAGATCCATATAATTTGTTGTATGTCTTTTTTCCTGTCTGGGCAGAAGGCACTTGTTGACAAATTCAAAAAGCACTTTGTGCTCTCGCCTCATTTCACTTTTATGGACTGCCCTGGCCTCAGGCACCTCTTCAGCTGTGTTGGTGTCACAAAAATTCCTTGTTATTTGCAGCTCAGAAGGCAACCCATCCAAGCAAGGCCACCTCTACCTGGTATAATCATCATACCCCTCACAAGGAATACCCAGAATTTTCCCCAAAATTTTTAGCATTGGAATTCACTTTGACACCCCTCACTTTACTAGTTACCTGACCATTCTTCACCTTTCCTTTGTCCATGAACTTCACTAGTTCCTTCCTTGCCAATTTTCCATCAATCTGAAGGACCATGTCCTTCCACCCTTGTGCCTCTAGTGCTGTGACAAGCCTTATCATGCCTGGCTCCTCCAGGTCTTTCAACAATCTCCCCTTCAATATCTTTCTTTAGTCAAAGTTTGCATACCTATCATGTTCTTCTTCAGGCTCACTTTCATCATCTAATTCTTCTATGGTTGCTTTCACTTGTTTTCCCTTAGACGCTGATCTTGTTCTCTTGGCAAGAGAGGATTCAGCAGGAACTGGTTTTGAGGGATTCTTTGAAGAAGTCCTAGTCTCCTTTTGTTTTGCAAGTGGAACATGCACCATAGTATTTCTTTCTTGATGGACCAGTTCCATATCCTCTTCATCCTCTTCAGCTAGAACTTCTGAACTCTCACCTATCTTCCCTTTCCCTTTTTCTTTTCTTTTTCTCTTGCTCTCCTCTAAAGCTTTCTGCAACTAAGCTTCACTCTTCCTAAGCTTGCTTCTAGTTGTCCTAACCCTAGGAACAGACTTAGTGTTGAAGGTTTGGATTTCTTGGTTGGTTTGGACGCAACATGGGTCCTTTGTGAGGAAGCCTTGCATTTCTTGGGATCATAACTGGCCACAACCTTCTTCATCATCTCAAATAGAGTTTCCTCTGCATATAGACCAGCTTCAACAGTTTGTTTGCTCAAACCAGCTAACCTTTCAACAGCCTCTCCAGACTCACTCCCCCCTGACTTCGAGGCCCCTTCTTCCCAACTCCCACATATAGCTAGCACCTTCTTCCTCTTATTTTTATTCAATGTCACAAAATCACCCATAGCAACATCTTTAGCACCCCTATCAGAACGTACCTATTTTCTGCCCTTTCCCCTAAGTCATCAGAAACAACACTTGGATTTACCTCTTTTGGGGTTTCTTGTTGAGTGACATTGTCAATAGGCCTAGGTTCATCTCCTTCACTGGAAGAGATATAATCATCAGACGCAGAACTGGAATCAGTTTCTTTTGCTGGAGATTCTTTCTTTTGACTTTGCCTTCAATCTTTCGTTTAGAGATTTCCTCAATGGACCAGTTGCATCAACTTTTCTTGCTATCATTTTTGTGCGACGGAATCTGGTCTTTGGGGTCTCACTAGGAGGTGTGGATGATGAGGTGTTGTTAGGTGACACTGGTGGTGGGTTCCAGGATTACCTTGGGGATTCGACATTATTAGTGAAGAATTTCAGTAAGGCTTGAGAGAATTTTGGACAATTTTTAAGGGTTTAGAGAAGAGAGTGGATGATCAGGGTTTTGAGATGATTGTTAAGAATGATTACTGGGGTTTTTAAAGAATGGTCATTATAGCTCTAGTTACGGTAGCTTTTTAGGTGTCAGTGGAGGTCTAATCCGCTTATAGTTCCGGTCTCCCTAGTTATTTATTAGCATTAATTAGAATTGCTAAGGTTTAGGAAATAGAGTTCCATTACACTTAGAATTCGAATTTCAATGAAACTAGTTCAATTAGCCCCAACGGATAGAATTTTTAAGACGATTGGGTTTTTTAGGACTCTTGCTCATGGTTGAAAATTAAATTTTCTATTTGTGCAAAGTATAGAAACATAACTGACCTTTCTCATGAGCATGCATTGATGAACCGGGTTCATCAAATGAAACTTCTCTTGATTTTGCCTCAAATGTAAGAATAGAGAATTTGTAAGAGATGAGTGAGTCACATAAACACATGTCACATGAGTATACTATTTACAGTATGATACTGAGCAGAAATTAGTCTAATATTCACAAGAATTAAAAACTCCTAACTAATTTTTTTTCATTGTGCATTCTGAACATGACCTCTTAGGTGATCTTAATCATCCCTAATTCTAACGTATTCCTCTCAAAGTTTTCTCTACTTAGTGCCTTGGTGAAGATGTCATCTATTTGTTTATCAGTGGCACAGAATTATATGGAGATTAGCCCCTTTTCATAGTTGTCTCTTAAGAAGTGGTGTCTAACAGCTATGTGCTTAGTCCTTTTATGATGAACATGGTTCTTTGTTATACTGATTGCACTAGTGTTATCACAAAATATAGGTATGCGTCCCTCTTCAATTCCAAAATTTACCAAGTGTTGCTTGATCCAAAGCAACTGAGCACATCATGAAGCAACAACGACATACTTAGCTTCAGCAGTAGAGAGGGCCACTGAATTTTGCTTTTTGGTAGCCCATGATACAAGACAACATCCTAGGAAATGTGCCTTACCTGAAGTGCTCTTTCTGTCCATTATATAACCTGGATAATCAGCATCAACATATCCAATTAGTCAAAAGTGTTACCTTTGGGATACCACAAGCACATATGAGTTGTGCCTTTTAGGTGTCTTAATATTCTTTTGACTGCAGTCAAGTGTGACTCCTTTGGATTTGCTTGGAAATGAGCACAAAGTCCTACACTGAAAACAATATCAGGTCTGTTGGCAGTAAGGTACAAAAGTGAACCAATCATACCCCTGTACAACTTTTGATCAAAGGAAGAACCAGGTTCATCAGCATCTAACTTTGTGGCAGTTGCAATAGGAGTATCTATTTCTTTGGATTCTTCCATTTTAAATTTTTTGATTAGTTCTTTTGTGTACTTCTGCTGATGAATCATGGTACTGTTTGGACTTTGTTTGATTTGAAAACCTAAGAAGAAATTGAGTTCTCCCATCATAATCATTTCAAATTCACTACCTATTAGTTTTCAAAGTCCTTGCTCAACCTCTCTGTAGTAGCCCCAAAAATTATGTCATCGACATAAATTTGTACAACAAGAAGGTCTTTACCGTTTTCCCTTAGGAACAAGCTATTATCAATTTTACCTCTTTTTTACCCATTCTCCAGAAGGAATTTTGACAATGTTTCATACCAAGCTCTAAGGGCTTGCTTGAGACCATATAAGGCCTTATCCAGCTTGTATACATGGTTAGGACATTCTTTGCTTTCGAATCTAGAAGGTTGCTTCACAAACACTTCTTCTTTGAGATAGCCATTTAGGAAGGTACTTTTCACACCTATTTGATAAAGAGTGAATTCCATATGTGCTGCAAAGGCTATGAGAAGTCTAATTGCTTCGAGTCTAGCAACTGGAGCAAAAGTCTCATCATAATCGATGCATTCCTCTTGACTATAACCTTGAACCACCAACCTTGCCATATTTCTTATAGCTGTTTCATCTTCATCCAGCTTATTTCGGAAGACCCATTTTGTCCCGATGACTGATCTGTCCTTAGGTCATGGAACCAAGTGCCAGACTTGGCTTCTTTCAAAATGATTGAGTTCTTCGTGCATAGCATTGATCTAAGCTGCATCTTGTAGAGCTTCACTCACATTTTTAGGTTCAATAATGGACAAAAAGGCATCAAATGCACACAAGTTCTTCAGTTCTGATCTAGTCTTGACTCCAGACGTGGGATCATTGATTACGTTCTCAATGGGGTGAGAACTCAGGTACCTGTAAGATTACCCCACCAGCTGGTTTCTGCTAGCTTCTCCTTCATTATTATGATGTAGAGGAACAGGTTCAGGTACAAAATCTTTCAGAGAATTTTGTATAGTTTCTCTCAGATTGGTTTCCCCTGTCAGGTTGCCCAGGGTGAGAGGACCTATTCCATCACCTGCTCCTTCATTGGATGCCCCCTTGACTTGTGCTGTAACTTCAGTCAATTGTCTCACTAGTCCAATGGCTTCATCTTCATGTTCCCGTCTCTCAGAAAGAGTGTTAGTTTCATCAAACACAACATGTAAACTTTCTTCAACACATAGAGCTCTTTTGTTAAACACTTTATATGCTTTGCTATGTGAAGAATATCCCATGAATACTCACTCATCACTTCTGGGATCAAACTTGCCTAGGGAGTCTATGCCATTATTGTGCACATAACACTTGCAACCAAAAGCCCTAAGATGGGATATGTTTGGTTTTCTCCATTTAAGTAACTCATAGGGATTTTTCTCTACAAGATGTCTGGTCATGCATCTATTAATTATATAGCAAACAGTGTTTATAGCCTCTGCCTAAAAGCTATGGGGTAGTTTACTGGAAAGTAACATGGTCCTTGCCATATCCTCAAGGGTCATGTTCTTCCTTTCGACTACCCCATTTTGCTAAGGAGTCCAGGGGGCAGAGAAATTATGATCTATTCCATTTTCATCACAAAATTCAGCAAACTTTACATTTTCAAATTCAGTTCCGTGATCAGATCTAATGGATGCAAGTTGATTTCCTAATTGTTTCTGAATTTTTCTAACAAAAGTTGTGAACATTTCAAATACTTCATCTTTAGAAGTTAGAAACAGCACCCACGTAAATCTAAAATAATCATCAACAAGCACCATAACATATCTTTTACCACCTCTGCTCATGGCTCTCATTGGACCACAGAGACCCATATGAACCCGTTTCAACGTCTTGGACGAGCTTACCATTTTCTTAGGTTTGAAGGATGACCTTACCTGCTTCCCCCTTGCACATGCCTCATAAACTTTGTCTTCCTTGATCTTGATAGTAGGTAACCCTATCACCAAATCCTTGGAAACTAATTTGTTTACTTGATTTAGACTAGCATGACCAAGTCTTTTGTGCCAAAGGAGGGAACCATTAATTAATACACTCAGACAAGTGAGTTCATTTTCAGAAAGAGTCGACAAATCTACAATGTAAATATTGTTAACTCTTCTTCCCTACAAAACAATCTTGTCAGTAGTAAGGCTAATCACAAAACATTTTAAGGAAGTGAAAGCCACAAGATTACCTCTGGCACACATTTGTGACACACTTATCAGGCTGTATTTCAAGCCATCTATAAAATAGACATTCTCAATGGAATGAGAGTCTGTCTTCCCTACCTTTCTAACCCCAATGATCTCACCTTTCTTCCCATTTCTGACGGAGACATTACCACTTTTTAGGTACTCAAGTGAAAGAAACTGGTCGTTGTTACAAGTGATATTTTTAGCAGCCACTATCTATGTACCATATTTTGCTACTTCCTTTCACTTGGACCTTCAAAATGAAATCAGGGGTTAGTCTTAGGAACCCAAACTAGTTTGGGTCCCTTTCTATGGGCGAAAGGATTAATTAACTTTTTCTTTGCCCAACCAGGCAGTTGGTATTTTTCTTGAACGAAAGCTTTGTTCTTTTGACTAGCCTTTTCTTTTACATTGCATTCATTTTTGTAATGGCCAGTCTTTCCACAATGTGTACAGATCTTATTCTCAGGAAAAGCGAGGTACTTGTTTTTAGGATCCCGTTTTGGAGCTTGTGTCCAAAACCCAAGTCCTCTCTTTTTGCTGCTGTGATGCTCTAGCAGCCAGGAGAGTGCGTTGTTCCATTTTCATGTTCTGTCTAGTTCATGCTTCACCATTCCTAGTTCTTCTTTAAGGACCTTGATTGATTCATCTTTCTTATACAACTCATCTTTCATTTTTCCTAAATTTTCTTCTAGCGTGAGAAATGATTGATCAACCTTTCTCTTTCCTATTCCTATTTTCAGTTTTAAGTTTTCAGACTTGAGTTCTAGGACACTATTTTTCAGTCTCAGTATTTAAGCTATTACTCTCATCAGCCCTAGATTCTAGCCTTTTTGCATTTTTCTTCTAGTATTGCACAATCCCTAGACAAAACATCTTTCTCGCTGTTAATTATTTCAGACTCATCTATGAAGTTCATCAAGAGCTCAACCAATTTTTCTTTAGACAGGAATTTAATCTTTTCTTTAAGATGTAGAATACTTACCTCCAATTCATCTTCTGATTCTCCAATGGCCATAAGAGCTTGCTCATCTTCAGCTTCATTTTCTGATCTTCATGTGACGTATCTCCCCATGCAGAAACATGGCTTTGGTAGTTCCTTTGTTTCTCCTTGGTTGAACCTGTTCCTTCTTCTTGTTCCTTCTTTCTTCCCTTTCTTTCTTCCACTCAATCTCCCATTGAGGGCAGTTTTTGATCATGTGATCGGTCTTTCCACATTTAAAGCAACCATCGTTTGCCTGCTTCTCAGAAGCCCTAGGTTTGTTGAATGTTGATCCTCTTGAAGAACCCTTGCCTCTCATATGATATTTCTTAAAGTCTCTGGTTATCATTGCCATTTCATCATCTTCAAGATCTGATCTTTCTGAGATTATGAGAGCCAGACTTCTTTCTTTCTTTGGAGCATCCATCTTCATAGTTTGCCTTCTCAATTCATAAGCAATCAAATTTCCAATCAGTTCATCCAATTTCAGAGTAGCAATATGTTTGGATTCCCAAATGGCAGTGATTTTGGTTTCCCGCGAGATTGGCAAAACTCTCGTTAGAATCTTCTCTACCATGTCTTCTTCCAGAATAACCCTTCCAAGAGACTCAAGTTCATTTGTTAGTATAATGAAGCTAGTATACATCTCTTGGATAGTTTCACCATCCTTCATAGTAAAATTCTCATACTGAGAGTACAGTAGAGTTCCTCTTGACATCTTTACCTGAGGTGTTCCTTCATGAGCCACTTGTAAAGTGTCCCAAATCTCTTTGGCAGTTGTACAACCTTGAATCCTACTGTACTCATCAGGACCAAGTCCATACACTAACCATTTCTTTACTTTAGCATTTTTCTCCCACTTCCTTAGGTCTTCAGCAGTACAATCCGCTCGAGGCTTAGGCACATCCAATCTTTCAGCAGTCTTCTTGGTTGTGGATAAAGGACCATCAGTAATGATTTCCCAAAGCTCATAGTTACCCATGATGTCTTCTCTCATTCTGTTTTTCAACCAAGAGTAGTAGAGCCCATTGAAGAGTGGAGGCCTTGGTAGACTGCCCTTCCCATTACCCAGGTGGTGCACTCATGTTGATCTTTTTCCTAAGGTGTTAACCTCTTTAAGGATAACCTACTCTGATACCAACTGATGTTAACAAACACCAATACCACACAAGAGGGGGGGGGGGTGATTTGTGTTGTACCTATTTTTCGCGTTAGAAGAACCTGGTTCTTCTAAGTGTTCTAACTACAGCAGTTTGCGGAATAATAAGAACTGAAAGTAAAGTGCACAAATATTTTTACGTGGAAAACACCTGGCTCAAAAGGTAAAAAAACCATGCTCAGTAGGATTTTCCCAAACTCTACTAAAAATCAATGAGCCAAAACAACATTTACAAAGACTTTATAAACCTAAGGATTAAACTCTAATCCCAGTGTGGCACACAGTCTCAGCTACTGCGACACTATCAAGTTAACTCTAACTTGATGACACAAGGTACCTAATACAATTGCCTCTAATAAAGCTGAAAGGTACAATTTGAAAACCTACTACAATTGAACTAAACAAATAGATGGAACTGGTTCTTCTCTCTTAGTTCATGTAGCTTCAGGCGTATACACTTGTATCTTGCATATATAGTTCAAAAAACAGACTCGCTTTATTTGCTCTCAAATATCTTTACTTCTGCTTGTGAGTGTTACCTGTAAAAGAGAACCAACACAATAATATATTGAGTTAGCAGTTAGAGTTTGATTATAACTCCACTTCTTATCTGTAGTCCATTTCAGTCCTTAGCCAATACAAACTTAGGATCAAGTTCTCTTCACATAAGGATACTGTCCTCCTTATCCCAAATGAAACCTTTTCGATTACATTCAGAAGATATTGATGCGTGATCTTTAGTTTATATCTTCCTCACGTGTTTCATATGTGCCCTGGTTATTTCAGACTGTGTAGTACAGATTGGACCAGGTCCATCCATAGGTTTATTTGTCAATCTTCAAAACTCCAACTGAAACTTGGACCAACAATCTTTAGCTTCCCGGAGGAGAAAACGCTTTACTCTTAAATATTGATGCTACCAAAGGAAACATCATGTGCACCCAAATACCCAGACAAATTTCCAGAGATGAACTTGTCAAAATTCTTCCTGATTCCTGGATCACAAATTATAAAAGCTAAGAGAATCTAAGGAATCTCTGCAATCTGGTGAACCAACTTTTACCAAAAGAGATGAAAATCTGTTTGCATAATCTTTGACCATTCCCATCTCAAAAAAACCAAATAAAACCATCTTCTCTAGGCAAATGATTCAACCCAAAGATACAACAGATTCATATCCTGAACTGGATGGAGAGTTCTTTTAGAATATACGAATCATCATAAAATAGCATGATTGGTGTCAAAATTTTACCGGACACTGCCCTTGGGATCTAGACTGCGATTGTCAAGACTGTTTGGAAGATCCAACTGGAGAATATGACGAAAGGGTCAGCCTCAATGAAACCAAACCAAAATCCAAGAAAAAGAGGAAAACTGAAAAACAATTTCGAACCAAATATGAAAATAAAGATCCTTCAATAGGTTCATTAAGTCATCTAGGTAAATATGAATTTATTGTCAGTTACAAACCCCAGGAATGGCCAAAATTACCAAAGAAATTCACTCTAAGCTGGGAGGATAGTGAAACCAAACCCAAATCACCATCAGTCAATACCCCAGAATCCAAAAAGCCACCTGAACCTGAAACTTCACCAACTCAAAAGACCACAACTCCCCCACAACCACATATATTCATGCTAAGTCCTTCAAGCTCCAGTCATACCCTAGATTTTCCTTCACTTCAACCTTTTGAAAAAGAGGGTATAAGCCATGCTCCAAAAATTCCCAAGAAAAACATAGTGCTAACCACTGGAGAAAAACCCCAACAAGTGAAATCGAAGCAACAATACACTGCCAATCAGAAAACTCCATCTGCCAAAACAAGGTGCTGAACAACATTGGCATCACTATAAAGAACGTGGCCCATACACAAAACAAAAACGATGAGCAAGGTGGAAACAATTGAGAAAAAGATGGAGCATACATCGTCTCACAACGCCGGACTAATCAAAGCCTTGGAACTAAGATTGGAAAATTTATAATACGAGATTTGTCCGCCAAGAACTTCACTTTTTGAATTCTTCCAACAACAACAAAAGGAATCGATTTCTATCAAAGAACAAATTCAACTAATGAGAAATGATCACTTTGAGAACCTACGTTCTTCCTCATGTCTCCACAAGCATATTCCCCACCTAAATTAGACTACACCTTGTTTGCTTTTCCATCTACCTCAGTAAATCCAATCTCTGTTACCCAAACATTAAAAGAAGAACATGATTTTGATATTGCAAAAATTATTTGGGAAAGAAAAAGATGCCCTTGCAGCCCAAAAACACAACAAGAAAAGGCGAGACCAAGAGGAAAGTTCAAAAGGGTCCAAACCTGAAAATTTGATGATTTCTGACCAGAAGGCACCCGAACTCTATGTGTCTCAGCTAATATACATACCATAAGAAGATATTCCATGGTCGGAATCTCTGAATTCATCATACGATGAATCAATGGAAGATAGCTCTCATTCTAGCAATGAATCCATGACGAACTCTTCCGAAGAAGACAATGCCCCAATATTTTTAAACCATCCAAGAGACCCAGATGTATCTGAAGTAAATGAGGAACAAGAAGGCATGATAGACGAGACAATCCCAGAAAGAAGATATGAGCCCATATCATCAAAACTAGTTGGAACTGGCTTCCAAAATTTCACCTTAGATGACATCAAGGTTTCAAAATGGCCTCAAAGGATCCAAGACTTCTATACTTGGATGGTGACCAAAAACTTGGTGGAACGAGAAAAGTATATCATCCTGTCAGAACTTACTTCACGGTTCTCAGGAATCCTCAGAGACTGGTGGAACTCACTTGAAATTCAAGATAAAAATACTTTTCTTACTTCCCAAAATTTTTCCTTCAACATCACAATCCTACATAAAGTTTTCTGCGGAGATACTGGCCAAAGACAGGAGAAAATGCAAAGACAACTCTTTGATATGAAATGTATGACATTCGACTGAGACGACATTGACAAACATTTTCAAAAAGTGGTGAAGATGTACTTTGAAATTTGCGGAGACATCAATTCGAAGCAAGCCTTTGTCTTTTCCCTTATAAAGTTGTTGGCAAGCCGAACCATGACCATCATTATAGAAAAGTTTCAGTACATCTCAATCCCACAAATTGGTTACATCAGGAAACCTATTTTCGTTGCATTAGATGATATTTGTACAAAGCGCTCAGCCCTAAAGCAAATTATCCAGCATAATCCAGCGCTTGACAAAGCCTGCCGCAAATCTGATCTAATCATCAGATCAGGATGTTCCTGCCGCACATTCAGACAAAGGAGAGAATTTAGGAGGTTAAGATGGCCAAGACTTCCAGACGGAAAATAAAGGTCCAAGAGATGCACAAAGTATTTCAGGCGCGGAAGGCCAGAAAATTTTCACAAGAAGAACATATGCTTTATTTTCTATAAGATTGGACACTTTGCCAAAAATTATCCACAATCAAGAAGATCTGTCAAACTCCTTGAAGAAATCGAAGATTACACTGGCATACATCTTGGAAAGGAGGAGGACCTTGAGTCCTTATTCTCTGTAGATGATTAACCTAATGAAGACAAAGCATAAGCTAATCAGCCACATCTTCATGTTTCAAATGCATCGGGAAAAAGTTCACTAAAGCCAACTAATCACCCACTGGAGTTGTTCAATCTCATGGATTTCTTTGATCCGTCAATTATTATGGAAAGAAGAACTTATTACGAGCTCCAAGTTTCTCGGCAATATGGAGGATCTATTCTCATGCCTTATGGTGTCAATCCAGAATATCTATTCTGCCACATATTCATCGCTCAAGCCATAGATTTTCCACAATAATTATTACGGTTTTTCAGGTACCTATGCCATCAGTATTATATTTTCATGGAATTCAAATGCTACGTCTTCAAGGATTTTAATAACACTGCACCAACTCTTAATGTATTTTTATTATGGTTCAAAAGCCTAGAAGATACTGGATGAAATTCGACAGTGATTCCTACACAGCAAAGGTATTCCTGTTCTATAGGCTAATAAAGATCATCAATGGAAAAGTCCAGGCGCAGGAAGAGTCATCATTCTGGTGGAAATTTCCTGTGTACATTTTATCAATAGAGGAAGAATATAGCGAGGCACAAAGAATCCTTTTTTTGCAAAATAGGTGCATCCCGAAATAGATATGGCCAGAATATTGGGCAAGCTGGAATGATGCCAACACCCATACTCACTGGGAAAGAGTCCGGGAAGCAGCAAAAGAATATCAAGCTCCATACGAAGTCATCTGAGAAAAGATCACTCATGACATTTCCAGATTAAAGTTACGGATTATATCTCTCAATCCAAAGGAAAAAGACCAGAGCGGAGAAGGGCCATCCAATTCAAGGCATTACTACACAAGGTCTTTGAAAAGATGCCTAGAAGATAACCCTAGAATTAATTATCCAAATCCAGATAATCCCACCATAATCCTACATTACCTACCAAAAAACCCTCAAAAATATCCTACCCATGCTAAGACAATTTCCCACATCTTCCGATACCATACGGGACCCGCATTCACTTGTTTCACATGCTTCTGCATGCCTCCACATGCTTCATCATGTGCAACACAATATGTTCACATGGAGTCACATGCTACCTCATGCTTTCACATGCTACACCATGTATATTTCACCACCTTTCACATGTTTTTCAGGTGTTTTTTAGGTTGTTTGCCTAAAGTCCTTCACATGCCAAGAAGGACCCACATGTGGATAAGTTCGCCATATAAGATAGGTTTATTTTATCGTGAAAGTTTGTCTTGTAATAACCTCCTAGCCCTATATAAGGAGGACTTGTAGTAATGGTAGGATCATCTTGTAACCTTTGTAAATCTTTTGTAATATATTACATGCGAGTGCTTTCTAAATTTTCCTCTCGTTCTTTCTTTCAAATGGATGGAAGAGCCTGTCCATGTATGAAAATAGAGTAAGAATACTCTTTTAATGTTATCTTATTGTAGTACGAAAGTTTTCTGAGTTATGAACAGCTAACGTTTGTTATAGTACAAAAGTTTTCTGAGTTGTGTAGCTTGGAAAGCCGTCCTTATGGGTTGTTGAAGCCAGCCCCTTTTGTAGGGAAACATTCGTATCTATGATATAGTTTGCTTTCTTGGAGTCTCTTAATCTGTTCATTATACTGTGGTAAGTCTAAATGATCAATAACAATAAATAGTATCAAATCATTATACAACTTTACATAACTAGTAACACCGAGTCATAAGCGCTAGAATGTGCATCAGGATTAAATACAATAATACTTTCTGAAGCAACAACAACAATAAATAAACATAGGATAAGACGCCAGGAACTGCGACCAGGATGCAGCTCTGCCTCGATGTCCAGAATCAACGAATGGCTCCCCTTACAAAACTCAACTGCATCAAACTTTTGAATATACAAAATTAAATATCATGACTAATCTTTGCCAGGTAGTACTGGCAAGAACAACAAATTATACTCACTTAATAACCTGTAAAGTTCATAAATATACAAGTACACAACAATGGTACCAACTAAACACGAAACACATGTATAATCAAATTAGTGCACATATAGAAGATGTGCCAAGTCTCATAACAATTTAACAACTCATTATATGGAGAAGACATGCACTTATCACCCAAGGATCATCAACATTAGCATATAGAAAAGATATTTATTAAGAATCAACTAAACATGTATATATTAATATATATAGAAGATAGGTAGCGTTCTTTCACCGTCAAATTAAAAGTCGGGTAGAGAATGCATAAAGAGGCAAGTATATATTTCAAAACTAGAATATAGAGAATGTATTTAGTAAAATATGTATACACCCAAGATATTTACTAATAAAGAAGATATGAAAAAACCAATCACTGATTTGATTCCCTCATATTACGTATATGTCATCAAAAGAGAAACATAATAGGATGGCCTAGTGGTATGGATCCTTACCCACACGCTACCCGGACCACTCACGTGCTACACAATAACAACCACAGAGGCCACTCACGTGCTACCATAACTCAAAACACACGGGCCAGTCACGTGCTACCAAACCAGTCCATAACACATATAAAGCATATACAAGAATACATGTATACGAATAATGGATATCAAATCACATACTCATGGACTGAATGAAGTGATATGCTAAGGTGTACATATGTAAAGTATGCTACAATAGCTCAGATTAGGTACAAATGCAACAAAATTGCAATTATCATATTTGAACAAGGGATTGAGATGATCTCTAGCATAAATCAAGTAGCTCATAAAGAAGTACCTTAGTGTACACTAGAAAACATAACACAACATATGCATTACCTCAAGCAAGAAGAAAACCTGGTGTATGCACATATGCCTCCCTTGCATGTATGTCACCTTCGACACAAATCCATCATCATCAATTCAAGTAACTATATCTCAAACAAAGGATAGGTAAGATTCTTACCTCAAACAAGTCGAATAAATACTCTAAAACGTTGCCTTGAAAATCAGCCTCCGACTCCAATCTAGCAAAAACCAAATCAATAACGTCAAATAAAACTATAGAAATCAATTCCAATCAATAAAGATTCAATATTTTTACAATTTCTAAAAAGTCAACAAAAATTAACCCGTGACCTGGTCGATACCCGAGTCAAGGGGTAGATCCCGACTACCAATAACCTCGCAAACACAATATATGATTATATTCCAAAATCAAGTTTAAATTGACCTTCAAATCCTAAATTTTCACACTTTTAAGTTGTGAGAACCCCCCCCCCCCTCTAAATTTCTCTTAAAATTTTATTTTTTAGGTGTTAATAATCCAGGTTCATTATTGAAATAATATTAAAAAGGTATAGAAATTACTTCATCTGAACTCTTGTATGAAAGTTTCCTTCTAAAATCTCCTTTCTCAAAGTTTAGGGTTTGAAATATGAGAGAATGGGCAAAATCCCGAAATTAGAACTTCATACAATCAGCTCAGCACTTCTTTTCGCGATCGCGACCATTGCCTCGTGTTCGCAAAGCACAAAATTCCACATCATGAATACAAACCTTTGCGTTCGTGAAAGCTCCCTCTCGAATGCGATGCCCAACCCAACTACCTTTACGCGATTGCTACGACGAACTCGCGAACGCATAGGCCAATGCCCCCAGCTCTCAATTCCCTTCGCGAACACAACCCATAGGCGCGAATGCATAAAGGGAATGCTTCCTAGCACAAAATAAACCTCCGCGAGCATGATGTAGTTCCTGCGAATGCAAAGAAGTACCTGACACTAGCAAAATTCAGCAATTCCAACCATGCTCCGGGTAGTCCGGAACTCATCTATACACATACGATAATATCAAATAAACAAATAAAAGGTCAAAACACAAGTTGAACTCTCTTAAGTTAAAGAACTATCAGCTGCAAACCAATCATCCGATTTAAGCCTAACCAATCCGGATCATAACCAAACTTTTCACACAAGTCCCAAAAGAAAAAAAGAACCTACTCCCACTTCTGGAACAACAATCTTATTCCGATATCACAATATTCAACTCTCGATCAAACGTATAAACTTCTTAAACTTCAAGTTTTCAATTTTTGACAGTTAGAGCTAAAACACCCAAGGGACCTCCAACTCTACATCCGGACATGCTCCCAAGTCCAAAATCACCATACAAAACTACTGGAACCATCAAATAGCCAATCAGAGGAATCTATATAAAAGTCAAACCTTGTTAACCTTTACAACTTAAGCTTCCAAAAATGAAACTAAGTGTTTCGATTCACCCTAAAACCTTACCAAAGCCAAACCAACCATCCCAGCAAGTAACAAAACATCAAACAAGCATAGCGGAAACATGAAATCGGGGAACTAGATTCAAATACATAAAATGACCAGCCGGATCATTACATTCTCCCCCTCTTAATCAAACATTTATCCTCGAAAGAGTCAAGAATCATACTTGGAATGTCGAAAGCTCGGTCTCCCAAGTCACCTCCTTTACTGGTTGACCTCTCCACTATACATTCACCAATGCAATATCATATGACCTTAGCTTCTGAACCTTTCTATCCAAAATGGAACCGGCTTCTCATCATAAATCAGATTCTCATCCAACTGCACCGATCAGAAATCCAACATATGTGACTAATACTCATAATACTTCCGAACCATGGAAATATGAAATGAACTCCCAACAAGTTGGGTGACAGAGCAAGTTGTAAGCCACACAACCCAGTCTCTTCAAAACCTCAATAGACCAATGTACCGAGGACTCATGCCCTTCCTTCCAAACCTCATTAGGCCCTTCACAGGCGATACCATAAATGCAATATCAAAAAATCACCCTATCATCATAACTCTTCTATTTGGACTGAGCGGTGTGAAGTCTCTCGAATCAACTTCACTTTCTCCACAGCATCACGAACCAAATATGTGTCCAATAATATAGTCTCACAGGGCTCAAACCAATCAGTGGGAGAAACTCCCATATAACTCCTCATATGGAGCCATTTAGATGCAAAAGTGGTAGTTGTTGTGTTAGGCAAACGACTAAAGGTAGGAACTGATCGTACTGGACTTCGAATCAATAATATAGACCCTAAACATATACTCCAAGTTCCGAGTGGTCCACTCGGACTGTCCATCCATCAAAGGATGAAATGCAGTACTCAACTAAACCTGCATGCCTAACTCACACCGGACCACCTTCCAAAAGTGTGTGCTAAACTTAGTGCCACGGTCTGACATGATAGAAATAGGTATACCATGCAAGTTAAAAATCTCTCTAATGTAAATCTTGGTCAACTACTCCGAAGTGTAGGAAGTCAAAGCAGGAATAAAATGTTCCAACTTGGTCAACCGATCCATAATGACTCAAACTTCATCGAAGTTCCTCAAGGTCAATTGAAAACCCTACCAGAAAGTCAATAGTGATATGCTCCCACTTCCACTCCAGTATATCCATCTTCTAAAGAAAATTGCTCAGTATCTGATGCTCATACTTGACCTATATTCAAACACTGTGCAACATGCACAATAATGTCTTTCTTTATCCTTCTCCATCAATAATGCTGCTTCAAATAACAATACATATTTGTAGGACCTGGTGAATGGAATATGGTGAACTATGAGCCTCATCCAGAATCAACTCTCTCAAACCATCAATATTAGAAACATAACTTGGCCTTGAAGTCTCAATACACCATCATTACCAGTAGTCAGCTTCTTATCCCCACTGTCATACACCATGTCCCTATGGACAAGAAAATGGTGATCCTCATAGCATAGTTCCTAGATGCGCTCAAGCAAAAATAATTATGAAACAACACAAGAAAAGACTCCGCTCGGCTAAAAAATATCTAATCTCACCAATCTATTGGCCAACGCCTGAACATCCATAGCTAAAGGCCTCTCCACAGGGGGAGTGAATAATATACTCCCCATACTCCCCGCCTTTCTTCTCAAGGCATCTTTCACTACATTAGCCTTCTTAGGATGATAGAGAATAGTAATATAACAATCCTTCAATGGCTCCAATGTCACGATGCGATAGGTCATTTTCAGTGCTAGCCTTTGTTCCTGTGTTTCGAGATTTCTCATATCTTTATTAGATATTATAAGACTTGCGTGCATGGTCCGCATTATTTTTTGAAAAGCTTTTATGTAAAGTTTTTAAGAAAACATGATTTTGTTGGACTTAAAATGAGGCTAGAGTTGACCGCCGTCAAATGTTTTTTATAAAGAACCTTGGATCAATATTCTGATGATTTGGTAGGTTCTTATAATATTTTTAGAATTTTATGCGTATTTGGTTGGGGCCCCGGGTGACACGAGCACATTTCGGTGTATCATATGAAAAATTAAAAAAAATGAGTTTCAAAATTGAAATTTAATTTTTGATGATCGATTCTTCATAATTGATGTTATTTTATTGACTTGAGTTAGCTCGCTCGCATGATGTTATTATACTTGTGTGCATGTTCGGATTAGAGCCCGAGGGACTCGGGTGAGTTTCATATAGGTTACAAATTATTGGGACTGTTGTTGGCATAGCTAGTGTCAAATGCTTGGAGATCTCGCAAATGTGAGGTACTTCTCACAAATCCGAGGATCGATTTTGGGAGTGAATTCTCTCGCATTCGAAAAGGGGACTGCGGATTGGAATTTTGCTTTTGCAAAGTCAACAACTTTTTTTGCGAGCTGGGCAGGGATCGCATTTGCGACCACGGTGTTGTATTAGCGATTGATAGATAATGAATGGCTTCGAATTTGTGAAGCCGTCTTTGTACTTGCAAGCTGGAGGATCTTTCCAAATGCAAAGAATTTGTCACATTTACAACAATTGTAATGCTAGACATTGTTCGCATTTGCAAATAGTGAATTGCATTTGTGATGGTTGCAATTGCGAACAGAGTTTGCAATTGCAACATGTGCAGTTAGGTAAAAGTGAAAAATTTTGGGATTTAGCTTATTTTACACCATTTTTAACCCTAAACTCTCTAGAGGCAGTTTTTGAAGAGAATTATCTTCCCAAATTTATTAAAAAACCACTTTACCTAGCTTTAATCAATTACTCTTCCATGAATTTTAATATTAAATCTATGAATTTCAAGGTAGAAATTAGGAGTTTTGGGTAGAATTTAGGAATTTTATAAAATTTAGATTTAGACCTTGAATTAAGGTCAGCTTTTGAAATAAATCGCATAACCAGGCTCGGAGGTGAATGTGTTATCAGGATTTTGCCTCAATCTCAGATTTCGACCAAGCGGGCGTGGGTTGACTTTTGTTTATTTTTTCAAATATGATAAAAATTAAACTATTTTCATTCATGGGTATTTTTTAAATATTTTTGTGTGATTGATAATTGGCTAGATTCGGTTGGTTTGGATGCTTCTCTGAAAGGATAAGCATTGGTTGATTGTTAATTTGATTCTTGAAAGAGGTTAGTATCGTAGTTAAGATTGACTTGAGGGAAACAAGACTTGATTGATCTATATGCTAAGTGATTGATACGTGAGGACATTGTAATGTAGGGTGACGAGTGTATACGCATTGTCATGGGTTTAAGCAAGCGGGGAGTGGGGGGGGGGGGCTATCAACTGTGTATTTTATTTATATCACCCCTTCTTTTGTTCCATGTTATTACTTGTTCAAAGCTTTAATCATTACTTGCCTTTACTTGTTAAATTCATGCTTTCATTTGTTACATGCCTTAATTTGCCATACGTTGTCATGTATCCGTATCTTCATTTACTCACTGCCTTTACTTGCTTTATATTTTTATATGTTGTTACATAGTCACTTTTACTTGTCTTAAGTCTTTAATTTCTCAATTTCCTTTTTACGTTTAATTATGAAATGCGCTGTAATTGTTGTATTATTGTACATACATGTTACATATAGAATTGAGTTGCACGCCGCAACGAATATTGATATGATATTTGGGATCGGTCTGCATGCTGCAACGAATATTGAAATCATATTTAGGATCAGTTGCATGCTGCAATGGGTATTGATATGATATTTAGGATCGGCTTGTATGTCACAACGGATTTGATACTGTATATAGGATCGGGTTAATGTCGCAACACTAATGGTATATATGCATGTGTGGATCAGGTTGTACATAGCAACAGAGAAGTTATATTATGATTGTCTTGGTTGTTGGTTCCATATGTACGATGTGATTGAAATCGAGCATAGATGATTTTATGGGGCCCTCTATTGTGTATTTCTGTTCAGGTTTTCAAGCTAATTATTGTTTCTCTATTTTGATGTTGTTTTTACTCGTACATGTAAAGGTTTATTTTGAGTGCTTATTGTAGCCTCGTCACTATTGTCGAGGTTTGGATCTACACTAATAGAGTATATAGGGTCAGTTGTACTCATACTATACTTCTGCACTTCTTGTGCAGATTTTATTGTTGGTCTCAGTGGCATTTTACCCCCACCCGCTTCATTAGGAGACTTCAGGTAGAGCTTTATAGAATTTACAAAGTCCCTTTATCATCTTTCATACAATTAATTTCATTTCGGGCAGTTGTATTTTTATTTCAGACCTTATTTGTAGTACTTTTAGCATTCCATGTACTTGTTACATCTGAATCTGGGATTAGCGTAAATAATGTGTACCGCCATAAGGCTTGATGGAGCCCAATGTCATCGTTAGGCAAGCCAATGATAAACCATCAACTTAAATATCCATTTTTATACCTTCTGAATCATGGATTTCCTAAAATAAATGAATTTAAGTGTGGGAAACCATAAAGATATAAAGTGGTGCGCCACATTTTCCCTCCTTTTTTGATGGGGAGAGGTTCGAGTTTTGACATTTACGGGGTGTAATAACTTGTTTTCTTTTGGGAATTGGGTATTTGAAGATTCAACACCTAACGGATTATGATGCTTTAGGGCACCTAGAGTGATTAACTCTTGGATTAGTTCGCATTACCAGAGATTAGGGTAAGGGCTCAAGGTAACCTCGAGGGAAAGGTGTTAGGTACTCCTCTTGGTCCACAACTGTGGGTCCTGGCCAAACTTATATTCACAAATCAGTCCATTACAAGAAAACAGTTGAATCAATTAGGTTGCAAGTAAAGTAAGTTAGAATATGTCAAGTAGTAAGATGAAGGTTTGAACTACTTGTAAAACAAAGGTTTAAATAAATAAAGGATATGGTAAAGAGAGGTCCTAGGTTGGTCATCCTATAAGATCACCCCACGCAATAGGGCGGCAAAGATCTCTTGAAAGTTTATTCGATGAAGGGTGTCATGAGGTTCAGAAAGAAGGGCAAGTTGAGTTCAAGGTTTATTGTCCCATTTGAAATGTTGAATCGAGTTGGGGACGTTGCTTACAAGCATTCTTTGCCTCCCAGTCTATCAAGAGTTCATCCTGTCTTTCATGAGTCTATGCTCCAGAAGTACCATGCCAACAGGCTGCATGTGTTATATTACAGCACGGTTCAGCTAAATGAGAGTTTGGGTTATCGGGAGGAGCCAGTTTCCATTATTGATAGCTAGGTTTGCCAGTTGGGGTCCAAGAAGATTTCTGTGGTTAAGGTCCAGTGGAGGGTCCAACCAGTCAAAGAGGCAACTTGGGAGGCCGAGGAGGATATTCCAAAGTAGATATCCACACTTGTTCAACACTCCAAGTATGATTCTAGACCCATTCGAGGACAAACATTTATTTAAGAGATGGAGAATATAACTATCTGATTGGTCGTTTTGCTTTATAGATCCCCATTCCCCTATTTAAGACTTCCCATATGTGATTTTATTATTTGATGAATTGCAGGGATGGTTGGTTTGGTTTTACAAGGGTTTCGGTTGAATTCAAAACACTTAGTTATATAATATTGGCCAAAGGTGACAATGTTTGACTTGAGTCAACGCTTTTAGTAAATGACCTCGGAATCGGGATTTGAAGGTTCTAATATGTTTGTATGATGATTTTGGTCTTGGGCGTATGTTCAAAAGACGTTTCGGGTGGGGTAGGAGCGTTTCGATGCTTATTGTCAAAAGTTGGCATTTTGAAGGTTTTGGAATCTTTTAAGTTTGACATGAAGTGGATTTTGGTGTTATCGATGTACATTTGAGATTACGATCCTTAGAATAGCTTCGTGTTGGGTTTATGCTGTGTGCATAAAATTTGGCATCATTCGAAGTCGTTTAAGTATGTTTCGACGCGTTTGGAGTTGGATGAAATGAGCTTGAATCTTAGAAGTATATTAATGAGGTTTTGAGGTGTGATTTTTGATTTTGGTGTTGTTTTATGTGTTCTGAGGCTTCAAGTAAGTCTAAAATATTCGTATGGACTAGTTGGTACATTTGGACAGGGTCCCCGGTGGCTTGGGTGTGTTTCATACCACTTGGAGCAAGTTGGAGTTGGCTGAAAACTACTGGTATGCTTCACGATTGCGAAGATAGTGTCATGATGACGAAGAAGGGGTTTTGGAGGAGCAGGTGATTGCCCTTCGTGAATAAAAAAAAGGGTACGTGAACGCGAAAGTGGACCTGGCAGTTCTCACGAACGATGAGGCCCAACTGTGATTGCAAAGAACAAAAAGGGAAAAGCTGGGCTGTAAGGCTTTTGGCCTTCGTGAACGTGACCTGGGGAACGCGAACATGGAAAGCTGGGTAGTGCTTCATCGCGAATGCGACCATCAGGTCGCGAACGTGAAGAGTATTTTGGCAGTTGCATAAATTGGCCTTCACGATTGCAAGGAATTTTCCGCGATCGCGAAGAATGAATCGCTGGGCAAACTTGAATTTATTAAGGGACTTAGTCTCTTTTATCTCATTTTCCACTTGGTCTTGGATGAATTTGAGAGCATTTTTTGAGCTATTTTTATCAACATCACGAGGTAAGTGATCCCTATTAATTCTTGAGTTTAATACATGGATTACAGGCAGATTTAACATGAAATAAGGGAAAAGATTTTGGGGTTTTTGTTGGAACCTAGGGTTTGGTAAAAATGGGATTTGACCACGAAATTAATTTTGAAATTGAGAATAAATTATATATTTTAGTTTTTGAGGTCATAGGTAATATTTATCTTCAAAATTATTTAGATCCCAGGCACGTGAGCCCGTGGGTAATGTGTATGGACTTTCCAAATTTAGTTGGTAAATTAGTTTAGTAGTTAAAGTATGACTTTTTGAGAAAATATTAATTAGATTATATGACTTTTAATTAGTTTCGGGTTGCTCCGTGTCATTGAGGAGTTCTAGAGAGCTTGAAGAGTTGGATAGTGGACTTAGAAGCGAGGTAAGTCTCTTGCCTAACCTTGTAAGGGGGGATTTATCTTCCTTAGGTGTATTGATTTTTGTGTGCTACTTGTTGTGGGGAGCTACGTACGTACAAGGTGATGATAGTTTGTACATAGCTATATCTATGTTATTTTCGGGTAGACTTAGATTCACATCATGTCTTAACCGCGTTATTTGAACTCATCATGAGCATTTAATTTCCCTAATTTATGACTAATATTGAAGTTAGAAAAAGATATTGACTTAGCCTCTTACTGTGGAAAATTGTGAATTACTTGATAAACTATAGATCTATGTCTTCTCGGCTCACATGTATTTCCGCGAGCGAGGTAATTTATCTACTCTTATGGGATTGGCCGTTTGCCTCGTCAGTGTTGTAACTACTCATGTAGGGTCGAATTGTTCGCCTCGACGGTACTGTGTATCACTACTCTTATGCGATCGGCTCATTTGCCTTGGCAGTACTAAGTATGATTTTCATATGGGATCGAGCCGTTCGCCTCGGCAGACTCGTGCATAATACATGGGATTTGAATTGGTTATGATAACAGATTAGTAGAGCCTTCAAGGCTGGTTATGTTATTTTAGTGTTTTAATATAGGTCCTTGTTGGAGATTCATTATTAATGCTTTGTCTGTTTCATTGGTACTTGTTATACATCCTTCATGTCTAGTTTATGTACTTTTATTACCGTTTGACCACTAGTAAATGTCAAGTCGACCCCCTATTACTACTTCTTCGAGGTTAAACTAGATACTTATTGGGTACGCATTATTTTACGTACTCACGCTACACTTCTGCACTGAATGTGCAGGTACTAAGATAGGTACTTCCAGTAGTCACACGGGCACGTAGCCGCACTTCCACGGAGACTTAATGATGATCTGCTTGCATTGCTTCAATCTGCAACACCGGAGTCTCCCTCTACCTTGTTTACTATTTATGCCTATTGTAATTCAGACAATAGTTGTATAAGTTTTGTATATTCCCTACATTTCTCATGCACTTGTGGCACCGACCTTTTGGGGCTTCCAGCGTTTATGTGGTGTTGTATTTGTTATCACTAACGCTATCACTATGGTTTACGTGTTATTCAAACTTGATATTTTATAGAAAAAAGCATATTCAATTACATGAGATTTTACTTTACTCATTATTTTTAAGGAAACTTCTATTTTCAAAAAAAAAGTTTTAAAAGGATAATTGAAGTGGAGATTCATGTGTAGGCTTGCCTTAAAACACTGTTGGGCGCCACCGCGACCAATTATAGGTTTTGGGATGTGACATAAAAAATTCTTAAATCAATATCAATTATAAGTTTAAGTAATTAAACTAGTAAATTGAATTCAGATAATTCAAATATTACTTGATAAAGTCCTAAGTCTATTCAGACATAAACATACTTTTAGCTACGCACAAACTCTTATTACCACGTGTACGTAGCACCCACAACTAGTAATACATACAACTTAATACCTACTAGGTAGTTTCCCGCTCACAAGGTTATATAGAAGACTTAATTCGCTTTGAAGTTCCATAACCGGCTACAACGCCTCTCTAACACCTTAAATCGATGCCTATCAATCCGAAACTAGTCAAACAACATGCAAAACCAGTAAAAAAATAATCCAACACTCATAATTAATCAATTTATAATAATTTCAAACTCCGCTCGAAAAGTGAACAAAATCAACCCTGAGGCCCACATGCCTAGATTCCAAAATGTTCGAAGATAAACATTACCCATAACACCACAAACCCAAATATATAATTTATTCTCAATTCCATACCCAATTTCATGGTCAAAATCCAAAAATATCATATTCTAGGTTTTCTTCCAAAATGTCACAATTTCTACAAATTTCCATAATTATTCGTATATATATCATGTAATAAACTTGCAACAAGTGAAAATCACTTACCTTGTGTTGCTCAATGAAAATCTCACCAAAGTAGCTCCCAAAATTTAGCTACCCAAGTTCAAATGAGAGAAAAGTGAGCCAACTCACGAATTAAAATAACTTTGCCCAGGCCTGACCTTCTTTGCTAACGCGGCCTGACCCTCACGTTCGCGAAGAGCAACCTGCTCCAGTGAATCAAAACAAGGCTCACGAACATGATTCTTCACCATTCCATCTATTCGCAAATACGACCTCTCCACTGCAAACACGAAAGGCAAGCTTCCACCTAGCTTCTTCACCTCCGCGAGCGCAATCCTCTATCTTGAATGCAATCCTCTTTCGCGAACACAATCTACATCCGCCCACACCTTCACATATGTGGGACCATACCACAAACACGTTGAACAAAAATCCTCCAGCTCAAATCCTTCTTCGTAAATGTGAGCACCCCAACGCGTTCGTGATGAACAAAACCAGGACGAGTAACAACAGCAGTAAATATGCAGAAATGATGAAACCACCCTGAAACTCACCCGAGGCTGCCAGAATCCCGTTAAATCATATCAACCAGTCCCAATACTTTATCCAAACTTATCCAAAGGTTTGAACCACCACAAATAATATTAAAACCATGAATCGATGATCAAGATCCTTCTTTTAATATTTCAACTTCAACGAATGCGTTTGAATCGTACTTAAACATTTTGGAATGACGCCAAATTATACGTAAAAATTATAAACCATGATAAGCACCTATTCCAAAGGCTCGAAAACTCTGGACATTGATAACACCAAAGTCCACTTCAAATCAAACTTTGGAAATTCTAAAACATACAAAATGACTACTTTCCATATTAAGCGCCAAAACACTCCCGGTACAACCGATACTAAACCTGAATATCCTTCCAAGTAAAAAATTTATGATACGGGCCTATTGAGACCTTCAAATTTCGATTTCGAGGTTTTTTACTTAAAATTCAAATCTTGGTCAACTTATTCCAACTTAAAGGTTCCGAATTCAGAATTTTCTTTCCGCATCAACTCCTAACTTCCCGAAGTTCAAATCCAACTACACATTTAAGTCATATTACATGAAGTGAAGCTACTCCATGTCCTCAACTGTTGAACAACGTACTAGAGTTCAAAATGACCAGTCAGGTCGTTGCATGGAATAAGGCTCCAATCTATCTAAATTCAACTTGGATCACAGTGCTGCTTATGGGCAAACTGGTCGAATACTTATGCTCAATAGATTGATTATTAGTTATCAACTAGTAAATATTCTATGATGACCCAATGGGTCATCACCGTAATTCTCTCTTTTTCCATGATTCCAAGGCCATGAAAACCTCACTTTTGTGCCTCGATTTGTGTGCAAATTCTGGGTGCGAAGTCGGAAAATTTCTATGTTAAAATATGTAAATTCTGTGGGATATTTAAATAATTTTGATATTAACATTGGTATAGTTGACTTTGGTCAATATTTTGGGTAAAAGGATCCGGACCTGGACCTGTGATATGACGGTCCCTGGAGGTCCGTAGAAAATTATGGGACTCGGACATATTCCCGAAATCGAAATCTGAGGTCTCTAGCCCGAGTATAGAATTTTTGAAAGAAATTTTTTATCTTAAAATGATATGAAAAATTAAAATGAAAATGAGTTAGAAAATATAGGCATCGGGCTCGTATTTTGGTTCCGACACCCGGTACAAGTCTTATATATGTGTTAAGTGCTTTCTGTGAAATTTGGTCGAAATCGGACGTCATTTGACGTGTTTCTGACCTAAATATCTAAAGTTAAAGGTTTATGAAGTTTGAAATGAAAATGATGATATTAAGGTTTGATTCAATGATTTTGATATTATTTTAGTGATTTAATCGCTCGACTAAGTTTGTAGGATGTTATTGAGTTAGTATGTGTGTTTGGTCGGGAGCCATGAGGGCTCGGGAGTGTTTCAAAGGTGGTTCGGGGAGGTTTCGGCCTTAGGATTGTTGTAGAAAATTCGATCTGCTGCATCCCCCCCCCCCCCGATCACATACTGTAAACTTCAAGGGTCCAGTTTTGTTCTATGCAAACGCATACCGCCTTCCGCATTCACATAGTGTTTATCTAGGAAGCCCAAAAATTTCCCCTATGCGATCGAATTTGTACCTTCTCCATCGCATAGCATTGTCCCCTCTACTCTATGCGATCGCACTCCTTGCCCCACAATGGCATAGAACATTTTCGCCCAGTGAGTTTAAAAGCTTAAAAACAAAATACTGACGGGAATTCTTCACTATTTTCACACGAGATCTTCTCTCCAACACTCCATAGACGAATTTCAAGCTTTCCTTTCTCCATAACTCTTTGGGTAAGTAATCTTAACATCATTCCCTCATTATTTCTTCATCTAATTACTAATTTCCTAGCCCTAAATTATTAAATCAAAGTTGAAATTGGGAGATTTAGATAGAACTAGGGCTTTTCGGATTTTGGGTGATTCAACCTCAATTTGGGGTCGAATCTTGAAATAAATTACATATTTGAACTCGTGGGGTTATGGGTGATTAGTTTTTGGTCCGAGCCTCGAGTTTGGACCATGTGGGCCCAGGGTCGGAATTTTGTGTTTTTGGAAGAATGATAGGAACTTTATTTCTAGGCTATGGAACTGTGTCTTTTAGCAATTATTGATAATATTGAACTAAATTTTGCCTAGATATCATTGTTTAATAGTTCGATTATAGAGGAAAGGCGGTGCTTGAGGCTTGATTTCTATTTTCGGACCGAGGTAAGTGTTTGATCTAACTTTGGCTTGAGGGAATATGATTAGAGTATTTTGATTGCTATTTGCTAAATGATCGAGTACGGTGTATAGGCATGGTGACGAGTATCTATATACCGGAGTCTAGCATTATGGTGAGTCATAATTGTTATAAGTCGAAAGAGATGGCACAACTGTTGTATTAAATTGATAGATTCTATATAAAGTGGCATATATAACGGAAATAAGCTAAAAGAGAATGTGAGGAAATGATTCCCTTGCCGGGACAAGTAGACTCTTACTATTGTATTCTCCCTTGCCTGGATATTTTGGATGTTAGTTGTACCCTTGTCGGGTTTAATCATTATGTTGTTGAACGTCCCTAATGGGACTTCTTTTGGAGAGATTATATGTGCTATTCATTATAATATGGGATCGTGTGGCGTGCCGTCCACGTATGATATTAAAATGGGAGCGAGTGGTACGCCGACCACAACCTATATTTATTATTGTTATTGTCTTTCGATGCCGGTGACATGTTGTGCACTGTGGAATGGGAGCCAGTGGTACGTCTACCACGTAAAATATGAAATAGGATCGTGTGGCGCGCCTTCCACATATATGCTATGTTATGGGATCGTGTGGTGCGCCGTCCACTTATATGTTATGTTATGGGATCGTTTGGAACGCCGTCCACTTATATGCTACGTTATGGGATTGTGTGGTGCGTCGTCCACTATATATGTATAAATAATAAAATTGGAGTAGCCCAGTTGTTTATTGCTGATAGTTCTTTTTCAGTTGTTATTCCCCTATGGCATTTCCCCTCCCAGCTTATTTTGTATTATCTGTTACTGTTTTCTTGCACTTGGATGTATATATCTGCACAAGTTAATTTTGGTAGGTCCTGTCTAGCCTCGTCACTACTTCGACGGGGTTAGGCCAGGCACTTACCAGCACATGGGGTCAATTGTGTTGATGCTACACTTCTGTGCTATTTGCACAGATTACAGTGCCGGAGCAATTTTTGGACCACAGCAGTAGCCTATTCGATCAGGAGCTGACCTCAGTCTGGGGACTTTGAGGTAGCCTAGCTGTCGTTCGCAGGCCAGAGTCCTTTTCTATGGTTAGTGTGTTTTCTTGTACCGAGACATACAATTTGTATTTCCATTCAGACTTGTTTATAGCACTCTTTAGTAGTCCGTGAACTAGTGACACCAGATTTTGGGTAGAGAGATATTTTAAAACTTCCGTATTATGATTTCATTTTTATCAAACTTAAAGTCTTCCATTTTCATTTAACTATTTCCGCATATTTATATTGTTGAGATTTATCGGATAATGTCTAATGTTTTGGATGCCCAAGCTCCGTTAGAAGGTTCCATAATGACTCCCGATCGTGGGAAATCCTGGTCGTGACAAGTTGGTAGAAGAGAAATTGGTTACATAGGTCACACAACTCACGGACAAGCTCGGTAGAGTCTGAGGGATCAGTACAGAGACGTTTGTATTTATCCCCAGAGGCTACAGAATTAGGAAAATTTCACTTTGTTCATTCTTTTCGTGTGATTTTGTTCCTCAAATATTGATTGTCATTCTACTATGTTCTTTCTCAGATGGCGAGAACACGTGCTTTTTCTTCTACCACACAGCATCCCGAGCATGCGGCAGCAGCTCCTATTAAGGGCAGAGGCCGAGGCCGTGTCAGAGGACGAGGCAGAGCTCAGCCCAAAGGAGCAGTCCTAGAGGTGGAGCCTCATGTTGACTATGATGAGATGCTTCCAGCACGACATCTCCAGTGGGCCCATCTCAGGTCCCAGAGGGTTTCATAGCCACTCTAGTACTCCAGGACGCTTTGGTACGACTGGTAGGCTTTATAGACAGTGTATCTAGAGAGGGTTTGCTTCCCGCAGCACCAATCAAATCTCAGGCTGGGAGAAGAGTTCAGACTTCCTCTACGTGTACTCTGGAGCAGGTAGCTCCTCAGGCTCAGGTTCCAATAGTTCAGCCAGCAGTGGCAGCCCAGGCGGGTATTCCAGCGCAATGGTGCAGCGATGTTCGAGGATGCTTTGTGGAGGCTTGATTGGCTTACCAAGTTCTTCACCACCACCTTGAGCAGTGCTTCTACAGAGGACCCCCATGACTTCATATGCAGATGTCATGAGGTCTTTCGGACCATGGGTATTTTGGAGACCAATGGGGTTGACTTCGCCACTTTTTGCCTAGCAGGATCCGCCAAGATTTGGTGGATGGATTTCTATTTAGCCAGGCCAGCAGGGTCGCTATCATTAACGTGGGACTAGTTTTTCGAGCTATTTCTGGGGAAGTTTCTCCCAGTTACTCAGAAGAAGGCAGTTTGAGTGTCTCCAACATGGCTCTATATCAGTTACGAAGTATGAGACTCGGTTTATTGATGTTGCACACCATGCTATTGTGATACTCCCCACCAAGAGAGAGAGAGAGGGTGCAGAGGTTTGTGGATGGGTTGGTTCAGCCGATCCGTGTTCAGATGTTCTTGAATGCCGGGAGTGAGATTTCATTTCAGAAGGCGGCAGATGGTGCCCACTGGATAGAGATGGCACTTTCTCAAGTAGGTGGTGAGGGGTCTGATAAGAGGCCTCGTAATTCTAGCAAATTCAATGGTACCTCGTCTGGAGGTAGGGATTCTTATGGTAGAGGCCATCCTTCGATGCCCTATCAGTCAGCTCTCCAGGCCTCTCATTGTACTCCAAGTGGCCGTGGTTCTCAGCCGCAGCATTCTGACCAGCAGCTCTTCTGTTCACCATCAGCTACTATCATTGCACCACCACATTGTTATTCTCAGTAGTCGAGGGCTAATTTCACTTGCTGTGATTTGAGGCAAATTGTCAGGTATCACCCTCGAGCTTCCAGCAGTTCTCAGCAACAGGGTCCTCACCCCATGATTCAGGCAGCATGTGATCCCTAGGCCACCCAGCCAGCTATAGGCGGGGGTAGAGGCCATACAGGTGGAGGTAGAGATCAGAGAGGAGGAGCTCGAACCGCCAGATGCAGAGGTGAGCCAATAGTTGACCGTCCTAGGGACACAGTTCAGGAAGGTGGGGCCAGCCTCGTTGTTATGCTTTACCAGCCAGGCCAGAGGCTGAGTCATCAAATGTGGTGATTACACGTAGTATTTTTGTCCGTGTTTGAGGTGATTTCGTGTAGTTTGATCTCAGATATACGTATTCATATGTGTCATCCTATTTTTCACCTAGTAAGGCCTTATTCATGTATATATGTCTACACCCGTGGGTGATTCTATTGTGGTGGACCAAGTGCATCATTCATGTGTGATAGTATTTGAGGGTCTTGAGACCTTTGTCGACTTATTGCTCTTAGATATGGTGGACATTGACGTTATTTTGGGGATGGATTGGTTGTCCCCATATCATACTATTTTTTATTATCACGCCAAGACTGTGACCTTGGCTTACCTGCCCTGACATGAATGGAGAGAGACCCTAGGTCATGCCACCCGTAGTGTTATTTCATATCTCAAGGCTCGATGCCTTGTCGAGAAGGAATGTCTAGCATATCTGGCATATGTTCATGACTCCAGCGCAGAGGTTCCATCTATTGACTCTATTCCTATTGTTCGAGAGTTCCCCAAGGTTTTTGCTTCAGATCAGCCGGGTATGCCTCCCGACAGGGATATTGATTTCTATATTCATCAGGCTCCGGGCACTCAGCCTATTTCCATTCCACCGTATTGCATGGCCCCGCATAGTTGAAAGAGTTAAAGGAGCAACTTCAGGACTTGCTTTGTAAGGGTTTCATTAGACCTAGTGTATCGCCTTGGGTGCGCCGGTGTTATTTGTGAAGAAAAAGGATGGGTCGATAAGGATGTGCATTGATTACCGGTAGTTGAACAAGGTGACTATAAAGAACAAGTATCCACGACCGAGGATTGATGATTTATTCGACCAGCTTCAGGGTGCTAGGGTGTTCTCGAAGATGATTTGAGGTCTGGTTATCATCAGCTGAGGATTAGGGCGTTTGATGTCCCTAAGACAATATTTCGCACTCGGTATGGGAATTATGATTTTTTTGTCATGTCATTTGGGTTGACCAATGCCCCGGCGGCATTTATGGAGTTGATGAACCGAGTTTTCAGGCCCTATTTGGATTTGTTTGTGAATGTATTCATTGACGACATTCTGATACACTCCCGCAACCAGGAGGAGCACGAGCAGCACCTCAGAGTGGTACTTCATAATCTGAAGGATAGTCAGTTATATGCCAAGTTCTCGAAGTGCGAGTTTTGGTTGAGTTCTATTGCATTCGTGGGTCACGTTGTTTCAGTATAGGGTATTTAGGTGGAGCCGAAGAAGATTGAGGCAGTCAAGAACTGGCCTCGACTAGCGTCAGCTACAGAGATTCGAAGTTTTTTAGGGTTAGCAGGTTACTACCGACGGTTCGTGGAAGGGTTTTCATCTGTTGCAGCCCCGATGACTAGATTGAGCTAGAAGGGTGCCCAGTTAAGGTTGTCAAATGAGTGTGAGACGAGCTTCCAGAAGCTCAAGATAGCTCTGACTACGGTACCGATATTGGTTACGCCCACGAGATCAGGGCCTTATACCGTCTATTTTGATGCGTCCCGTATTGGGCTTGGCACAGTGTTGATGCAGAATGGCTGAGTCATAGCATATTCTTCGAGGCAGTTGAATATCCACAAGAATAATTATCCAGTTCATGACTAGAGTTGGAAACCATTGTTCATGCCTTGAAGATTTTGAGGCATTATTTATATGGTGTGACGTGTGAGGTGTACACGGATCACAAGAGTCTTCACTACTTGTTCAAATAGAAGGAGTTAAATTTGAGGCAGAGGAGGTGGTTCGAGTTGTTTAAAGACAATGGTGTTTCTATCTTATACCACCCGGGGAAGGCCAATATGGTGGCCGATGCATTGAGTAGGAAGTCTGCCAGGATGGCTAGTCTTGCCTATATTCCGGCCAGCCAGAGACCTCTTACTTTGGATGTTCACGCCTTGGCCAATCGATTTGTGAGGTTGGATATTTCTGAGCCTAGCAGGGTGTTAGCTTGCACGGTTGCTCGTTCGTTGTTGATGGAACGTATCCGTGAGCGGCATATTGATGATCCCCATTTGTGTGTCCTGAGAGACACGGTGCAGCATGGAGGTGCCATGAAAATGACCTTGGGAGATGATGGTGTGTTGATATTGCAGGGGCGAGTTTGTGTGCCCAATGTTGATGGTATTCGGGAGTTGATCTTAGCAGAGGCCCATAGTTCTCGGTATTCTATTCATCCGGGCGCCACGAATATGTATCACGATTTGAGGAAGCATTATTGGTGGCGTAGAATGAAGAAAGACATTGTTGCATATGTGGCTCGTTGTATGAATTATCAGCATGTTAAGTACGAGCATCAGAGGCCCGGTGGTTTATTTCAGAAGATTGAGCTTCCCGAGTGGAAGTGGGAATGGATTACCACGGATTTTGTTTCTGGCCTTCCGATGACTCGGAAAAGGTTTGATGCTATGTGGGTTATTGTCGATAGGCTGACCAAGTCATCGCATTTTATTCTAGTTGCCACCACCGATTCGTCCGAGAGATTTGCTGAGATTTATATCAGGAAGATCGTTCACCTTCATGGGGTGCTGATATCTATCATTTTGGATTGGGGTCCGCAGTTTACCTCATATTTCTCGAGAGTGGTACAGCAGGAGTTGGGCACCCAGATTCAGTTGAGTATAGCATTACATCCACAGACGGATGGTCAGTCCGAGAGGATTATCTAGATTCTTGAGGATATGCTCTGATCCTAAGTTATTAATTTTGGAGGCTCGTGGGACCAGTTTTTGCCTTTAGCAGAGTTCTCCAACAACAACAGCTACCAATCCAGCATTCAGATGGCTTTGTATAAGGCGTAGTATGGCAGGTAGTGTCGGTCCCCGTATCTGGGAGAGGATTGGTTATTGGTAGAGATTTAGTTCAGGAAGCCTTGGATAAGGTCAAGGTCATTCAGGGCAGACTTCGGTCAGCTCATTCTAGGTAGAAGAGTTATGTAGATCGCAAGGTCAGGGATGTTGCTTTTATGGTTGGTGAACGAGTATTGCGCCGTGTATCGCATATGAAGGGAGTGATGAGATATGGGAAGAAGGGAAATCTTAGCCCTAGGTTTATTGGCCCATTTGAGATTCTTGATCGCGTGGGAGAGGTGGCTTATAGACTTGCCTTGCCACCTAGCTTGTTAGTTGTGCATCCAGTTATTCATGTATCCATGCTTCGGAGGTATCACGGCGATCCAGCCCACGTGTTAGATTTTAGCACTGTCCAATTGGACAAGATCTATGAGGAGGAGCTAGTGGCTATTTTAGACCGGCAAGTTCCACGGTTGAGGTCGAAGAGTTTTCCTTTAGTGCGTGTTCATTGGAAAGGTCAGCCTCTCGAGGCATTGACCTGGGAGTCCGAGTGTGATACGGAGCCGTAATCCTCATATATTTCCCGACTCAGGTACTTCTTTCTTTTATCCGTTCGAGGACGAATGGTTGTTTTAGAGGTGGAAGATGTGACGACCCAAAGGGTTATCATCGTAAGTCTCCTTTGTTCCGTGCTTTCTAGGCCTTGAAAACCTCTCTTGTAGTTGCCTTGATATTCATGCGCAGTCCGGGCACGAAGCTGGAAAATTTCTATGGTAAAATATGTGAATTCATTGGAAAATTTGAATAATTTTGATATTAATAATGGTATAGTTGACTTTGGTCAACATTTTGGGTAAACGGATCCAGACCTGTGATGTGACGGTCGTGAGAGGTCCGTAGAAAAATATGGAACTCGGGCATATTCCCGAAATCGAAATCCGAGGTCCCTAGCCCGAGTATAGAATTTTTGAAAGAAATTATTTATCTGAAAATTATATGAAAAATTGAAATGAAAATAAGTTAGAAAAAATAATTATCGGGCTCGTATTTTTGTTCTGAAGCATGGTACAAGTCTTATATATGCGTTAAGCACTTTCTATGAAATTTGGTCGAAATGGAACGTCGTTTGACGTGTTTCAGACCTTAATATCTAAAGTTAAAGGTTTATGAAGTTTGAAATGAAAATGATGATTTTTACGGGTTGATTCACTGATTTTGACGTTATCTTAGCGATTTCATCGCTCAACTAAGATAATAGGATGTTATTGAGTTAGTGTGTTTGTTTGGTTGGGAGCCCCAAATTCTCGGGAGTGTTTCGAAGGTGGTTCGGGTTGGTTTTGGCCTTAGGATTGTTGCAGAAAATGCTGCATGTTGTTGCCCAGTTCTTTCTTCTATGCGATCGCATAGCGTCCCCCGTGATCGCATAGTGTAAACTTCAAGGGTCCAGTTTTGTTCTATGTGAACGGATACCCCCTTCCGCATTCGCATAGTGTTTATCTCAGAAGCCCAAAAATTTCCCCTATGCGATCGCATTTGTCCCTTCGCGATCGTAGAGCAATGTCCCCTCTACTCTATACGATCGCACTCCTTGCCCCGTAATCGCATAGAGCATTTTCGCCTAGTGATTTTATAAGCTTAAAAACATAACAGTGTCGGAAATTCATCACTATTTTCACACGAGCTCTTCTCTCCAACACTCCATAGACGAATTTCAAGCTTCCCTTTCTCCATAACTCTTTGGGTAAATAATCTTAACATCATTCCCTCATTATTTCTTCATCTAATTACTAATTTCCTAGCCTTAAATCATGAAATCAAAATAGAAATTAAGGGATTTTGGTAGAACTAGAACTTTTGGGATTTTGGGTGATTCAACATTAATTTGGGATCAAATCTTAAAACAAACAGTTTTTTATAAAAAAAATTTTACTCTAGTTATGTTTCTTTTTAATGTACCAAAACTAGTATAAGGATTAAGGACAGTAATTAATTTTGATGCGAAAGATGTGTGTGATAATAGAGTGAGAAAATATAAAAGAATAACATTATAAAAGTAAATAAAGAATGTGAAAGATGAGTTATTGGCTATTAAAAATTATTTATGGTAGTCCGAACAACCTTATTAAACAATATAAATGAAACTATTTACATACAATTATGCCGGTTACAAAACGCAGTAACGTGGAATAGTCCACCGCCATTTTATGTACTGCTCAATTACGGCCGTTTTTGGAAAACTGCCATTTTAACCTTTTGGCGATCGTCATTCCGGCGCTTGAGCAAACCGCCATAAATGAACATAGTGGCGGTTCTTAACCGCCGTAATACGCCACATAAAACGCCGTAATACTCTAAATATATCACGATTTTTTTTTTTGTAGGTACTCCACTAGGGTAATGAAACTCTCATTGTTAATAACAGTTTTTTCTTATTTAATTCATTTATAAGCAAGCTAAAATACAAAATGGGATTCTTAACTAGAAAATAGAAGTTCAGTTAACTTAAGTATAACTTAGGGATAAAAATATATAAATATAATAATTCATAACCGGTGATCGGTTTACCCATAAGCAAATCGAATAATTCGCCTCCGAACCTATAAATTATAATAATAAAATTTTAATTTGTTCATCAATCGTTAATCCGATAACCTAATATTAATAAGCCAATAAATTATTTTTACAGTAAATAATCAGTTACGCTTCGGTTTTGAACCGTCCTATCAGATAAACCATTAGCCCATTTATGCCTATTCCACTTTATTTTGCGTTATATTGAACTTTATAGAAATAAATAACGGGAGGGGAAACTGAGAAAGGAAAGAAGATACAGAAGACGACGAAAAACGGATGGAAACAAATCTTGGAAAAGTTTAAATTAATTTCTCTTCATACTCATTTAGAATATGTCTTACATTATATATAAGAACGTAAAAATAATTATTTTAATGAATAGATAAATAAATAAAAAAGAGAAGGCAATAGGACTATGTTATCAGAGCCGACGTGGCATAACCTTAACCAATTACGAATAACCCAAAAAGAAATCTGATTAACCGTCATGTCATAGGGCACGTTAGGATAGATATCAATTTACTAGCATCATGTGACAACATTCCAGTTGTGGTCCTAAAATCCTCAATCTCTTTAGGAGATGTTTAGAGACTACATTTAAGATAAAAGATATCTTATAAACTTGTTTGGGCACATCAGTTCTGCGGGAAAGAGGCCAACGTTTTAACTTGCAGTATGAATCTTCACATATTTAATGAATCATATATAATTATTACACCATTGAATTTGAAGTATTAAATATGCTCAACCATACCTCACATATTTTCTCATGAGTTTCAAACTCTCATCTTGTAGTTCTCACCCTGATTTCCCTTCCTCTTTGTCAGGACTTAAAATCAGTCGCCGTAATAGCGCTTATCATAGAACTTGATAAACCTCTACTTGACAACTCATCACAATAAAAATAACTTTAAAAATAGCAACGGAAACATTTAACATTTAAGAAACCTTTTTGAAAACAGAATATATATCCCACATTGCGATACAATCCAACCCAGAATCGGAGTGTCACTGAGTACATGAGCGCCTAAAGCAGAGTACAGTCCACTATAGAGTCTAAAGAAAATAAACTAAAATACAGCTAGTGATAAGGAAGTAGAGTCAAGGCTTGCGAACGCCGTGCAACTATCTTGATAGTCTTCGAGCTCTCAAGCCTCAATCAGCAACCACTGCCGTGACCAGAAAAACGCCTGGATATGCACACGAGGTGCATGAAGTAACGGGATTACATCCAACTTAGAAAGTAACAAGTCCAAACTTTGGACTGAAAGGTAATGACAAACTCAATCGGTATAGATATAATAGAAATAATTGTTCAGAAACGTAGGCATACTTTCAAATTAAATAAGCAGCTCAAAACAGTAAAGTAAACATATCCTAACCGCATAAAGAATATAACTCTACTACCTCTACATGCCAAGGCACATACTGTACATGATGCACCATGATGTTAGCCTCATGTGCTCACACTCCCAAATGCTCAACCACTCGGTACAGTAGCCCATACAACCCAGAAAAGATCCATCCTGGAATATATATATCACCGACTATAATCACTATGTACCGAGGAAGGCCAATCCAGCCATATGGAGAAGATCCATCTTCAGATATCAACTACTATGTATAAGATCTATGTCCAGTGAAGATCCATCCCTCAATAATATCATCTGCGCTCACTGAGGGTGTGTTACAGATTCCGGAGGGGCTTCTACAGCCCATGCGCTATCATAACATCAATATAACAGTTGCGGCGTGCAATCCGATCCCATAACTGTCACTCATAATCTGGCTCTCAGCCTCGCTCAGTCAGCAATCTCTCCAGGCTCACTCACGGGCTTAAAATGTCATGAAAACTAGCGCAAAACAATGATATGATATATCAATAAGCAACACATGAGACTAAGATATGATTTGAAATGCATGAACATGACCGGGTACATAATATCATTGAAATCAGTAATATAACATCAAGAAATGACCAATAAGGGTCCCAAAGTACCGGCATAAATCCTAAACATGATACCTAGCATGATTTGAGAGTACAATAATTTTATCACATTATGAAAACATAGATATCAACAAGATAGAGTCATTATAGAGTGCCAAGGAATCATCCACGTCACAATTCTCATGATGCACGCCCGCACACCCGTCACTTGATATAAGTGTCACCTCAATACCAATGACGTAACACATGATTTGTGGTTTTGAACCCCCAAAACCAAATTTGAAAGCGTTACTTACCTCAATCCGGAAAAAATCCTACTCCACAATACCTTAGCCCCTCAAATCGATCTCCAAACATATTGAATCTATTCACAAGTAGTACAATACAATTAGTAAAGACTAAAGGGATGATTTTCAGAAGAAAACTAGTAAATTATAGCCAAAATAAAAAATTGGCTCAAACCTATCCCGCCCACATCTCGAAAACCGACAAAAGTCACAAAACCTGAAAGCACATTCACTCACAAGTCTAACCACACAAAATTTATCAAAATCCGACATCAAATGGTCACCCAAATCCCCAAAATTCATTCTCCAAATCTCTAGCCTCAAACCCCCAAATTTCATCTTAACACCACACAATATAGGTGGAAAATCAATGGGGAAACAAGATTTATGATTAAAGAAAGCGAGTACAAGAAGCCTACCTCAATAATCCTTCAAAAAGCCTCTCCAAAATCGCCTACATCCGAGTCTAAAATGTTGAAATAAGACTAAAATCGCAAACCCTTGTTTTTAAACACTATGCCCAGGCTTTTTGCACTCGCGGCCTTCTATCCGCATCTCCAATAAAATCCATGCTTCTGCAGAAGTCACTTACCCTAGCTTCCTCCACTTCTGCAATCACTGTACCGTGTCTTCGCATATCACATGTGCGAAAATCACATCGCACTTGCGGACCCATACTCACACCTGCACTCTACTTTCCGCTTCTGCAACTATCGCAGATGCGGGAAAGCCTTCGCACCTGCGACCTATGCCTATATCGTCCTTGGTCGCATCTACGATCCTTCCCACACTTCTGCGGGCCTGCACCTGTCATGCCCACTCTGCAGGTGCGGTTACAGCAGTAGCAGCAGCACTTTAGCTACATTACCCAACTCAAAATCAAGCTATTAGCCACCCGAAATCACCCCGAGTCCCTTGAGACCTCAACCAAACATACAATTAAGTCCTAAAACATCATATAAACTTAGTCAAATCATAAAATCACCTCAAACAACATCAAAACATGAATTACACACAGATTCAAGCCTAATGAACTTCGAAATTTCCAAATTCTACAAACGACATCGAAACCCATCGAAACACGTCCGATTGAACTCAAATTTTGCACAGTAAGTCATGAAGGATACCACGAACCTACTCCAATTCCCAATAATAAAATCCAACCCCAATATCAAAATTTCCACTACTGGTCAAATTCTCCAAATTTCCAACTTTTGCCAATTCAACCTAATTCTACTACGAACCTCCAAATCACATTCCGAATGCGCTCCAAACTTCAAAAACACCTACGGGGCTAATGGAACCTAAAAATTCAAATCTGAGGTCATTTACACTTAAGTCTACATTTGATTGACTTTTGGAACTTAAGCTTTCAATTAAGAGACTAAGTGCCTCAATTTACTTTGAAATCACTCCAGACCCGAACCAACCAACCCGATAAGTCACAATACAACTACAGAAAACAAAATAACTCGGAAATGGGAGAACGAGGCGATAACTCTCAAAACAACCGGCGTCGTTACATCCTCCCTTTTCTAAACAAACATGCATCCTCGAATGAGTCTAGAGACATACTTGGAGCGTTATATAGGTGTGGATATCCGCTCTACATCTCCCTCTCGATCTCCCAGGTAGCCTTCTCCACATGATGACCTCTCCACTGCATCTTTACTGAAACTATATCCTTTGACCTTAACTTTCAAACCTGACGCTCCAAAATAGCCATCGGCTACACATCATAAGTGAAATCACCATCCAACTTAACCGTATTGAAATCCAAGACATAAGATGGATCTTTGATATACTTCCAAAGCCTAGAAACATGAAATACTGGAGGGACACTTGATAAACTAGTTGGAAAAGCAAGCTCATAGGCCATATCCCCAATCCTCCGAAGCACTTCAAACGGCCCAATAAACCGAGGTCTCAACTTGTCATTCTTCCCAAATCTCATAACATCCTTCTGTTAGAAACACGTTCTCAATGCAATATACTAAACGTGTACTCTTTTGTAGGTTTTGATGAATGACAAACGAAGCAAAAATTGATATATGACGGAATTCAAGTACAAGCGCACAATGGTTGCGAATAAGATTGAAGTTCAAGATATAGCTTTTAATTGTTATTGAGTTGTTCTAAATTGTAATCTCGATCCTATAACTTGACTCATAGTATGGCCTCTCTCATAAAACTATTTTCCAAAATCATGCATATTTAATTCTGTGTCAAAAAGATTTTAAATCATGCATATTTACATTAGACAAAATGTTTTCTAAACATGCCTCAAAAATCTGGGCTAAAATAATCGATTATGTACTTATGATAATCGATTGTTTCTGAGCCAAGACTGCATGACAATCGATTATGAATTAATGGTAATCGATTGTGAGTAAGACAGTGAACATCAGGTTTTTCCAAATCTGCATGATAATCAATTGTGAACAAATGACAATCGATTGTTGTTGAGGTAAAGTTTCTCAATACTCAAAATAATCGATTATGAACTAATGGTGATCGATTGTGTTGAGTTGATGTCTTCCAGTGATTTTAAATTTAATTAAGTAATCGATTATGTCTTTAGATAATCGATTATCACTGAGACAGTAAGTTTTATGATTTTCAGAAAATAACAAGTAATCGATTGTTGAAAGGACAATCGATTGTGAAGCTGACCGTTGTCGTAAAGTTTTCAAATACCGTCGGGTAATCGATTATTGATTCTGTATAATCGATTGTTTTGATTAAAATCCGGAAAAGATTTTTTGAACGTTATTGGGTAATCGATTATTGATTTTGTATAATCGATTGTTTTGATTAAAATCCGGAAAAGATTTTTTGAACGTTGCCGAGTAATCGATTGTTGATTCTGGACAATCGATTGTTTGTGGTAAAATCTGGAAAGGATTTTTTGAACGTTGCCAGTAATCGATTATGGATTGTAAGTAATCGATTATCAAGCGTTAAATCTGGGATTGATTTTTAAACTGACTGGCAGATAATCGATTGTTTGGTCTTAATAATCGATTATCACTGAGTAATTTCAGCAACTCTTAATTGGCAATTAGACAACGGTTGAACCAACTTTTTCAACTATAAATATAGTTTCATTTCAGTGTTTTAAATACAACAACATACACAAAACTGATCATTACATTGCTATAAGCTTTCATTCAATTGTTCTTCATTTTCTACTCATTTCATAAAGCTTTTGAGAGCCATATTATTGCTTAAAGTTGTTGTGATCTTGAACATATTCTTTTACTCATATCTACTCAATAAGGAGTACTTTAGTTAAGTGAGTGTCCAAGTATTTGATATACTTGTAAGAAAATTGCGATTCTCTTGTTTCAAGGAACTTGCGTTTCCTTGGGTGAAGTCTTTGAGATTGCGATCTCCGAGCAACTGTTTGAGGCTTGTGTCCTCAAGTGTGTAACGGTTTGTTGAGCACCCTTAAGCTTAACAAGATAGTGAAAAATCTCGAGAGAGTCTCTCGGGGACTGGACTAACCACGTTGGTGGCCAACCAGTATACATCTTTGTGTAAGTTTATTTTTCTGCATTTATTTTACTTCCTGCAAAGTTTAAATTCCGCAAGAAAACGCTAAATTCTATTAATACGCTATTCACCCCCCCTCTAGCGTAAAGCGTAGTTTCTAACAATTGGTATCAGAGCCCAACTCTCTGAAAACTTAACCGTTTGAGAGAACCATCCATGGCTTCTACTCTTGACTTTTTTGCAGGAATTGAAGAAGGACAATGCTCTACACGACCTCCTCTATTCAACGGCACAAACTACTCATACTGGAAGGAGAGGATGCAAATCTTTGTGCAATCAAATAGCTTTCATTTGTGGAAAGTATTCACCAATGGAAACCAAATTCCAACCAAGAAGGTGGAAGACGAATGGGTTCCAAAGACCGAAGAGGAATATACCGCGGAGGATATTCGTAAGGTTCAAAATAATGCCAAAGCTATAAATTTATTATATTGTGCTGTTAATGCTAACGACTACAGGAAGATATCATGTTGCAAAACAGCAAAAGAAATGTGGGATAAGCTTGAAGTGACATACGAAGGAACCGACCAGGTACGAGAAGCTAAAATTGATTTCTTAACTCACTCTTATGAACTATTCCACATGAAGGAAGGAGAGAAAGTAGACGAAATGTTTGAGCGATTCTCAATGATCGTGAATGATCTACACGCCCTCAAAAAGACGTTTACGGATAGAGAACTTGTCCGGAAGATCCTCAGAAGTCTCACTCCGGCATGGCGATCAAAGGCCGATGCAATCCAAGAATCCATTGGCATCACAAATGTCACAATTGACGCATTAAGAGGTAATCTCAAAACCTATGAATCAACTATACTTAACCCGTTTGTTGATGATCAAAGAAGGCAAAGGATTGCTCTAAAGGCTAGCCAACCACAAATTGATGAGGAAGGTGACAACGAGTTTGGACTCGTTATCAAAAGGTTTCAAAAATTCATGCGCAAAGAGTATGAACGCAAGAACAAAAAGCAAGGCGATCAACTAAAATGCTATGAATGCGGAGAAACCGGGCACATAAAATCAAATTGCCCTAACATCAAAAAGGAGAAGAAACCCTTCAAAAAGCAACGTGCATACATCTCTTGGGGAGGAGATTCCGGAGATGAAGCAAGCGAAGAAGAAGACGATGAAGCAGCAAATTTATGTCTCATGGCTCAAGAAGACAGCAAAGACGAGGTAAGTCAAATCTCTTCTCAAAATTTCTTTACTCTTGATGAAATGAGAAATGCTTTTGATGAACTATATGCTGAATTTATCAAAGCTTCAAAAACTGTCAAAAGTGTTAAAGAAAGCGCTTCTCTAAAAGAAAAAGATTTTCAAACACAGCTTTCATTAAAAGAAAAAGAATTAGAAAAACTGGTTTTCGAAAATGAGAAGCTAAAAGAGGAAAACAAGTTTTATGGAAAAAGAAGTGTTGATAAACCTGAAGGTTCTACTAGAAACTGTTCTTCTTGTGTGCTTCTTAAGAATGAAGTAGCTAGACTTAAAGGCACATTAGATAAGTTTAATTCTTCGCATAAAAACTTGAATGATGTGCTTGTTAATCTAAAATCAACTAAACATGGAATAGGATTCAAGAATGAAGAAAAGGTTGGTGCTAAACCACAACAACCTAGAGCTCAACCTAGGACTAATAACCAAAATGCTTATCCTAGAAGTAGAAATCCTAGAAATAACTTGCATGTTAGACCAAATAGTGAAAATGCTAGAAGACCTAGAAATGATGCATATTTTAGACAAACTTGTGAACCTCCTAGAGCTCATAATAGGAGAAACAATGGTGTTCAAAGTAGAGTAAGCAACCTTCATTCATCTAGTTACTATGTACCTAGAAAAATGCATAATCCCAACGTGACTTGTCATTATTGTAGACGTATTGGTCATATTGCTCCCGCTTGCTTTACTCGTCATAGACATATAAATCAATTGCATCATTATAACATGCCTAACCCTCAAGGACCCAAGATGGCATGGGTACCTAAAGAACATTAATTTGTTTTGTAGGTGTGCTTGAAGGGATCAAGTGTACTATGGTACCTTGATAGTGGATGCTCCAAACACATGACGGGAGATGAATCCAAATTCCTTCAACTAGAGCACAAAGAAGGAGGAAGTGTCACATTTGGTGATAACAATAAAGGAAAAATCATCGGCATTGGTTCGGTCGGTAAGGACGAAAACTCCTCTATTAAACATATACTACTTGTGAAAGGTTTGAAGCATAATCTCTTGAGCATAAGCCAATTATGTGACAAGGGAAATCTTGCTCTATTTAATTCGGATGAATGTCTTGTATTTAGACGTAGTGATTTCAAGATCATACTTCGTGGTTTTAGAATTGATAATATCTATATGGTTGATCTTGCAAACTCCTCACCCGAATATGTTGATTGTTTAGTAAGCAAAGAGGATAACTCTTGGCTATGGCATCGTAGAGTAGCACACATGAACATGCATCTTTTGAACAAGCTTCTTTCTCAAAACTTAGTAGTTGGTCTTCCCAGTTTAAAGTTTGAAAATGATTCTATTTGCGATTCTTGTCAAAAAGGGAAGCAAACCAAAGCATCTTTTAAATCCAAGAATATTGTTTCAACGTCTAGACCTTTGCAATTACTTCACATGGATTTATTTGGTCCCTCTCGTATTGAAAGTCTTGGTAAAAATAAATATGTTTTTGTAATTGTTGATGACTTTTCTAGATTTACTTGGACTCTATTTCTTGCAAACAAAAGTGATGCTTTTCAAAATTTCAAGTATTTCCTTAAGCGTGTTCAAAACGAAAAGGAATCGACCGTCACTTCGATTAGAAGTGATCATGGGGGAGAGTTTGATCACAATCTCTTTGCGGATTTTTGTGACGAACTCGGAATCGAACACACCTTTTCCGCTCCACGGACACCACAACAAAATGGGGTGGTGGAAAGGAAAAATAGGTGTCTCGAAGAGATGGCTAGAACCATGCTCGACGAAGCTAAGATTCCCAAATACTTTTGGGCGGACGCCGTGAGTACCGCTTGCTATGTTTTAAATAGAGTAGCAATTCGGCCGATACTCATGAAAACCCCATATGAACTTTATAAGGGTAGAAAACCCAACATTTCTCATTTACGTGTTTTTGGTTGTAAATGTTTTGTTCATAATAATGGCAAGGACCAATTGGGTAAGTTTGTTGCTAAATCGGATGAAGGTATTTTCATTGGTTATTCCTCACGTAGCAAAGCATATAGGATCTTTAACAAAAGAACCCAAATTGTGGAGGAATCCCCTCATGTTGTGTTTTCCGAAGATAATACTCGCTTGGCGAGAAAGGAATCCGGTTTTGATCTTGCAGGTATCTTGGATAGCTTGAAAGATAAAATCGAAGAAGAACCTTCAAAGGAAAACAAAAATGAAATTGGGGAACAACCAACGGAAGAAGCGCCACAATTAGAAAAAGGAATAAATACGCCTAACAAGTGGAGAACGATCAAGGATCATCCTCTCGAACAGGTAATCGGCGATGTTGGAGAAAAGGTAAGTACCCGAAACTCCCTCAAAAACACTTTAGAACTTACTGCTTTTGTTTCTCAAATTGAACCTAAAACCATCTCCGAAGCAATTGGGGATGAATTTTGGACCTTGGCAATGCAAGAGGAGCTTAACCAATTCGAACGCAATAACGTTTGGGATTTGGTGCCAAGACCCGAAGGTCATTCTATAATTGGTACGAAATGGGTTTTTCGCAATAAACTAGATGAAAATGGTATAATCACTAGAAACAAAGCTAGGCTTGTGGCAAAAGGCTATAGTCAAGAAGAAGGTATTGATTATGAGGAAACCTATGCTCCCGTAGCTAGATTAGAAGATATTCGTCTATTACTTGCTTTCGCCTCTTCAATGAATTTTATTCTATATCAAATGGATGTGAAAAGTGCTTTTCTAAATGGTTTTATTGAAGAAGAAGTTTATGTCAAACAACCCCCCGGCTTTGAAGATTTTAAATATCCCGATCATGTTTTCAAACTCAAAAAGGCTCTTTATGGTTTAAAACAAGCTCCTCGAGCTTGGTATGAAAGGTTGAGTAAATTTCTTTTGGAAAATGATTTCATTAGGGGAAAAGTTGACACAACCCTCTTTGTCAAGCATAAAAACAATGATATTTTATTAGTTCAAATATATGTAGACGATATTATATTTGGTGCTACTAACAATGTTTTATGCAAGGAATTTTCCGATCTAATGACTAGCGAATTTGAAATGTATATGATGGGCGAGTTAACATTCTTTTTGGGGTTACAAGTGAAACAAATGAAAGAAGGTACATTCATATGCCAAGCCAAATATTGCAAAGAACTACTAAAACGCTTTGAGATGAACAATGCAAAAGAAATGGCTACTCCCATGAGCACATCCGATCATCTAGACAAAGATGAAAAAGGTAAGGAAGTCGACACTAAAAAGTATCGAGGTATGATTGGATCTCTTCTTTATCTTACCGCTAGTCGTCCGGACATCATGTTTAGCGCGTGTTTATGTGCTCGCTATCAGTCATGTCCGAAGGAGTCTCACCTTACTGCGGTGAAACGGATATTAAGGTATCTCATTGGTACTACAAATGTGGGTCTATGGTACCCCAAAGGCTCTTCATGCCAACTTATTGGATATTCCGATTCCGATTTTGCTGGATGCAAATTGGACCGCAAGAGCACAAGTGGCACTTGCCATTTGCTCGGTAGCTCTCTTGTCTCTTGGTTTAGTAAGAAACAAGTAAGTGTTGCGTTGTCTACCACCGAGGCTGAATATGTAGCCGCGGGGAGTTGCTGTGCTCAAATCCTATGGATGAAACAACAACTCTTGGACTATGGCCTAAGTCTTGATCACATTCCTCTTAGATGTGATAACACTAGCGCCATATGCTTGACGAAGAACCCCGTTCTTCATTCGCGAACAAAACACATCGAAATTAGACATCATTTTATTAGAGATCATGTACTCAAAGGCGATGTCGAAATTGAATTTGTTGAAACCAAAAGCCAATTGGCAGACATCTTTACCAAGCCTTTAGAGAAAGAGTCCTTCTTCCGAATTCGCAGTGAACTCGGGATCCTTGACTCCACTTTGATCTAAGTCATGCATTGCATTTTCTTTCCTACATGATTTCTAACTTGAGCGTCGGAGGCGTCTAACTTCTTTTTGCAGGTATCACCCTAGAGCTAAGAGCAATTCTTAAGCAAACCGCGAATCTGCAGCAATGTCCCTATAAAAATCGATTATCCCGTATCAATAATCGACTACCCTCTAATTTTTTTTCCAATAAATAAACCTTGTTTATTTCATCTTTTTTGCATCTTTCCTTACTATTTTTTTGCTAATGGCAAAAGGGGGAAGAAAACAGGATATCGGGTATGCACCACCTCTTATTTCATTGATTGCTTATAAGCTAAAATTGAGGGGGAACAAGAACAAAATTGCATAATTGTTACTTGTCTTGAATTGTCAATATCTTTTGCCTAAATTGCATATCCCGCTTAATGTTTGCCATTATCAAAAAGGGGGAAATTGTTAGAAACACGTTCTCAATGCAATATACTAAACGTGTACTCTTTTGTAGGTTTTGATGAATGACAAACGAAGCAAAAATTGATATATGACGGAATTCAAGTACAAGCGCACAATAGTTGCGAATAAGATTGATGTTCAAGATATAGCTTTTAATTGTTATTGAGTTTTTCTAAATTGTAATCTCGATCCTATAACTTGAATCATAGTATGGCCTCTCTCATAAAACTATTTTCCAAAATCATGCATATTTAATTCTGTGTCAAAAAGATTGCATCTTTACATTAGACAAAATGTTTTCTAAACATGCCTCAAAAATCTGGGCTAAAATAATCGATTATGTACTTATGATAATCGATTGTTTCTGAGCCAAGACTGCATGACAATCGATTATGAATTAATGGTAATCGATTGTGAGTAAGACAGTGAACATCAGGTTTTTCCAAATCTGCATGATAATCAATTGTGAACAAATGACAATCGATTGTTGTTGAGGTAAAGTTTCTCAATACTCAAAATAATCGATTATGAACTAATGGTGATCGATTGTGTTGAGTTGATGTCTTCCAGTGATTTTAAATTTAATTAAGTAATCGATTATGTCTTTAGATAATCGATTATCACTGAGACAGTAAGTTTTATGATTTTCAGAAAATAACAAGTAATCGATTGTTGCAAAGGACAATCGATTGTGAAGCTGACCGTTGTCGTAAAGTTTTCAAATACCGTCGGGTAATCGATTATTGATTCTGTATAATCGATTGTTTTGATTAAAATCCGGAAAAGATTTTTTGAACGTTATTGGGTAATCGATTATTGATTTTGTATAATCGATTGTTTTGATTAAAATCCGGAAAAGATTTTTTGAACGTTGCCGAGTAATCGATTGTTGATTCTGGACAATCGATTGTTTGTGGTAAAATCTGGAAAGGATTTTTTGAACGTTGCCAGTAATCGATTATGGATTGTAAGTAATCGATTATCAAGCGTTAAATCTGGGATTGATTTTTAAACTGACTGGCAGATAATCGATTGTTTGGTCTTAATAATCGATTATCACTGAGTAATTTCAGCAACTCTTAATTGGCAATTAGACAACGGTTGAACCAACTTTTTCAACTATAAATACAGTTTCATTTCAGTGTTTTAAATACAACAACATACACAAAACTGATCATTACATTGCTATAAGCTTTCATTCAATTGTTCTTCATTTTCTACTCATTTCATAAAGCTTTTGAGAGCCATATTATTGCTTAAAGTTGTTGTGATCTTGAACATATTCTTTTACTCATATCTACTCAATAAGGAGTACTTTAGTTAAGTGAGTGTCCAAGTATTTGATATACTTGTAAGAAAATTGCGATTCTCTTGTTTCAAGGAACTTGCGTTTCCTTGGGTGAAGTCTTTGAGATTGCGATCTCCGAGCAACTGTTTGAGGCTTGTGTCCTCAAGTGTGTAACGGTTTGTTGAGCACCCTTAAGCTTAACAAGATAGTGAAAAATCTCGAGAGAGTCTCTCGGGGACTGGACTAACCACGTTGGTGGCCAACCAGTATACATCTTTGTGTAAGTTTATTTTTCTGCATTTATTTTACTTCCTGCAAAGTTTAAATTCCGCAAGAAAACGCTAAATTCTATTAATACGCTATTCACCCCCCCTCTAGCGTAAAGCGTAGTTTCTAACACCTTCATGGGTGAAACCTTCTCCCCAATCATGTAGGACATATCACGCACTTTTCTTTCAGCATAACTCTTTTGTCTCGACTGCACTATGCGAAGCCGCTCCTAAATCAATTTCACCTTGTCCAATGCATCCTGAACCAAGCCTGTACCGAAAAGCTTAGCCTCGCTCAGCTTAAACCAACCTACTGGAGATCTTTATTGCCTCCCATACAAAGCCTCGCACGAAATTATCTGCTTTCTTGACTGATATATGTTGTTGTAAGAAAATTCCGTGAGTGGAAGAAACTGGTCCCATGAACCCCCAAAATCAATGACACAAGCACGTTGGATATCCTCCAGGATAGTGTGCTCGGATTTTTTGTTCGTCTGAGGGTGAAACGTTATGCTCAACTCAACATGAGCGCCTAACTCTCACTGCACAGCCCTCCAAAATTGCAATGTAAATTGCATGCCTCTATCTGAAATGATAGAAACCGGTACCCCATGAAAGCGAACAATCTCTCTGATGTAATGAAGACTAAGTACTACCAACTGGAATAAAGTGCACGAATTTGGTCAGCCGGTCCAAAATCACCCAATAACATCGAACTTCCTCAAAGTCCGTTGGAGCCCAACTATGAAATCCATGGCGATCCTCTCCCACTTCTACTTTGGAATATCTATCCTCTGAAGCAATCCACCTAGTCTCTGATGCTCATATTTTACTTGTTGGAAGTTGAGACATGAGCTACAAAACCAACTATATCCTTCTTCATTCTCTTCTACCAATAGTTCTAACTCAATCCTGATATATCTTCGCGGTACCCAGATGAATGGAATACTGCGAATTGGGGGGCTATTCAAGAATCAACTCTTGTAGCCCATCTACATTGGGCATACATATCTGGCGCTGCATATTCAACACCTCATCACCAATAGTCACATCTATGGCATCACCGTGCTGAACTTTGTCCTTGAGGACAAGCAAATGAGGATCATCATAGTGCCGCTCTATAGTTCGATCAGATAAAGAAGACCGAGAAACCTCACAATCTACAACCTGACTGGGCTCTGAAATATCCAACCTCACGAGCTGGTTGGCCAAAGACTGAACATCGACAATAAGAAGTCTCTCCAACAGAAAGGAATGCAAGACTATCCATACTGACTGCCTTCCTACTCCAGGCATCGGCCACCACGTTGGCCTTTCCTGGATGGTACAAAATAGAAATATCATAATCTTTTAGTAGCTCTAACAATCTCTGCTACCTCAAATTGATATCCTTCTATTTGAACAAGTACTGAAGGCTACGATGATTAGTCAATACCTCACAAGACACACCATATAGATAGTGCCTCCAAATCATTAATGCATGAACAATGGAAGCCAACTCCAAGTCATGAACAGGGTAGTTGTTCTCATGGTGCTTCAACTGGCGCGAAGAATAAGCAAACACTCTACCCTCTTCCATCAAAACACACCCAATACTAATATGAGGAGCATCACAATATGCTGTATAAGAACCAGAAGTTGATGGCAGAACTCGAATTGGAGCTGTGGACAAGGCAGTCTTGAGCTTTTGAAAGCTTGCCTCACACTCATCCGACCAATTGAAAGGAGCATCCTTTTGGGTCAATTTGGTCAGGGAAGCTACAATAGAAGAGAAATATTACACGAATCGATAGTAATAACCAGCCAAATAAAAAAAGCTCTGAATCTCTATAGCTGAGGATGGTTTGGGCTACCTGAATCCCCACACTGGACACCACGTGCCCCAAGAAGGCCACTGAACTAAGCCAAAACTCACACTTGGAGAACTTGGCATAAAACCTCTCATCCCTCAACCGCTGCAACATAACCATCATATGATGGGTGTCCTCGTCCTGACTATGACATTACACCAGGAAATCATCAATGAACACAATAACAAACAAATCGAGATAAGGCCAAAACACATTGTTCATCAGATGCATCAACGCTACTAGGGCATTGGTCAGCCCAAAAGACATCACAAGGAACTCATAGTGACCATAATAGGTCCTAAAATTTGTCTTAAGAATATCCGAGTCCCAAATCTTCAACTGATGATACCATGACCGAAAGTCAATGTTGGAGACCACCCTCGCTCCCTCAAACTGGTCAAATAGATCATCAATATGCAGCAAATAATACTTGTACTTGATGGTGACTTTGTTCAACTGCCGGTAGTCGGTACATATTGTCATAGTGTTATTCTTCTTCTTCACAAACAAAATTGGTGCACCCCTATGTGACACACGAGGCCTAACAAACCCCTTCTCAAAGAGTTCCTGAAGTTTCTTCTTCAACTATTTCAACTCAGCCGGTGACATATGGTACGGAGGAATAGAAATGAGCTAAGTGCCCAGCTCTAAATCCATATCGAAATCAATATCCACATCTGGCGGCATGCCCAACAGGTCTGCAGGAAATATATCCGGAAAATCTTGCACCACCGGAACAGAATTAATAGTAGCGGTCTCTCCACTAACATCCCTCACAAAGACCAAATAAGAAAGACAACCCTTCCCAACCATCCGCTAGGCCTTCAAGTATGAAATAACTCTACTAGGAAAATTATCTAAAGAACCTCGCCACTCAATCTCTGGCAATCCCGATATTGCCAATGTTACTGTCTTAACATGATAATCCAAAATAACATGATATGGAGACAACCAGTCCATACCTAATATCACATCAAAGTCAACCATACTAAGCAGCAAAATATCAACTTAGTTTCCAATCCCCCGATAGTCACTACACACGACTGGTATACACGGTCTACCACAATAGTATTACCCACCGATGTAGATATATGAGAATATGTAGCTAAAGACACACGGGGCATATCTAGATAATACTAAAAATATGATGACACATATGAATAGGCGGAAATAGGGTCGAATAATATAGAAGCATCTTGATGCCATATGGAGACAATACATATGATAATTGTGTATGAAGCAATAACATCCAGTCTAGCAAGAAGTGCATAAAAATGTTAGAAAATACGCTTAACGCTAGAGGGGGGGTGAATAGCGTTATAATAAAATTTAGCGTAAACTTGCGGAAATTAAAATTTGCAGGAAATAAATAAGTGCGTTAAATAAACAAAAAGGAAAGAACGCACCGATATATTCTGGTTCACCACAACACGTGGCTAGTCCAGTCCCCGAGAGACTCTCTCGAGATTTTCCACTAACTTGTTAAGCTTACGGGTGCTCAACAAACCTTTACAACTTAAGGACACAAGCCTTAACACCTTTGCTCGGAGATACAACACTCCAAGACTTCAACCAAGGAAACACAAGTTCCTTGCAACAAGAGATTCACAATTCTGTTACAAGTGTATAAAACACTAAAACACTCAAACAATATACTCCTTTATGAGTAGGTATGAGTAAAAGAAATAAGCTCTAGATCACAACAACTTTTGGACAAGAATATGGCTCTCAAAAGCTTTATGAAATTGAATATAAAATGATAAACAAAAGTATGCAAGCTTATAGCAATGTAATGATCAGTTGTAGTATGTTGTTGTGTTTAAAACACTGAAATGAAGCTGTATTTATAGTTGAAAAACTTGGCATTACCGTTGCCTAATTGCCAATTAAGAGTTGCTGATTTTACTCACTGACAATCGATTGTCAAACCCCAACAATCGATTATCTGCCAGTCAGATCAAAATTCAATCCCATATTTTACGTTTGATAATCGATTACTTACAATCCATAATCGATTACTGCCAACGTTCAAAAAATCCTTTCCAGATTTTAATCAAAACAATCGATTATACAGAATCAATAATCGATTACCCAATAACGTTCAAAAAATCTTTTCCGGATTTTAATCAAAACAATCGATTATACAGAATCAATAATCGATTACCTGACGGTATTTGAAAACTTTACGACAACGGTCAGCTTCACAATCGATTGCACAAAGTCAACAATCGATTACTTATCAGTTTTTGAAAAACATTTTAGATACTGTCTCTTTGACAATCGATTGTCCAATGTAACAATCGATTATTCAATAAATTTGAAAATCACTGGAAGACACTGTCTCAACATAATCGATTACCATTAATTCATAATCGATTATTCTGTGTTTTGAAAAACTTTGATGGACACTGCCTCAGTCACAATCGATTGTCATTAGTTCACAATCGATTGTCATGCAGGTTTGAAAAACCTGATGCTCACTGTCTTACTCACAATCGATTGTCATTAGTTCACAATCGATTGTCATGCAGTCTTGGCTTAAAACAATCGATTATCATAAGTACATAATCGATTATCTTAGTCCAGATTTTTAAGGCATGTCTAAAAATTATTTTGACTATTGTAAATATGCATGATTTAAAACCATTTGACATTAAATTAAATATGCATGATTTTGGAAAATAGTTTTATGAGAGAAGCCATGTTACGAGTCAAGTTGTAGGATCAAGATCACAATTAAGAATGACTCAATAAAACTATAAAACTTTGTCTTGAGCTTGAATCTCGTTGTATATCAATTGTGCGCTTGTTTCTTAAACTTCGTCATATATCAATTTTCGCTTCGTTTTTCATTCATCAAAACCTATACAAAAGAACACACGTTTTAGTATATTGCATTGAGAACGTGTTTCCAACAATTTCCCCCTTTTTGATAATGGCAAACATTAAGCGGGATATGCAAGACAAGCAATTTATAATGACGATTCAAGACAAGTATATACATGCAACAAGTATGCAATTTGTTCCCCCTCAATTTGAGAATTCCCCCTCAATTTAAGCTTATAATTTGAGAGTGCATCATACCCGTTATCTTCCCCCTTTTGCCATTAGCAAAAATAACATAATAATAAGATGCCAAAGATGAAATAAACCTTGTTTATTTATTGGAAAGAAATTACAGCAACAGGGAAGACAATACAACATATAAAAACAAACTTAAAAAATAATTATTCATTCATCATCTTCCGCCTCATCATCCGGCGCTGCTTCATATGGAACAAGACCCGCATATGGATAATGAACGTGGTAAAAATATCCATGGATCTCGTGAGTTAATTGACCGAAAGAAGAGGTCAACGAAGTAATTTGGTTGGAAATAAATTGGAGGGAAGGCTCTTGAGGCGGAGGAGCACGACGGGTTGGAGGAGGAGCAGGCGCTACATGATCACCGTCATGATGAAAGGAGGATTCCGAAATTTCCCACTTTTTGGTACTCTTTTTGAGAGGACCATTTCCAGTGACGAATCCGGTGGCTTCAAGAAAGTTCATGATGAGGAGAGCATAAGGAAGAGGCCTATCATCTCCGATAGCGTCACGCATGTGAATTTTGATAAGCCGACACCAATTGATGTTAGCTCCGGTAACTATGGCATGCATGAGCTTGGTGTCCTCTTGGGAAATGGTAGTATGGTTATGCTTACGAGGCTTTAGGACTCGGGTGATGAAATAGAAAATCAACCGATAATTGGGATCCATTCCCGTAATTGTAGGACGACGGGAAGAAAGATTTGGATCATAAGAAGTAAGACCGATTTGGTGTAAGAGGGCTGTTTCATCAAAAAGAGCTCCGGCGTCTCCGGTGTACCGAAAAATGTCTTCACCATTATGAGGAAGACGGGCAATGGTATGAAGATTTTCATCGGAAAGAAGAATTTGAACACCATTAATGTTGGTGACAAGCTCACCATCATCATCCTCATGGAGGTTGGAATAAAATGCTTGAACCAATGTAGTATTGATATAAGGATGGGTAAGGAGTAAAAAGTCAAGAAGTTGAGAATTTTTTGAGCATATTTGCAGCAGGCCCAAATGATTCAAGATACTTGTGGGTTGAAAAGCGGGGTGGAAGAATGTCGCACTTTTCAAATTTGGTTAAGAATCGAGTAAGCTCGATGTCGGAATTAAAATATAGAACGGAACCATCTTGATAGGGATAGTTCGGACGAGGAGGGGCAGCAGAGGCGGATGCGCCGTGCCTAGCAGAACGGGAACGTTTTGAGTGACGGCCCGACATTTTTAATGAAAGCTGCTGGATTTTGCAAAGGATTAGAGGGAATTTGATATTTTGAAAGCTAAAATTGATGCTTGAGTGAATGAATATGAACATATATGCAGCCTATTTATAGAGGGGAGAGTGGCTTATCATTTATGGAAGAAATCTGCTGAGAATTTAAAGCCAAATCACTCAGAAACGGTAAAATAAATTCACTGACCGTTAGACAATCGATTGTTGAGATGCAATAATCAATTGTTGAAGAGTTATGACCTGACTTGGAACTGACACAAATCGATTGAGGAGCCAAACGGTAACAAGAGTTTAAATTTCTGACATGAAATAATCGATTGTCAAATGTGGTAATCGATTACGGGACCAAACGGTAACAAACTTTTGAGTTACTGACATGAAATAATCGATTATGTATGTGAAATAATCGATTGTTTTGGACAAGCATTGCTGAATGGCTGAGACAGAAATCGATTATGCAATTTTAAGGAATCAATTATTAAACAAAGCTGCATAATGAACATAAACCATAAACAATCGATTAGTGATACTGCTAATCGATTTTCAGCACAGTAAAATAATCGATTATTTGCTTGGAACAATCGATTGTTCTGTGCCAAAACTTTATAATTCCCCCTATCTTTTAGGGCGATACCTGCAAAGTAGAATTAAACGTCTCCGACGCTCAAGTCAGTAATTTGTAAAGAAGTAATAACTTAAACTAGTGTTGCCAAGTGAGAACGTGAGCTCTTAAGAAGTGTTTCCTAAAGTTTTCTTAAGAGAGTTTCGGGTACTTACCTTTCCTCCGATGTTGCCAATTACCTGTTCGAGAGGGTGATCTTTGATCGTCCTCCACTCATTTGGCACTTTTGTTTCTTTTTCCAATTGTGGCGCTTCTTCCGTTGGTTGTCCTCAGTTTCATCTTTATTTTCCTTGGGTGGTTCCTCTTGTATTTTGTCTTTCAAGCTATCTAAGATACCGACCGAGCCGATGCCGATGATCTTTCCTTTATTGTTATCACCGAAGATAACACTTCCTCCTTCTTTGTGCTCTAATTGAAGGAATTTGGATTCATCTCCCGTCATATGCTTGGAGCATCCACTATCAAGGTACCATAGTACACTTGATCCCTTCAAGCACACCTACAAAACAAATTAATGTTCTTTAGGTACCCATGTCATCTTGGGTCCTTGGGGGTTAGGCATATTATAATGATGCGATTGAGTAATATATCTATGACGTGTAAAGCATGCAGGAGCAATATGACCAATACGTCTACAATAATGACAAGTCACATTTGGGTTATGCATCCTTCAAGGTTCATATTAACTAGACGGATGAAAATTTCTTACTCTATTTTGAGCACTCTGACTATTTCGCATTTCATGAGAATTATTCTCCTACTATGAGCTCTAGGATGGGCAGCATTTTTAGAGTGATTGTTTCTCGGTTGAGAGCCATTTCTAGGTCTTCTCAAAGGTTCAACATTTGGCCTAAAATATGCATCATTTCTAGGGTAACTATTTCTAGGTGGTAAGTCATTTCTAGGTCTCCTAAAATGTTCAACATTTTGTCTAGCATGCATATTGGTTCTAGGATTGCTATTTCTAGGATAAGCATTTGTTTTATTAGTTCTAGGTTGAGCCTTAGGTGGTTGGGGTTTGGCTTCAACCTTTTCTTTAACCTCATTCTTTAATCCTTTGCCATGCTTGGTTGATTTCAAATTTACAAGGACCTCATTCAAATTCTTGTGGGAAGAATTAAACTTATCTAAGGTACCTTTGAGTCTATCTACCTCATTTTTGAGATGCAAGCAAGAAGAACAATTTATAGTAGAACTTTCGGGCTTATCGGCGCTTCTTTTTCCAAAAAACTTGTTTTCCTCTTTCAGCTTTTCATTTTCTAAAACCAGTTTTTCTAAATCCTTTTCTTTCAAAGAAAGCTGTTTTGAAAATCCTTTTCTTTTAATGAAGCATTTTCTTTTATGCCCTTAACAGTTTTTGAAGCCTTAATAAACTCAGCATATAATTCATCAAAAGCAGTTCGCATTTCTTCAAGAGTGAAGAAGTTTTTAGAAGAGATTTGACATACCTCATCTTTGTTGTCTTCTTGTGCCATAAGGCAAAGATTTGCTGCTTCGTCTTCTTCTCCTTCGCTTGACTCATCTCCGGAGTCGCCTCCCCAAGAAATGTATGCACGTTGCTTTTTAAAAGGTTTCTTCTCCTTTTGATGTTTGGGCAATTTGATTTGATGTACCTGGTTTCACCACATTCATAGCACTTGATTTGTTCGCCTTGCTTTTTGCCCTTGCGTTCATACTCCTTGCGCATGAACTTTTGAAATCTTTTGATAACGAGTCCAAACTCGTTGTCTCCTTCCTCATCAATTTGCAGTTGGCTTGTGTTCGCCTTTAGAGCTATTCTTTGCCTCCTTTGATCATCAACAAAAGGATTAAGAGTAGTAGATTCATAGGTCATAAGGTTACCTCTTAGTGCGTCGATGGTGACGTTTGAAACGCCAATGGATTCTTGAATTGCATCGGCCTTTGATCTCCATGCTGGTGTGAGACTTCTAAGAATTTTTCGCACGAGCTCTCTATCCGTGAATGTTTTCTTGAGAGCATGTAGGTCATTTACGATTATTGAAAATCGCTCAAACATTTCATCCACCTTTTCACCTTCCTTCATGTGAAATAATTCATAAGAATGGGTTAGGAAATCAATTTTTGCTTCCCTTACCTGGTCCGTACCTTCGTACGTAACTTCTAGCTTGTCCCACATCTCCTTTGCCGTTGTGCAACATGATATTTTCCTGTAATCGTCAGCATTAACAGCACAATATAATAAATTAATTGCGTTAGCATTATTTTGAACCTTTCGGATGTCATCCGCGTCATACTCATCCTCGGACTTGGGAACCCATTCGTTTTCCACCTTCTTTGTTGGAATTTGGTTTCCCTTCATTATCACCTTCCAAAGGTGAAAGCTGTTGGACTGAATGAAGATCTTCATCCTCTCCTTCCAGTACGTGTAATATGTACCGTTAAATAGAGGTGGTCGTGTGGAGCACTGTCCTTCATCAATTCCTGCAAAAGAATCACGAGTAGAAGCCATGGATGGTTCTCTCAAACTGTTAAGTTTTCAGAGAGTTGGGCTCTGATACCAATTGTTAGAAAATACGCTTAACGCTAGAGGGGGGGTGAATAGCGTTATAATAAAATTTAGCGTAAACTTGCGGAAATTAAAATTTGCAGGAAATAAATAAGTGCGTTAAATAAACAAAAAGGAAAGAACGCGCCGATATATTCTGGTTCACCACAACACGTGGCTAGTCCAGTCCCCGAGAGACTCTCTCGAGATTTTCCACTAACTTGTTAAGCTTACGGGTGCTCAACAAACCTTTACAACTTAAGGACACAAGCCTTAACACCTTTGCTCGGAGATACAACACTCCAAGACTTCATCCAAGGAAACACAAGTTCCTCGCAACAAGAGAATCACAATTCTCTTACAAGTGTATAAAACACTAAAACACTCAAACAATATACTCCTTTATGAGTAGGTATGAGTAAAAAAAATAAGCTCTAGATCACAACAACTTTTGGACAAGAATATGGCTCTCAAAAGCTTTATGAAATTGAATATAAAATGATAAACAAAAGTATGCAATCTTATAGCAATGTAATGATCAGTTGTAGTATGTTGTTGTGTTTAAAACACTGAAATGAAGCTGTATTTATAGTTGAAAAACCTGGCATTACCGTTGCCTAATTGCCAATTAAGAGTTGCTGATTTTACTCACTGACAATCGATTGTCAAACCCCAACAATCGATTGTCTGCCAGTCAGATCAAAATTCAATCCCAGATTTTACGCTTGATAATCGATTACTTACAATCCATAATCGATTACTGCCAACGTTCAAAAAATCCTTTCCAGATTTTAATTAAAACAATCGATTATACAGAATCAATAATCGATTACCCAATAACGTTCAAAAAATCTTTTTCGGATTTTAATCAAAACAATCGATTATACAGAATCAATAATCGATTACCTGACGGTATTTGAAAACTTTACGACAACGGTCAGCTTCACAATCGATTGCACAAAGTCAACAATCGATTACTTATCAGTTTTTGAAAAACATTTTAGACACTGTCTCTTTGACAATCGATTGTCCAATGTAACAATCGATTATTCAATAAATTTGAAAATCACTGGAAGACACTGTCTCAACATAATCGATTACCATTAATTCATAATCGATTATTCTGTGTTTTGAAAAACTTTGATGGACACAGCCTCAGTCACAATCGATTGTCATTAGTTCACAATCGATTGTCATGCAGGTTTGAAAAACCTGATGCTCACTGTCTTACTCACAATCGATTGTCATTAGTTCACAATCGATTGTCATGCAGTCTTGGCTTAAAACAATCGATTATCATAAGTACATAATCGATTATCTTAGTCCAGATTTTTAAGGCATGTCTAAAAATTATTTTGACTACTGTAAATATGCATGATTTAAAATCATTTGACATTAAATTAAATATGCATGATTTTGGAAAATAGTTTTATGAGAGAAGCCATGTTACGAGTCAAGTTGTAGGATCAAGATCACAATTAAGAATGACTCAATTAAACTATAAAACTTTGTCTTGAGCTTGAATCTCGTTGTATATCAATTGTGCGCTTGTTTCTTGAACTTCGTCATATATCAATTTTCGCTTTGTTTGTCATTCATGAAAACCTATACAAAAGAACACACGTTTTAGTATATTGCATTGAGAACGTGTTTCCAACAAAAAATGGGTCGGACTGCCACCTGATCAGCCTTTCCCTTGAGGGTGACCCCTAACTGGCTGAGCTCTACCCCGAGCTGGTTGGGCGCGTGGTGTAGTGACTGGATCTGAAGTCGAAGGCTGACTCCTCTACTGAGGTGAACCTCTTGAAAGGCAGGGACAATAACTCTTGATATGACCCATATCTCCACACTCGAAACAACCTCTCCCAGTAAATGGAGGTGGGGACTGAAGGGAGCCCCGAGCACTAGGAAACCTGCTAGAAGGCCCCGACATAGAACCCTGAGTTGATGGTGCATGAGATGAACTCTAAGCTGGAAGGGCACTGAGAGCTTAGTGGCCCTGATGAGAACTGTGAGAATTATGGCCAGATAATGCACCACAATGAACTGGACAAGCCGCCTGAGCATGCTTGTAAGGATGCCCTCTGCGTGGTGGAACTGACCTCTTAAAGGAACACAGACAAAACTACCTGATCCACGAGACCTCTTGGCCTCCCACTCAACCCGCTCTTGACTGCAGACCAACTATATCTACTGAGAAATGTTGATAACCTCCTCAAAGGTAGCACAGACACCCTTTATCATAAGTATCCAAAGCTGAAATGTGAGGCCATCAATGAACCTCTTGATCCTCTCCCTATTAGTGAGGACCAACCAAACCGCATGACGGGCTAACTCAGGAAACCTCATCTCGTACTACGTCACAGTATATCATCCTGGCGTAACTACTCGAAGTGTCTGCATAACTTGTCTTTGCGAGACTTCGACACACACTTCTCCAGAAAGAAAATGAAGAACTCCTGCCATTTAATGGCGCTGCACCGGCTGGCATACTCCTCTCGTAAGCCTCCCACAAGGTGAAGGCATCTCTAGAGAACTGAAAAGTAGTAAACGATACCCCACAGGTCTCTAGAATACCTGCAGTACAGAGAATCCTCTAACACTTATCCAAGAAACCCTATGAATTTTCTCCCTCTACACTATTGAAAGATGGGGGCTGGACTCTCCCAAAACTCTTCAATCTACGCTACTCATTATCAGGCATAAAGGAACCACATAGTCTTCAGCAGCTGCAACCTGCTGGACTGGTGGTGCCCCTAGTGTCTACAGTCCCAGCATCACCTACTCTACTGTGCGGGCTGCGGGAGTCGAAGTAAGGCTGGTGCATGGTAAGAATCTGATCTAAGGCCTTCTGAAGTTCTGGGATCACGATGGGCACAACTGGTGCCTAAGCAGGGACACACTGGTGCATCCACAATCGTGATTTGATCCTGAACTAGGGAAACTGGTGGATGTGCAGGTGATGCCCCGTCTACTGTGTGAGCTGCTTCTTGCCCCTACCGCGACCTCTACCGCGACCTCAACCTCTCGCAGCCCTAGCTGGTGGTACTGGTTTTTGTTCTTCCATCCCAACAGTATAATTTATCTTCATCTATGAGAGAATAGAATAACAGAAGTTTAGTTACAAGAATTAACAGATTCGCATGACAAGAATTTAAGAATGTGAAGTTTCCTAAGGGTTCTGCATCCTCTCGAAGATAAGTGCGGACGGAATGTGAAGTTTCCTGAGGGTTCTGCAGCCTCTCAAAGATAAGTATGGATGTCTCCGTATCGATCCGCAAGACTCTACTAAAACCGCTCATGACTCGTGAGACATATGTAATCTATGCCTCTCATACCAACTTGTCAGGACCCAAAATCAGCCATCGCGAAGGCTCCTATAGAGAAACTAGGCCATCCTCTACTTATCAACTCAACATAATGAGAATAACTTTGAAAATAACAACGGAAACATTTAACGTTTAAGAAATCTTTTTGAAAACAGAATAAATTCCCAAAATGCGACATAATCCAACTTAGAACCAGGGTGTCACTAAGTACATGAGTATCTAAATCAGAGTACTATCCACTACAGAGTCTAAAAAAATAAACTGAAATACAATTAATGATAAAGAAGGGAGTCAAGGCATGCGAATGCCATGCCGCTTCCTTGATAGTCTTCGAGCAATAAAGCCTCAATCAGCAACCTCCGTCGTGACCAGATGCGCCTGGATTTGCACACGAGGTGCATGAAGTAATGTGAGTACATCCAACTCAGTAAGTAATGGGTCCAAACTTTGGATTGAAAGGTAGTGACGAACTCAACCAGTACACATATAATAGAAACGATTATGCAGAAATGTAGACATGCTTTCAAATTAAATAGGCAGCTCATAAAAGTAATGTAAAGCATATCAGAACCGCATTAAAACTACCTCTAAATGCCAATGCACATACTTTACGTGATGTATCATGCTGTCAGCCTCATGTGATTAAACTCTCAAATACTCAACCATTTGATACTGTATATGGCCCATACGGCCCGTGGAAGATCCATCCCAGAATATATATATCACTAACTATAAGTAACCTAGTACCGAGGAAGGCCAATCCAGCTCTATAGAGTAGATCCATCTTTAGATATCAAGTACTTCGGACATGATCCATGTCCAGGGAAGATCTATCTCTCAGTAATATCATCTGCTCTCACTAGGGGTGTGTTATACACTCCAGAGCGGCCCCTACATCCCAAGCAATTCATAACATCCATATAACTGCTGCGATGTGCAGCCCGATCCCATAATTATCACTCATAATCAGGCTCGCAACCTCGCTCAGTAATCAAATGTCCAGTCTCACTCACGGGCTCATAATGTCATGAAAACTAGCTCAATACAATGATATGATGTATCAATAAATAACAACTGACACTTAGATACGATATGAAATGTATGAACATGATTGAGTACATAATATCAATAAAATCAATGAGATAACGGCAAAAAATGACCGTTAGGGGTCCCACAGTACCGACATAAAACTTAAACATGATATCCAGCATGGTTTGATGGTCCAATTACTTTATCACATGATGAAAACATGGATATACAAGAAGATAAAGTCATTATACAGTGCCATGGAATCATTTAGGTCACAATTCTCACGGTGCATGCCCGCACGCCCATCACATGGCATGTGTATCACCTTAATACCAATCATATGACATATAATTTGGGATTTCGAACACTCATAACCAAGTTTGAAAGCGTTACTTACCACAATCCGGGAAAAACCTACTCCGCAATGCCTTTGCCCCTCAAATCAGTCTCCAAACGTCCTGAATCTATTCATAAGTAGTACAATACAATCAATAAAAGCTAAATGGATCAATTCCACAAGAAACTAACTAAATTAGAGCCAAAATCCAAAATCGGCTCAACTTACCCCCCATCTCCCCCTAAAAATCGAACAAAAATCACAAAACCCTAAAGCCCATTCACTCACGAGTCTAACTATACCAAATTTATCAAAATCCGACATCAAGTTGTCACCCAAATCCACAAAATTCATTCTCCAAATTCCAAGTCTCAAACCCCAAATTTTATCTCAACACCACACAATCTCGGTAGGAAAATCAATGGAGAAACAAGGTTTATGATATAAAATGAGTACAAGAAGATTACCTCAATAATCCCCTAAAAATCCTCTCCAAAAGCGCCTAAGTCCAAGTCCTAAATCTTGAAATAAGACTAAAATTGCGAACCCTTGTTTTTAAACATTATGCATAGGCTTTTCGCACATGCCCTTCTATCCGTATTTGCGGAGCCCATCTGCGATAAAATCGCCGCTTATGCAGAAGTCACTTTCCCCAGCTTCCTCTACTTTTGCGGACCCATACTCGCACCTGCGCCACACTATCCGCTTCTACGACCATGGTATGTGGGGTAAAGTCTTCGCACCTGCGAGCTCAACCCATCACGTCCTTAGTCGCATATGTGATCCTTGCCATGCTTATGCGGGCTCTCACCAGCGTTGCTCACTCCGCAGGTGCGGTTACCGTAGTAGCAACATCACTTCAGCTGCATTCCCCTACTCAAAATCAAGCTACTAGCCATCCGAAATCACCCTGAGACCCTTGGGACCTCAACCAAACACACAATTAAGTCCCAAAAATAATACGAACTAAGTTGAATCCTAAAATCACCTCAAACGACATCAAAAATACAAATTATACACGGATTCAAGCCTAATGAATGTTGAAATTTTCAAATTCTATAATCGACGTGAAACCCATCGAATCACGTCCGATTGACCTCAAATTTTGAACACAAGTCATAATTAAATAACACCACGAACCTACTCTAATTCCCGAAAATCAAATCCGATCCGATATCAAAGTTTTCACTGCCGAACTAATTCGCCAAATTTTAACTTTCGTCAATTCAAGCTTAATTTTATTACGGACCTTAATCAAATTCCGGACACTCTCCTGAGTCCAAAATCACAACGGAGCTAACGAAAGCGTCAAAATTCAAATTTGATGTCATTTTCAGTTAAGTCGATATCCGGAAGAATTTTTTAACTTAAACTTTCAATTGAAAGACTAAGTGCCTCAATTCACTGTGAAATCACTCGGGACCCAAACCAACCAACCTGATAAGTCACAATACAGTTGTAGAACACAAAAGAACAAAAAATAGAGGAACGAGGCTATTACTCTCGAAACAATTTATCGGATCGTATGTAAAATTGAAAAAAATTAATATTAAAGTAACCAAAAACATTTGTATACGCAATATGTGAAATGACTGTCCTAACCAACGAACAAGACTCACGTTTCGGAGATAAAAAGCAGCACATGCATGAGTACAAAAGAAGAATGGAACATTTTCAAGTATTTCACTCGCACGATGTCCTCTATTAGTAAATATGTAATATTATGATTCGTTATTTGTGTTATTCATAATTTTCATATTCCTATAAATGAATAAAACTTTAATTGTTCATTCTTTAAAGAATTTTGAGAGTCAACAATGCTAATTAGTAAATTCAAAAGATTATTTGCATAGAAATTGTTGGGCGAGCACCGAACGTAAAGCGTCACACGTGTTTAGGGCGTACAGTCTGACAGTTAATTGGGTTGTAAGCTTCAAAAAAACAAAAGCCCCACACGTGAGCTTCAAGGCATTTTGGTAGTGCCCGTTCCGGGGCTAGCCCCGGCTTAGTCCTAGGGAAGCCTTTTAAACACTGTATAAACCGAAAATTGCAGCAACTTCTTTATTAAGAATAAAACCAATTGGGCAGTCCTCTACTTCACCTTTATATAACTTAAACTAAATAGCATTATATGTACTACTTGTTACTTTCTACACATATTCAACAAAAGGTCATTCTCCCAAAAAAGAAAAAGAAATGGCTTGCATTGCTCCTTCAGAGTCGATGAATAATTGCGAGGCTGATCAGACACTTACTAAAAATGTCCAACCAGTTATCAACTTTTCTTCCATATTGGAGGATGAAGAAACTGATCAATATACTTATAATTTGCATGAGAATTCTTATATTCTTGGGATCAAAGAGTATATAGCAAATAGGAATCTTCACTTCTCTAAAGTCATTTCCAGAGAGAAAAGAGCAGCCGTTTTGATATGCCTTTTTCAAGGCCTTGAAGGTGAACTTCGTGTAATTCTCACAAAAAGATCCATGAAACTTTCTACTCATCCAGGTAATATCTCTAATTTCTTTCTCTTTTTCTTTTTTCTTTTTTCTTTTTAGTTTTTCACTCGACCTCCCTTATCTACAATGGAATCCGACTAACTAAATTCGGATTCATACGGAAAGTCTCACATTGGGAGTAAAGCACCCCTAACAAACACGATTCCATACCCAAGGCTTCGAATTTGTAACCTTAGGTTAATGATGAAGGAATACTTACTATTCCACGATAAATCCTTGCTAGTTCTCTAACTGCTGTTTTCCCTTCAATTAGTTTGCACTTTGATAATTATTTTTGAGTATATTGTTTTCTTGGAATGAATATCGCATTTGATTATCAGTCTCTTCTGTAGCATATGGCTTCAAATTAAAGTATCATTAGCACCTAGGTAGTTAATTAAGTGGATCTTGAATTAGTTGTTAAAAATTAAGCAAATCTTATTTTCGAATTTTTATAGATTCCCAATTAACATTTATCCTTTTACCTTTTTTTCTTGGACAGAAAATGTCTGCCAAAATTCCATCTGTGTCGAAATAATTTGTCTGCGAGGTTGAACGTAGATATACTTGTGAAAATGTGCAATTCTATTTTGGATTTAAATTGCATGCCTAAATAGCTTTTGTACCTTCTGCATATTTTAACTGATTATAGTAAATTATTTGCATTGCTTTCTATGTTATCAAATTTGAATTATTTTAAATAATTGCATAAGTTATACTCCCTCTGATTCATATTATATGAGGTAGTTTGACTCGGTTCGAAGTTTAAAAATAAAACTTTTGAAACTTGTGATCTTAAAAGATTAAGGAATACAATGTTTGTGGGACCATGACATTTGTGTGGCTATAAAAGTTTTTCATTAAGGGTAAATGAGTGAAATGAATGAGTTTAAAGTTGAATTATCTTTAAATTTAAAAATATGTTATTTATTTTGAAATAGAGTAAAAAGAAAAATACCTCATTTAATATGAAACGAATGGAGTAGATTAGTTTAATCTTATATATGACGTAAACCAATTTAAACTGCAAGGGCATAGAAGTTAAACTCTTTCCATATTAGGACTATCTTATTGGAAATGCAACATGAGAATATCCAACTATTTTTGGCATTTTAAAGTTTTACCAAAAACAAACATATGAAGTAATTGATTCTTCATAATGACAAAATCCAAGATTTAGTTTTTTGGCCAAGTTAATATTACAGCAATAATTAGGTTCAACGTCGAGTATGATAAATATTTTGTGAATTTCTTGATACATACACATATACCAATCCTTTAGATCCACTCATGTTTATAATATAGTGCTTATTACAATGAAGGAGAGGTAGCATTGCCTGGTGGAAAGATGGATGAAGAAGATTTAGATGATTCTGCTACTGCTATGAGAGAAGCAACAGAGGAGATTGGTTTGAAATCCAGTCTTGTTCAAGTTATTACTAACCTTGAACCATTCATATCGTTGGTACTACAATTTTTTAAAATATAGTATATAATTTAAGATCACTTCTTTATATACATAAAATAAAATGTAAACTAATATCTACTTTAAGGTAGATAAATAATTGGTTACTGAAAAGCATTCATCATAAGTACAATTTTTATTATTGCAGCATCTACTTACAGTTGTACCAGTAGTGGGGCTATTATCTAAAGTAGAAGAATTCAAGCCCGCCCTTAATGCCGACGAAGTTGATGCTATTTTTGATGTACCCTTGGATATGTTTCTTAAGGTATTTATTACTTCATGCTCTTTAACTGTTAGATAAGAGGGGTTGCTCTGATGGTAAGCAACCCCCACTTTTAATCGAGAGGTTGTGAGTTCGAGTTTCCCCAAGGGCAAGGTGGGAAGTCCCTTTCTGAGGGAAGGATGCCGGAGTTCTATTTGAAAACAGCCTCTCTACCCCATTATACTGAATTGTTGTTGTTGTTGCTCTTTAACTTTTAGAGTTTAAGTTTGATGTACTAATGATATAGTAATTATTTGTTGTCAAAATACTAAACTAATTGTCAGTTACAACTTAAAAGAACATCGAGTATTTTTTATTTTTATTTTGTATTATGTCAGCGTGAGATAAATCTGAATGGAGAAAGATAGCCAATGATGATTCATATAACTAATCCTAACTTTTTTATAATTGTGGCGTAATTAATAGTTATTGTTGCTGGTTATTTATAAAATAATTATAAATAAATCTATGTGAAAATCATTGATTGATAATTAACCTAATAAAAAAAATAACTAACTTACTATTACTGTTGAATAGTACTCATATAATATTTTCTATATTAACGATATTTTTTTTTTAATATACAGGAAGATAATCACAGACGTTTGGAAAAGGAGTGGCGAAGATTGAGATATGTATGTCACATATTTGAATATGAGTCGCCTAAGCAAGGAATTTTCCACATAGGGGGATTGACAGCAAGCATTTTGATTCATGCTGCATCTGTCATTTATCAAGAGCCGCCTTCTTTTTCTGAACATCTTCCTGATTTTAGTCAATTACAATTTACCCTCAACAAGAAAGGCAGCTGCTAGCTTCGGAGAGAGACGGATCTAGAGTTTAAGCTCTATATATAGGTTCAAGTATTGAGTTCAAATGAATCTCGATATCCATACCCTACATTTGCCTCTTACTTAGGGTACAGTGCCCTTTTTTTTCTACTTTTTTTTCCGGTTTTCTTCTGAAAAAACTTTTGTGGATCATGAATAAGTCGTTCTATATAATTCAAAAGTAGTCATCAACAGCAAAGTTGGTGATTAGATTATGAACTTAGCTGAAATAAGAAAGGCTCACATGGTCCGAGGAGAGTTTAGTGAAAAATATTCGCCTCTATATGTCTTTGCTATATATTAAACTAGATTCTTGTCTTATTATATGTTTATCATGTTTACACAACGCAAGGAAAAAGAAAAAAAAAGAGTAAATAAAACTATTTAAAGAGTAATTGCAAATTAAAAAATTGTGTAAGTTCAACATATAATAATTATGGATGTAACTTATATATCTTCACTAAAAGTATTTTATACTCTCAGTGTATTTAACCTATAGGTTATAGCAAGTAAGGGGGGCCGGAGAGTAAAGCACGCAAAGCAAGGGCTTTAGGCCCCAAATTTCTGGGCCCTTTATTATATGGTATATATAGGTAAAAAATCATATCTAATGAATTTCTTTTCTTCTTGAACATGTATCTAAAAATGGGTCCGCCAAGTTCTCAATTAACTCAGGACCAAAGTCTGTACCTACACTTTTCTTCAGGCCCAATCCAAAGTCCATTCCTCTTCTCCATTGCTTTATTAAGTTTATTGTTATTTTCCACATGTATAACACTTACAATATTTGATTGAATACTGTACTTTATATCTTTGAATTATGTTACAATCTAAGCAAGCCCTTACTAAAGAGACTTAGCAGTAGGTAATTCTAGTTCGATAGTCATTTATACTATTCATCTCTTTACCTTTACTAACGAATTTGCTGAAGTCTTTTGAAACCAAAATAGCTTACCGAATGTCGACAATCCTCTCTTTTCAAAAAACCAGAAGCAACAGAATCTAAAATTGGTCTGCTAAAATTGAGCTTTCCTACAAAGAAACTCAAACAAAAGCTGCTGCCAGCCTAAAGGCTTCTGTCAATTTCTTCAAGTTAAATATGAGATTTGAGAATCAAGGTACATCTAATGACCACTTCTTTAGAACACCTTTACTTTTGCTGGAATTATAAATGGCCACATCATTTAAAAAGAAAAGATATTTTAAAACTTAGCCACATCCCACAAGGTTTTGCAAGAATATAAATATTATAGATATACTCTTTCATTCATGTAGATGCAAACCATTTATTAAAGGCTTTTATAAATCTATATCCTCTTTTCAAAATCACATAATAAGCTTTAAACTAGATATACTATATTGTTAGTACTAATTAAGTAGACAACTAATTCTTTAAACCTAGTCTAAGTCCTATGGAGATATCTGATGTAGATTTTAAGGACTGTCTAACACCTTCTCCTTAGAAAAATATGAACCCTTACCCAAAATCTCACCGATTAGCAGACCAATAGAGAGATGATCTTAGTAGTTAATAGGCACTCTAGTATACCTTTAAATATTAGGAGGCAACTCTCTTTTATCATCAACAGGGAAGCCACTGGTTGAATCTTATTTTAACTCGTGCAAAATAGGGTGCAACAACATGGAGACATTGTTGGAGATTTCACACTTAGATTATAACCTTAGAAGACTTAAACTAGACTTGGAATTTAAGAATTTTTGTACATCGCTTTAACTATGCTTTATTTGAAATTCTATGCTTACCTGCCTTACTTGCTCATCATGTACTTATCTGATTATTTCAAATGTTATTGCTAACTTCCCACTATCTGTTCCAACTTTATATATACTGTCATCATGTATTTATCTGTTCCCACCTTATATATATTGTCATCAATACTCTTTCCTATCGAGTGTGACGACCCGACCCGTTGTCTCATGAGTTACCATTCTATTTTTCTTGTTTTATGCTTCTTCAGGTTTCATTCTTAGTGTTGGTGTGTTAGAATTGATTTGGATTGGCTTTGGTAGAAAATAAGATACTTAGTCTATTCTAGAAATGCTTGTTTTAGAAAAGTCAACCGGATGTTGACTTATGAGTTAGAAGGTTCAGATGTGATTTCCGATATTCGATTAGCTTCGGGGGATGATTTTTGACTTAGGAGTGTGATCAGAATTCATTTTGGAGGTCCGGTGTAGAATTATGCTTGAATTGACGAAGTTAGTATTTTGGTGAATTTCGGTTGATATGTGAGATTTTGATCCGAGATTCGGAATGGAATTCTGAGAGTTGTAGTAGCTTTGATAGGTGATTTTGAATATGTGTGCAAAATTTCAGGTCATTCGAACGTCGTCTAGTAGGGTTTTTGATCGAATGCCATTTCGGAAGTTTTAAGAAATCTTGGGCTTGAATCCGGTGTAATTCGATGATTTTGGTGTTAGTTGATGTGCTTTGATGATTGGAGCAAATTTGAATAATGTTTTAGGATGTGTTGGTGCCTTTGGTGGAGGTGCCTGGGGCCTAGGGGTGATTTTAGATAGCTAACGGGATGAAATTCAAGTTGAGAGGGTGGCAGATATTGCTGATATCTGATATTTTCGGACCCGAGGGATCGACCCTAGAAGCGGTGAGGAGGCATGGGCGCCTGGTTTCGTAGAAGTGCTAGTGTAGCTACATAAGCGGAATCGCTTCCGCGATGTTATGACCGTAGAAGCGGTTTGGTACGAGGGTTGGAATTTCTGCAGAAACGGGAAGAAAGGGTGCTGAAGCGGTCCCGCAGAAGTGCGGTGGGGACCGCATAAGCAAAAAATGCTGAGCTGATTATTTAATATTTCACCTGCGAGCTTGTGTCATTTTTCCTCCATTGTTGAGCGATTTTGGAGCTTGGGAGAGTGAATTGAGGAGGGATTCAAGGAAATCGATTGGAGGTAAGATTTTTTAACCTAAAACTCATTTTTATTGTGGAATCCACCTAGAAATTCATGGAATTAAGCCTAAAATTGATGAATTAGGGCTTGGGATTTTGAGAATTCAAATTGGGATTTGAGGGAGCGTTTGGACTCCGATTTTGGTAAATTTGATATGTACGGACTCGTGGAGAGACGAGCAATCCAGTGATATGAGTTTTGTAATTTTTCACGAAGTGGTTCCAGGGCTCGTGTTTTGCTAGTTTTGAGATTTTTGCTATTTCCTGATTGTTTTCGATTGGGTATCCGTGCTACATCTTGCACTGTTTACCAGATACCCTGGTATTCACTGATGTGCTGACTTGCACTATCTGTTTTCACATTCATTTGCTTAACTGTTGGAAGATGATATTTTCAAAAGATGTTTTTAACATAACCGGATATTTCTAAAGGATTTTTCACGGTATTACTGTTTTCTTAAAGGGTTGTACCGTCCTATATAGCATGATGGAGTGTTCTTATGTGATTTTTTGCCGCTTAGTTATTATTTACTCTTATTACTCATTGAGTTGGAGTACTCACTTTACTCCATGCACCTCGCATGCAGATGCAGGTATTGTTCACCCGGAAGCGGGTTAATAGCCGATTTAAGGTATTACTACTATAGTTGAGAAAGGTGACTACCAGCGTTCGCGGCACCGGACTTCGTCTTTGATTTCAGATTTTAATGTGTATATTATTGGCACTGTAGTTGTGTTTAGACTTCTTTAGATGCTCGTGACTTGTGACACCCCGGTCGGTCTGTGTCGGGTTGTTAATATTAGTTATTAATGCCATTAAGCCGTAATTATCCATTCATTTATGTTTAATGATTAAGTAAAGAGGTGTTGTTATTCTTTTGGCTGGCCTTGTCGTCACGAGAGGAGCCATCACGACCGGGTTGGGAATCGGTTCGTGACATCGAGTATTGGTCGTATACTATCTCACAAAATGACACGCGAGGGTTGTGTTTACCAGCCCTCCAAACCTTCTTTCAAATATTTTTAGTTTCAAAGAATGGCTTTGTCAGGTCAACTAACATAACTTCTCACAGTATTAAGTCCAACCATAAATTAAGAAACACTCTACTCTAAATAACATTGGTCATATTGCATAAACCTTAGCTGGTTTGGTCCTCGACATTTACAATGGTTCATGCACTCAACGAGATGACTTTTGTGGAAAGACGAACCAATCATGACAAGATACTTAAGATCCAAAGCAAACACTTATCAAACTTTTTTCTCTACCTTCTTCAAATGGAAATCAACCAAAATATCATCGAGATCAATATGGTGATAGGAGCATCACACAAGCTAAAGCAATGGTGGAAGAATACCCGTCGATATCATGGAGACAAAATCAAGGCACACCTAAGAGTATTGATTGCCTTGCTAACCATCTGAGCTGACAAGGTGCTTACGCACTTGTTGATAGAGTTATGGGATCGAACCAAAGTTGTTTTAAAGTTTGCTGATTATGAGTTGCTGCCAATGTTGGAAGAAGTTACAATTTCTCAGAACTGCCATTTACTAGGAGTAGCCAATAATACCGGTCACCATACCCGGCTATAGGTTTCTAGATGTTTTGGGTCTGGCAAACAGTCAGGTTTTAAGGAACATTAAGGAGGTATGGGTAAGCCTGGACCAATTGTTTGACAGGTTCAGACATCGTGAAATCTATGAATGGTACTTGGGAGAATTTAGTGTTATCAGGCAATGTGGGAAAGTCTCAGAAACATAACCTTCTGTTGGCGCTGCTAGGACTGCTGGGTTTCCCACAAAGAGGAGGACAAATCAACATCAATTTGTTGCATGTGGTTTTGTCAACATTCTGGGGCAACCTCAAAGCCACTTTTGTCACGACCCAAAATACAATAAGGGTCATGGTGGCGCCGGACATCGCTATCACGCAAGGCAATCATAAATACTTAATTTAGGCCTTATTTTAACAATGTTGAAAACTATGATTTTTCCTTCGATTTTACGAGTAAATGATAACCGTTTCAAAATTTAATAACAATATTCTAGAATTAATACAATTACCTAATAATCATCCCAGAACCAGGTGTCACAAGTACATAAGCATTTACTAGGGAATGGAATGAAATATAATAATTGTCCGTAATACAATTGGACAGAAATGAAATAATACATTACAGTATTCGGAGGGAGACTCTGCTGACTGCAGGTCATCTCGATAAATGCATCTAATCTAAGTCTCCGTATTAACCATGCCACTAGCCACGCATGAACCTGTGCAACAAATATGCATAGCAAGTGTAGTATGAGTACGAAAATAATGTATACCTAGTGAGTATCACATCTAATCTTGAAGAAGTAGATACAAGAGGTGAAATTCGACACATACTAGTGATCCAATGATAATATTGTAAAAATGTGAGGAAATCATGGATCTAATAAAGCAGAAATAAACTCATAAAGCCGGAAAGCAGGTAAACAACTTCTCAAATATAAAGGATTTCCAAAGCTTTACTTTTAATTATCTTTATCAATTTATCTGTGGCCAGGAAAGGCAAATATCAACATTTAAAATTCTCAGTCAGGAAATACAAGCATGCGCATATCATGCCGAGGTCATACGGCCCGATCCCATATAAAAGTAAAATGTGCACTATCGAGGGTCAAACGGCGCAAATCATATATGCATCTATTTCGCGAATCATACATGCAATGCAGCCAAATATAAATAACAATCACTTTGCTCACGAATCATACATGTGATGCAGGCATACATAAAAATACATATTCAAATAGTCCATCAGGATGTTCATCAAGGAAACAAGTATTCAAGGAGGTGTAATTTCTCTTTTTACAAGTCATAAAATGGAGTTTAACTCTTTTATAAAATTATTTTACACTTCGATATGATTTAAGAAATTTAATCTGTCAATAAGGTTGCACTTATTAAAAGTAAGCATGTTTTTGGGTCCTAGACTACTCAGACCTAAGCATAATAGTAGCTACGCATGGACTCTCGTTACCTCGTGCACACATAGCCCCCACAATTAGGAACACATATTCAATTAATTCATATATTGGGCACAAATTTAGTTCAGGATGCTTTGGAGAAGGTTAAGGTCATTTAGGATAGACTCCCTACAGCTTAGTCCAGACAGAAGAGTTATGCGGACCAGAGGGTTCATGATGTTTCCTATATGGTTGGATAATAGGTTCTACTTCAAAGTTATCCTATAAAGCGCGTTATAAGATTTGGGAAGAAAGGAAAGTTGAGTCAGAGGTTTATTGGCCCTTTTAAGATATTGAGGCGTGTTGGGGAGGTTGCTTACGAGCTTGTCTTACTCCTAGCTTGGGAGGAGTTCAGTCGGTATTTCATGTTTCAATGCTCCGAAGGTATCACGGTGATCCGTTGCACATGTTGGATTTCAGTTCCTTCCTGTTGGACATGGATCTATCCTATGTTGAGGAACCACTGCAATATTGGATAGGCAAGTTAGGAAGATAAGATCAAAGAACATTGCTTCAGCAAAGGTTCAGTGATGGGGTCAGTCAGTCGAGAAGGCGACCTGGGAGACCGAGCAAGATATGCGCAGCTGTTACCCTCATCTTTTCACTACTTCAGATATGTCTTTATGATCATTCTAGGACAAATGAATGTTTAAGTATGCGATGATGTAACAACTAGGCCAATCGTTTTAAGAATCAACTCCCCAATCCCCTATTAACCTCTTTCCCCGTGTTTATTTGTGCTATTTTGTTTTGCCGGGTATTCGATTTTGAGTTTCAGAGAGCTTTGGGACACTTAGTCCCTAAATGAGAGATAAATATAGATGTATCCATTCCGGTCCCTCAGACTCTACTAGTCTTATATGTGAATTGTGAGACCTAATCAACCTAGATCTCTGATACCAACTTGTCACGATCCCAATTTACCACCCTCGGGAGTCGTGATGTTGCCTACTAGTGAAAGCTAGGCAAGCCAATCACTCCAAATATTTTACCTTTTTCAATTTTTAATCCTTTAACAGTTGTGAATTAACATTATATAAATAGCGAAAATAATAAAGCGAAAGAATAAAATGTAATAATTTAAAATAATACGGATACAAATCCATAAACATAAGCTACCCAGAACTGGTGTCACAATCTCACAGGCTATCTAAGATTACTACAAATAGGGGTCTGAAAGATGAATACAAAGTTGTTTCTGAAATACATAAAAGAAACAGAATGGAAAGACAGAAAGAGACGCCAAGGCCTGTGGACGCATGCAGGACTTCCTTGGGTCTCTGTTACTAGATTGAAGGCGGCAACCTCACTGTGGTCCAAAGGCTGTAGTACTAGGATCTGCACACAATGCAGAGTGTAGTATCAACACAACCGACCACATATGCTAGTAAGTGCCTAGCCTAACCTCAGCGAAGTAGTGATGAGACTAGGAGAAGATTACCAAATAAAGTTGTGCAGTTATGTCATATACAACAAGTAATAATGATAGAAACTAGCAGTTAAAGACGGGAAAGGGAAATAAGCTACAGGAAATACAAATTACAACTAACATTTCAGTAAAGAACTGGAAGGCACACGAAAATTCAACTGTAAGTAAGAATAAGGAAATCAAAGGCAAATGCATGATATCACCCTTCGTGCTTTTACTCTCTTCCTCACCATAAGAATCAATATAATTGGCACGGTATCACCATTCGTACTTTTACCTCACATAATCATGGTGCAGAATTGTCCTTCGTGCATTATCACTCATATCATGGAACGGTATTATACATCGTGTGGCACGGCATCACCCTTTGTGCTTTTACCTCACAATATCGGCATGACATCACCCTTTGTGAATTAACACTCTCTCATAAATACTATGCACGACATCACCCTTCGTGCTTTTGCACTCTTCCTCACCCAAGCAACAATCACAAAGCAATTTGGGCAAGGGAATCAATAATATCACAATAAAATTCCGGCAAGGGAACATAGCATAAAAATAATATCCCGACAAGGGAAATAATATCATGAGTAATAACATCTCGGTAATGAAGATAATACCAAAAGCAATAACATCCCGGCAAGGGAGACAATATCATAAACGCTTCTCTTGTTCACAATTACTTCAAAACTCAATTCTCAACAATTCTCATCTAGGTTGGCTCAAGTTGAGAATTGAGTTTTGAAGTAATTGTAGAAAAGAGAAGAGGTTTATGATATTGTCTCCCTTGTCGGGATGTTATTGACTTTGATATTATCTCCCTTTCCAGGATGTTATTACTCATGATATTATTTCCCTTGCCGGATTATTGTTGTTATGCTATTGTTCCCTTGCCGAGATTTTATTGTGATATTGTTGATTCCCTTGCCCAATTTTCTTTGTGACTGTTGCTTAGGCGAGGAAGAGTATAAAAGCATGAAGGGTAATGTTGTGCATAGTATTTGTGAGAGAGTGTTAATGCACGAAGGGTGATGCCGTACCGATATTGTGAGGTGAAAACACAAATGATGATGTCGTGCCACACGATGTACAATACCGTGCCATGATATGAGTGATAATGCACGAAGGATAATTTCATGCAATGATTATGTAAGGTAAAAGCATGAAGGGTGATGCAGTACTGATTATATTGATTCTTATGGTGAGGACGAGGCTAAAAGCACGAAGGGTGATGTCGTGTACTCGTCTTTGATTTTCTTATTCTTGCTTACAATTGAATTTTCGTATTCCTTTCACTTATTTACTAAAATTTTTTTTGTACATGGTATTTCCCGCATCATGTTTCCCCTTCTCCTCTTTAACTGCTAGTTTATGTCATTATTACTTGTTGTATATGGTATAACTACACAGGTTTATTTGGTAGTCTTGTCCTAGTCTCATCGCTACTTCGCCGAGTTTAGGCTAGGCACTTACCAGCACATGGGATCGGTTATGCTGATACTATACCCTGCACTGTATGTAGATCCTGGTGCTGCAGCTTTTGGACCACAGTGTTGTTGTTGCCTTTAATCCAGTGGCAGAGACCCGAGGTAGTCCTGCAGGCATCCGCAGGCCTTGACGTCTCTTTCTATCTTTCCATTCTATTTCTTTTATGTATTTCAGAAACAACTTTGTATTCATCTTTCAGACCCATATTTGTAGTAATCTTAGATAGTATGTGAGATTGTGACACCAGTTCTGGGTAGCTTATGTTTGTAGATTTGTATCGGTATTATTTTAAATTGTTATATTTTATTCTTCTGCTTTATTATTTTCAATGTTTATATAATGTTAATTCACAACTGTTAAAGGAATAAAAATTGGAAAAGGTAAAATATTTAGAATGATTGGCGTGCCTAGCTTTTACTAGTAGGCGTCATTACGACTCCCGGGGATAGAAAATTTAGGTCGTGACAATTTAATTTGAAAATTAAATTTTATAAAATTATTATTTATTTAAATTGAGAGTTGTTAATGATTGAATATATCTTTTGGGGTTTATCAATTTAAGTTGAAATTTTAAGAGCAAGACATAAATCAATTGTATTTAATTTTTATCTCAGGAGTACAAACGACGTACAAAAAATAAAAAACTAATATAACTATATGCAAGTTGTATGAAAAGTGTGAGTAAGTTGTATGTGTTTGACCGACCTCTATACTATAAAAAGTTATATATAAACTATATGTAAATTATAGCTTTTGATAGAATTCTGTTTAGTAAAAAATTATATTCAAGTTATATATAAATTGTTCATTTTAACCAGATTAATATGTATTTTATAAAAGCGCTAATTACTTCTTATAAATAAATAAAAACCTAGCTAGACCGGATAAATATTATCCTAATTTTGTAGCTATAAAAGAATTCTTATTCGAAACTTCTTTGTTTTGTCAATGGTGCGTTCATATTTCATGGGGTGACATGAGATAGCACAATAGTTTTCTTTCTTCTTTTCTCTTTCTTAAAGGGCTTGTTAATGTAAATTTTTATTAAATGAAAGGTCTTGTAATTAATAATTTCGACTGTTAAAGGGAAATCAAAGGAAAGTTTTCATAGTAAAAAGAAAAACTAACGCAAAAGTTTTTCCAAATATATTTATAGGCAATTAAAATTTATTAAACTTTAATTCATACGAAAATTAGATTATATCATAAGTATAGGGCGTATTGATATAATATTATGGGATAACATAAATAGATTCATAGCCTCATTTGTTTACACTTAATGGAGGTGTGAATCTTAATCATTCAGATCTCAACATTAAGTGTGTTTGTTTTTAAACTTTGAATCTTAATTACTCAGATCATAATCGTTAAGTGTGTTTATTTTTATTTATTTGACAACCACTTAATATGTATCAATAGATCTGTATCATTAAGACTTATTGATCGAGGCCAACCCTGTACTATTACAAAGTAACAAGAGAGGTCGAAGCAGCTTTTACCCGAGAAGGTTGGGATCAATTTCCACAGGGAACTAGATATTAGAGTTGAGTTTCTAACTAAACTGGAGTTGCGTAATTGTTCCTAATTGCACTTCTAAACGTTGTTGGTTTTGATATTAATTCCAAATTTATACTACTAAAATACTCAATTAGACTAAGTGAAGCTAAGATTAAACTATTGAAAGTTGTTCGAATAGATAAAAGGCACTAGGGTAGTGATTTTCTCCAAGGTGGCTAATTGACAGATTCTTGAGTCTAGGGCTAGATTGCCATATTTGGGGAGTATGATACAACCATTGCACCATTTTACTCACTCTATATCTCTCGGTCGTTCGAGCGATTTTTTCCTAATTGACTTTCTCAAGAACAATTGGGTATGATAATTTGGGCATGCAATTAAGGTTCAAGTAGTGTATTGTTATCTCTGGGTTTCAACCTTTAATTGGGGCTATCTCTTGAATACGCCTCAAAATCTTTGTTGGACCAATTTCACAGACTTAGGCTTTCTTTCTCAAGAAGAGCCAAAGTCAACTAGGCATAGACTAGTGTTTGCAACTACTAATTCAACATTAAAACTCTAAATTAGTCTAAATATCAAACACCCATAGACAATCAAACCTTAAAATACAAGAAACATCAATTGCCTACACTAGGGTTGAGCCACAACCCTAGCTACTCATGATTATAGAGGAAAATAAAAAAAAAATAGATGAAGAAAAATCCATAATAATTAATTACTAGATAAAAATTGAAGATTCAATGATGAAACTAAGATAAAATTACTCAAAATGGTAAAAGAGAACTGTTCACGAGCACATCTTCGATCTAAATACAACTTATGACCTAAAATGGGAAAAGAAACTATTATACTAGGCTGAAAATTCTGGGCAAAAATACCCCACGGGGCTAGTGCGGACCGCACAAAATCGAGTGCGACCGCATTAAGGCTCTTGGCTGAAATAATTTGCTCTCTGAAGTTGGCCACCACGGACTGTACAAAATGTATCGCGGCCGTGATTGCTTCTATTACGGTCCACAAATGGACCGCGGACCGCATTGGGCATAGTCCTCCAAATTGGCACTCTCTGACTTTGGCACTGCAGACCGCACAAAGTCGAGTGCGGCCGCAATGAAATCAGTGCATCCTGCATAAAATACTTTGCGGCCGCATTGCTTGATTTTCTGAAATGCATACTCTCTGAACTTCATCTTTGCGGACCGCACAGAATGGTGTGCGGCCGCACTAGTCCATTTTTAATGAGCTTGGCCTTGGTCTTAGTACTTGTGTATGTTTTACTTCTTTTTTAGCTGATTTTTGATGAATTGTCATATTGTTGACCAAACCCTGCAATCAAATAAAGGACTATTTTTTACACATTTCTAATCGATACTTAAGCAAGAAGGAGTGTAAAATGCATCATAATCCCTAGTTGTCAACTACAATAGAGACTTAATTTCATTAAAAAGCTATCATCCGTATTCACTATTAACTGTAACCACATCAGTCAACCACCAACATGCCACCCACAATCACCAACTCAACCACCACCACCATCATCCTTAATCACAGCCGCCACCATTATCGACTACCACCACCCAACATCTCATCACTATTATTCTCAACGACAACCAATAATCATCCACATCAACTAGCACAACTAATCACCCTATCACCATCAACACTCATAGTTGTCACTCCCCATCCTTATAAACTACCACCACCATCTTCCTCAATCACAACTACCACCACTCCGACCCGTCATTATTAACTATCACCATTCACCACCACCATCCTCAATCATAATAGCTATCACTACCAATCACCACTAGCTGCCACCCGAAACTACCACTATCAACCAAATCTACCACCAATCACCACTTTTAGTCGGCACTCACAAGCACTACTGTTAGCCATCACTATCAGCAACTATCATATTTTAAAAAGCTTTTTATTTTATTGATTATTAGATTAATTAGTATTTTATTAGATTTTATGTTTATTAATTTTCAAATAATACAAATTTTATACATTCAAATGTTAAAAATTAAACAGTTTTAATTATTTTATATTTAGATTTTAATACACATCTTAATATTTATATATCTTAATTTTAGTACACATTTTGATATTTAGAAGTGTATTTAAATTCAGACAAGAACAAATGATGAACACCCAAATGTCCAAATTGTTTAATAAAAAATCCAAATTCAATGAGCTAATTATTGTTGGCTGCAAATGATGGATCACTTTGTTAAACCAAAATGTTATCTTATCCAAGAGGGCCAAATGTATCATGCAGCTAGTTACATGGTGCATTAAGTCAAAGTGATAGAGCTAATATCATCATACCAAATGACAAATGACGTGACATGCTAATTGAAACAAAGAATCAATTGAAATGTGGTACGTACATGAGTAGCAAATTCCGCCAAATCAAATGTGGCATGTCATTGTTTCAATCTAATGTGTGTGTGATTCAAGTCGATCGACCAAAGCAAAACAAAGGAGTCAATTATCCTCATCACAACTACTCCTCTCGTCTACAACTAAAATAGGGATCTCCAAAACGTAGAAGAGATGCCATAATTCAGGATAAGAAGCACGGCAGAATTAATTCGTGGATCAAATATCACAAATTTCTCTACAAGCAATATTCAAGCTTTTCTCTAGAAGTTCTAAGCACGGGCGAATATAGGGGCGAAATGGGTTCACCTGAATCCTCTTCGCCGAAAAATTACATTCTATAGATTAGATAAAATTTATTTACCTCAATATATTAAGTTTTGAACCTCCTTAACACAGCTCAAAAATGTAGCTTAGTGATCAAGGGAGTTCAAAATTGCCTAAGTCATAGATTCAATTTCCACAAGTTACAATTTATTTTTTGAACTCCCTTTGTGGAGATCCTGCCTCCACCACTAGTTCTAAGTATTCAAAGATTAAGCTTCATATCCTTGATTTCAAATATAAATTAAAATCCCATCCATCAAATTCAAGATCAAGTTCCACGCCAAGCTCTTGAATTCAAATACAAGTTAAGATCAAATCCAACAGATTCAAGATTAAGCCTCGAGCTTTGATTTTTGAGATATAAGTCAATATCAAATCCATCACATGCAAGATCAAGATCAAACGCTCTTAAAATTATTTATGAAGAGAAAAATCAAAGAAATAAAATAGGTTGTAACATTCACATGCTTAAAATAAAAAACTATATGTATTACAATATTTTTAAAATTTTAATTATATATGTCATAAAATGATTTTTCAAAAACTAATCCCTCAGACCTTTACTATTTTTCAAAGACCAGTTTCCTCGAAGAGAACTTCATTTATAGACCACCGGGCAAAACAAAGTTCAACCTGTTGCCACGAATGGACTCATACAAGTTATAGCCTAAAAATAATGATAAGTGCTAGCTGTTGCCTCCCATCCCTATCTTTCTTGCTTACTGTCTTTCTGCGTCTCTCTCACGCCAGCAACCCATGGTTGAGGTTCCATGGACGTTTCTCTCTCTCTCTCTCTCTCTCTCTCTCTCTCTCTCTCTCTCTCTCTCTCTCTCTCTCTCTCTTTAAAAAGCTCCTCCGCAGCTTCTGTAGAATCAAAACTACTGTAAATGGGCAAATCACATAAAGAAAGTGTATCTTCATCTCCTTCACCTTCCATTCCCTGCATTAAACTTGGCTCAACGTTATCTTCTGTTGATTCTTCAATATAATCTTGAATCAGCTAGATATTGAGTTTTCTTGATTCAAGATCTATAGACAGATATGGAGGGAGGGGTCGTATTGGGTTGTACTATTTGATAACTTGTTGAAATTGGAAGAATAAATGTTGATAACTTCTTGTGTTTTGAAGAATACTATGTTCGATCTGATGATCTGTTCTTTTTTTTTTTTCAATTTCAATTTGTGCTGGTATTTCTAAATCTCCATTAGTTTGTGTTTTGCAACATAATTAATTGATTGGTTTACAATTTTTACTGATTTTGTAATGCTTTGGTTACCATTTTCGCTGATTGTCAGGCCATGGATGCCGGTGTCATCGTCGTTGAAGAAGCAACTCTGCTAATCACGACTCTCATGGCCTTGTCTTCTTTATATGGATTCCTCTTATAGTTTCCATTAATATGAAATTAAATTTTGAAAATCTTTCCCTGAAACTTTAAAATCCCGGTGAACTTGTTACCATTTTCGGTAACTGTGAGGCCATGGATGCCGATGGCTAGTCTCTTAATGTGAGGAAGATGAGAGGAGATGAGAGGAGATAACTATGCATATACAAAAATTATACAAAATAAACTCTCACTATACAATTTATATACAAAATAGACTGCCACTATACAATTTATATACAAATAGAGTGTCACTATACAAAATGTATAGAACAATAGATGTAATTATGCAATTTATATACAAAATAGATGTAACTATACAAAATATATACAAAAAGACTGTCACTATATAAAAATACATGATACACTCCAAATACACAGTGTGCACACATTACACATATAAAATTGTAATATAATTTATATACACTATATTTACATATTAGAAAATACATATTATATACAATTTTGATACATTGTTCAGACATATTATACATTCACGATAAAAAACACATTTGGGGTACACAAATATATACACTTTAGATACACAAGCACACTCGAGATAGGCTCAATATACACCAAGGATACACTGTCGAACTTAGGATACAATATTTATACATCGCAAAAAAGGTTGCTCTATCATGCCAGGTAGGGATCGAACCTACGACCTTCAACTTAGGACACAGACGCTTTATCCACTGAGGTACAGATGCTTATGCTGTCATATTCATTCCTTACGGCAACTATATGTAATACTTTTGGGCCGAAGGGCCATTTTCATATATATAAGACAAAATACGGGCTATTAAAATTTTGAGGGCTATAGAGGTAGTTTTCCCGTTTCCCAAAGCTGAGCTAGAAACCCACATTCAAATGCTAGTACCGTAAGTAAAGGGGAAATGCTGAAGAGTCCGAAACCAAAATGATAATAAATTGGACTCAAAATTCTTTTTTAATGTTAAAAAAGTTACTTTTATACCTATTTCGCAGTAATTTACTGCGAATTAGGTTAACATAATTTTTTCCATTGACGTAATTCGCAATAAAATACTACGAATATTTATTAAAAGAAGTTGTTCGCAGTATTTTACTGCAAATTAGGTAAAAAAAATTATTTTTTTTAAAATTTTATTTTTTTTTACCTAATTCGCAGTATTTTACTGCGAATTACAAAAAAAATTAATTTTTATAATTTTTTAATTTTTTTTAAATATAAAAAATTTATAGATCGTCAATTCAAAAATTTATAGATCGTCAAATTTATTGGAAATATTAAATATGTTCCCAATAAAGGGGTGGAAGATTGTGTCATTGGGAACTGACCCACTTTTTACACAAAGACATTTTCACCCTGCATGAGATTACCTCCTTCCTTTCTATTTTTATGTTTAACAATTTTTCCTTTTTAAATTGTCAAAAAATACAAATTTTTTTCATTTAGAAATTTTAAATAATAAAACAAAAAATTCTAAGACTTATTTTAAGTGATAAATTTAATACAATAACAATAAAAAAATCCAATATATATATATATATATATATATATATATATATATATATATATATATATATATATAGTTTTAGTTTTTTCATCTTTCAATTTACAGGTTCAAAATTTTACAAGTTCCAAAGTTATGAGTTTGGAGGTTTATGTATTTGAAATTTACATGTTTAGAAATTATAAAATTTTGGGGTTCGAAATTTTGTGGTTTCGAAAGTCTAGTGATTGAAGTTTATGAAATTTTTTGGTTCAAAAGGTTGTTGATCCGAAAAATTATTTTGTCATTGGGAACTAACTCACTTTTCATACAAATACAACAACAATAACAAATCTAATGTAATTTTTAAAATGGCAAATACTACAACAATAACAACAAAAGGTTATTGAGAATCATGCGATCTTAAATTTAAATTCCAGCAAATGAGCATAAGCAAAAATATAAGTATGCAATTTCATTTTATCTATCTAAGCTTTAGTAAGCAATGTTACTCGATATTTATGTTGCTAGGAAGTAATAAATACTTTATATAAATACTAACCTGAACTTATCACGATTAAATAGAAAGTGTTTACTATAAGGTCTCAACTAGCATAATAAATGGAGTAAATTAATAGAATAGTTTCTCTACCAATTGGATAAAGATACGAGTAGATAATGCAAATTGTCTGTAGGACCCATTTTTCCACCGGCCAATTGCTCATCACAAAGTTAAATAATAAAAAATACCCCAAGCATTGGGTTTGTTACTGTTGTTGTATTTGTGTGAAAAGTGGGTCAGTTTCCAATGGAAAAGTAACTTTTCGGACCAACAACCTTCCGAACCCACAAATTTCATAAACTTCAACTGCTAGAGATTCGAAACCGCGAACTTTCGAACCCCAAAACTTTATAATTTCTAAACATGTAAATTTCCAAACACATAAACATGCGAACTCATAACTTTGGAACTTGTAAAATGTCACGGCCCTAGTTCACCAATCGTGAACCTGTCATGACGGCACCCAGTCATCGTGACTAGGTAAGCCTAACACATCGTGGAAATTCAACGACCCTTACGAAAACAATAAATAAAACATAAATAGCATAAAAAATGTATAAAGTTCCGCCTGGCACATACACTTCGACTCAAATAATGTAAAAACTTCCAAGACCTGGAAACCCACGGGCAACACAGGCTAAGAGTAAAATATAACATACGGCTCTAACATCCAGGAGTGTCTACAACAATGAGTACATGAATAAACTACTACTAAAGGTAGAATAGAAGGAGACTCCTCGGCTCTGCTGACGTGGCAGATGCATACCTCAAATCTCCAAGTGTAGCTCCTAAAATAACTGATAGTGCGCCCGATCAGAAGTACCAGGATCTGCACAACAAAAGTTTTCAGAAGAGTAGCATAAGTAAATCACCAGCGGTTCTCAGTAAGTGCCAAGACTAACCTCGATGGAGTAGTGACGAGGAAGGTCGAGGCCCTACTGAGACGAACATAAGAAATAATGTAAGAAAAAACAAACAGTAAATAATGAAGTAAATCTCGAATATCCAACAAGATAGTAATTAAAGCAGCACAGCTACAAGTACAGACTACGAACACAAGGCAAGTCACTCAAAAGTCAGGATCTCCACATGGAGCTCCGTGGAATCGAACCCGTAGTCCATCAAATCTCTAACAGAGGATCTCCGGGAATTGAACCCGCAGTCCTTCATACCAATAACAGAGGATCTCCGGGAATTGAACCCGCAGTCCTTTATACCAATAACAGAGGATCTCCGGGAATTTAACCCCCCGTCCTTTATACCAATAACAGAGGATCTCTGGGAATTGAACCCGCAGTCCTTTATACCAACAACATGGGATCTCCGGGAATTGAACCTGCAGTCCATCATATCAATATCAGTGGATCTCCGGGAATTGAACCTGTAGTCCGTCATGTTAATATCAGAGGATCTCCCGGCAATTAAACCCGTAGTCCAGCATATCAATAACAGAGGATCTCCCAAGAATTGAACGCATAGTCCCAAAAGTTAACACACCACAACAAATCAATATTTAACGGAAAGGAAGCGAAATGCGAACAACAAGTAAAGTTGAGAGTCTAACATACTTCACAAGAAAGACAAATATGGCAATTTTGACAAATAGAGCAAATAAATTACTACCATGCTTTCCAAGAAAATGCAAATATTGCAATTTAGTCAAATAGAGCAATTAAGTTACTAACATGTTTTCCCTAAGTCAAAACAAGTGAAGTTTTATTTTTAACAATTAAATATGTGAAGAAACATAGTCTAAATAAGCAAAGTAAGGTGAATTTTCAACAACTAGCACAAGTACACGCCCGTCACCTCGCGTACAAGGATTTTATACAGTGACAAAGATATCCTAAGGGGAGAGGTCCCCCATACAAGGTTAGACAAACCACTTACCTCGGAGAAGTGCAAGTCAACCTGAAATCATGCCCTTGCCATGAGTATTCGACTCCAAATGGCTCAACTTGATCCAATTAAATTGCATATTGTAAATAATAATTCAAGTAATTTATGCTTCAATTAAATTCTAAGCTAATACACGAAATTATAAAAATGACCAGGATCACACAAACATCGATGAAGCTCGAACCAACCTGCGGCCGCGCGCCTGGGCGCGCCATGACTGACCTCCAGTAAAAGACTCATAACTTTCTCTATGCACCTCTAATGACAAACGGTTTGTTGCGTTGGAAACTAGACTCAAAGGGCTTTAATATGATAGGTTGTATCTCACACAACTCCTTACATAACTAGAGATATGATCGTCCAAAGTGAGGTCTTGTGCACACTCATTTACAATTCCGTCTATTATGATATTTTCTAACTTCAAAAGTTCCCATTAGCCATCCGAAATCATCCCGAGCCCCCCGGGACCTCAACCAAAAATACCAATACATCCTATAATGTTATTCAAATTTTTTCAAATATCAAAGCACCTCGACTAGCACCAAAAACATCGAATTCAAGATTAAATCCTTTAAAACTTCAAAAACGCGCATTCGATCCAAAACCCGACCAAACCACGTCCGAATGACTTGAAATTTTGGACACACATCCCAAATCATCAAATGAAGATACGACCGCTTCCAGAACTTTGCTCCGACCCTCGGATCAAAATTTCACTTATCAATAGGAAATCGTCAAAATACTAACTTCGCCAATTCAAGCTTAATTCTACATTGGTCATCACAAAAATATTTCGGATGCATTTCTAAGTCAAAATCATCTCCCGAAGCTAACCGAACCATCAAAATTCATATCCGATCCCTCTAACTCATAAGTCAATGCTCAGTTGACTTTTCTAACTTAAGCCTTCTTAAAAAAGACTGAGTGTCTCATTTCTTATCAAAATCACTCCAATTCAATTCTAACGCACCCAATACCGTTAATAAAACATAATGAAGTAGTTAATAGGGGAACGATGTATATATTCTAAAAACAATCAGCCGGGTTGTTACATTCCCCCACACTTAAACATTCGTTCGTCCTCAAACGAGCATAAGAAACATACCTGAAGTAGTGAAAAGATGAGGATATCGTCTGCGCATATCCCGCTCGGTCTTCCAAGTCGCCTCCTCTGCCGGCTGGCCCCTCCATTGAACCCTAATGTAAGCTATTCCCTTTGGCCTGAGCTTTTCGGACTTGCTTGTCCAATATTTCGACTGGCTCCTCAACATAGGACAGATCCTTGTCCAACCGGACTGAGATTAAATCCAACACGTGCGACGGGTCACTGTGATACTTCCGAAGCATCAAGGCATGAAATACCAGATGAAATCTGGCTAAGCTAGGAGGTAAGGAAAGCTCTTAAGGAACCTCCCCAACATGCCTTAATATTCCAAAAGGTCCAATAAACCTTAGACTCAACTTCCCTTTCTTCCCGAATCTCATAATGCCCTTTATAGGCGTAATAGGAGTCAGAACCTTCTCTCTATCCATATCAGAACCACCACGAACTTTTTGGTCAACTCTGAAGTTTGGATGAGGTTATATAAAGTAAATCCTGATTCATTTTAAACTTTTCCAAAGCATTCTACACCAAGTTAGTGCCCAATAATCCAACCTCACCAGAATCGAACCAACCCACCGGGTCTCTGGTGCTCATAATTAACCTGCTCACGGTTGAGAAACCGAGATACAACTTGACTAGGATCTGAAAGATCCAACCTCACAAATGGATGGATAAGGCATGGGCATCCATCGCCACAGGCCTCTCTGATACCGCTAGGTAAGCCAAACTTCCCAAACTCTTTGCCCAACGACTCAAAGCATCAGCTACTACATTGGCTTTGCCCGAGTGATACAGATTAGTGATCTTATAATCTTTTTGCAATTCTAACCACATCCCGTGGCACAAACTTTTAGATCATTTTTCTTGAATATGTGCTACAAGCTCCGGTGATCAATATAAATCTCAAAAGGAACACCGTACAAATAATGATGCCAGACATTTAAGGTATGAACAATAGCAGCTAACTCAAGATCGTGGATATGATAATTTTCCTCATGTACCTTCAACTGTTTGGATGCGTAGGCAATCACCCTACCGTCATGCATCAACAACGCTCCAAGGCCAACCCGTGAAGTATCACAATACACCATATAAGACCCCGAACCAGTAGGCAATATAAAAATTGGGGTCGTGGTCAAAGTTGTCATGAGCTTTTGAAAGCTGTATGCACCAAATGTATAAAAACTGATGGGTCGTTGGTCAGCCCAAATGACATACAAGAGACTCGCAATGATGGTACGAAGTCTTGAAAGCAGTCTTCGGGATATCTGGCTCACGAAAGTTCAACTGATGGTAACCTGAGCGCAAATCAATCTTATAAAACACTTATGCGCCCTTAAGCTAGTCAAGTTGATCATCAAAAAGAGGCAAGGATAACGGTTCTTCAGTGTACCCTTATTCAACTAGCGGTAATCAATACGCATACGCATAGAACCATCCTTTTTCTTCACAAATAACACAGGAGAATCCCAAGTCATACACTAGGCTGAATAAAACCTTTTCCAAGGAAATTCTTATAACTGATCCTTCAACTTAACTGAAGATTTCACCTCATCCTTAATCTATAACCTTAGGACAAGACCCAAACTTCAACATCTAACATTCATCATTGGCCCTGAATTCCACATTGACACACTGCATTAGTCTTATTTCAATTTACTTCAACTTCTAATAGCGCTTAATTACTTCAAAATTGTTTTCTTCGCTATGTTACACTCTCCCCCACTTAGGGTCATTCATCCTCAAATACATGACGTAGCTTATCTTTTTCTTCGCACGTCTTAATGTCTCAAATTTTTCTAACTCACAAATTTTTCAGAAATTTCGGCAAAGCTTCCCCTGTAATTAGGCCTATCCACCTGAAAGAGTAACACCAAAACAACTCCTAACAACATATCCACAACCCAATGAAACACCACAATGTATATATAAATACTACTAATCTTTGCATTACAAGCATCATATTATCATAATGATATCTGGTCATGAAATACGTCATCTGTATGCCCATAACCTCGTCTCTGGCCATAATAGTTGTTCATAAATCACAACATTGCCAATTAACCTTATGTTAACAAACATCTCATTTCATACCGCCCGTTGTACTCATAACGAGGCATGAAGATCTCATAATTACTTATCCGAATTAACGAGTCACATTTAACGCCATCTGGGCGCCCATCTCGTAGGCTAAAAATCAAAGTTTACAACACAAAAATGACTAAATATGAAAAGAAAATACACAAGAATTATCAAATAAGCCTAACATGCATGACTCCCATTTTTACAATATAGTACAAAATCTTAAATTTCATGAAATGAAAATTTTAAACATATAAACTGTTCATCGCCAGGACCTTGTCCTTATATAATATCCACCACAGCTTCTAGCTCGGTTCAAAATATTTCACATTATATAAAAATTTGAGGATCTCATCCTCAACCCTGAATCACAATTATTTGCACATTATACCAACCGAAATCTTTCATTTCCTTTCTCTCTTCTTTTCAATAATTTCCGTCAAAGAAAATCACAACATAAAATGAACCCTCATATCGATCGGGCATATAATTAAGAGTTGGAATTAATTATCCCAAAGTTACATAAAAACCCATGGTCGTAAGTAATATAAAGTCACTTTTAGCCTCATAGCTATTCTTATTGACTAACACATAATAATAGGGATAGCTATCTCCATATAATAGCCCAACGTAAGTATTCATATAAGTAGATTCGATGATTAAGAAGCTCACTCATGAGTGGAGAATATTAGTAGAACTTGCCCCAATGTGAATATTCAAAACCAAATCAAATTAAGGAGAAAAAAATATCCTTTATATAACAATCATTATAGTACATGTGATTGTACCATCTGGTGTAGCGACCTCAGCCATACCATAGAAATTATATCAATGGCTGGGTCTCCACCTTTAGGAGTCTCACCTCCACCTTAAACCTCCTGACCCTTACCTCTTGCTAGTCATGTAAGGTGAGCATTGACTGCAGCATTCAAGAAAAATCATGTGGGTTCTCAAAATATGCACCGCTGAAGGTGGTAGCGAAGAGTTTAGTGACACCTATTCGACCTCCGCAAAACTTCTGAAGGCGTAGTTGATCTATCACCGGCCTGTGCCATTGTTCGACTGAATAAGCGATATGTGACTTCTCCATTCGTGGGAAGACGAGAGTAGAAATTCAATTAAAATTTGAAGAACAAATTCACACGATAGGAAATCAAATGAAGTGGAGATTTTTCCTAAATAGTTACATAGCTCCCGTAGATAAGTACAGACGTCTCCGTACCGATCAACGAGACTCTAGATAACCGGCTTGTGTCCCGTGACTCCTATGAACCTAGAGCTATGATACCATCTTGTCACGACCCTAGTTCACCAATCATGAACCTATCATAACGGCACCCAGTCTTCGCGACTAGGTAAGCCTAACACATCGTGGAAATTCAACAACCATTACGAAAAATGATAAATAAAACATAAATAGCATAAAAATGTATATAGTGTCGCTTGGCACATACACTTCGATTCAAATAATGTAAAAACCTCCAAGACCCGGAAACCCACGGGCAACACAAGCTAAGAGTAAAATATAACATACGGCTCTAACATCCAGGAGTGTCTACAACAATGAGTACATGAACGAAACTACTACTAAAGTTAGAATAGAAGGAGACTCCTCGGCTCTGCGGATGCGGCAGATGCATACATCGAATCTCCAAGTGTAGCTCCTAAAATCACTGATAGCGCGCCCGATAAGAAGTACCTGGATCTGCACAACAAAAGTGTGCAGAAGAGTAGAATGAGTACACCACAGCGGTACTCAGTAAGTGCCAAGCCTAACCTCGAAGGAGTAGTGACGAGGAAGGTCGAGGCCCTACTAAGACGAACATAAGAAATAATGTAAGAATAAGTAAAGAGTAAATAATGAAGTAAATCTTGAATATCTAACAAGACAGTAATTAAAGCCGAATGGCTACAAGTACAGACTACGAACACAAGGCAAGTCACTCAAAAGTCAGGATTTGCATATGGAGCATCGGGAATTGAACCCGCAATCCATTTATATCAATATCGGAGGATCTCCCAGGAATCAAACCCGTAGTCCATCATATCTCTAAGAGAGGATCTCCGGGAATTGAACCCGCAATCCTTCATACCAATAATAGAGGATCTCCGGGAATTGAATCCGCAGTCCTCTATACCAATAACAAAGGATCTCCGTGAATTGAACTCGTAGTCTTTTATACCAATAACAGAGTATCTTCGAGAATTGAACCTGCAGTCCTTTATACCAATAACAGAGGATCTCCAGGAATTGAACCCGCAGTCCTTTATACCAATAACAAAGGATCTCCGGAAATTGAACCCGCAGTTCATCATATCAATATCAGTGGATATCCGAGAATTGAACATGTAGTCCGTCATGTTAATATCAGAGGATTTTTCGGGAATTGATCCCGTAGTCCAGCATATCAATAATAGAGGATCTCCCGGGAATTGAACCCGTAGTCCCGAAAGTAAACACACCACAACAAATCAATATTTAACGGAAAGGAAGCAAAATATGAACAACAAGTAAAGTTGAAAGTCTAACATACTTCACAAGAAATACAAATATGGCAGTTTAGACAAATAGAGCAAATAAATTACTAGCATGCTTTCCAAGAAAAGGCAGATATTGCAATTTAGTCAAATAAAGAAATCAAGTTACTGACATGTTTTCCCTAAGTCAAAACAAGTGAAGTTTCATTTTTAGCAATTAAACATGTGAAGAAACACAGTCTAAATAAGCTAAGTAAGGTGAATTTTCAACAACTACCACAAGTACACACCCGTCACCTCGCATACAAGGCCTTTTAAACAATGACAATGATATCCTAAGGGGATAGGTCCCCCACACAAGGTTAGGCAAACCACTTACCTCGAAGATGTGCAAGTCAACCTGAAATCACGCCCTTGCCACGAGTATTCGACTCCAAATGGCTCAACTCTATCCAATTAAATTGCATATTGTAAATAATAATTCAAGTATTTATGCTTCAATTAAATTCTAAGCTAATACGCAAAATTATAAAAATGACCAAGATCACATAAACATCGATGAAGCTCGATTTCTAAAAGATGGGATTTTTAGCCATACATATCTAAAATTCGCCCCTTAATAATGTTAGAAACTACGCTTAACGCTAGAGGGGGGGTGAATAGCGTATTAATAGAATTTAGCGTTTTCTTGCGGAATTTAAACTTTGCAGGAAGTAAAATAAATGCAGAAAAATAAACTTACACAAAGATGTATACTGGTTGGCCACCAACGTGGTTAGTCCAGTCCCCGAGAGACTCTCTCGAGATTTTTCACTATCTTGTTAAGCTTAAGGGTGCTCAACAAACCGTTACACACTTGAGGACACAAGCCTCAAACAGTTGCTCGGAGATCGCAATCTCAAAGACTTCACCCAAGGAAACGCAAGTTCCTTGAAACAAGAGAATCGCAATTCTCTTACAAGTATATCAAATACTTGGACACTCACTTAACTAAAGTACTCCTTATTGAGTAGATATGAGTAAAAGAATATGTTCAAGATCACAACAACTTTAAGCAATAATATGGCTCTCAAAAGCTTTATGAAATGAGTAGAAAATGAAGAACAATTGAATGAAAGCTTATAGCAATGTAATGATCAGTTTGTGTATGTTGTTGTTGTTAAAACACTGAAATGAAGCTGTATTTATAGTTGAAAAAGTTTGTTCAACCGTTGTTTAATTGCCAATTAAGAGTTGCTGAAATTACGCAGTGATAATCGATTATTAAGACCAAACAATCGATTATCTGTCAGTTTAAAAATCAATCCCAGATTTAACGCTTCACAATCGATTATACATAATCTATAATCGATTACTGGCAATATTCAAAATCAGATAATCGATTACACTAAGTTCATAATCGATTACTTTAGCAACGTTCTAAAAATCATTTCCAGATTTTAAGCAAAACATCGATTATATAAAATCAATAATCGATTACTTCAGCAACGTTCTAAAAATCATTTCTGGATTTTAAGCAAAACATCGATTATATAAAATCAATAATCGATTACTTCAGTAACGTTCTAAAAATCATTTCCGGATTTTAAGCAGAACATCGATTATCTAGAATCAATAATCGATTACCTTATGGTATTTGAAAATCATTTGACAACGGCCAGCTTCAACAATCGATTGTCCTTTGCAACAATCGATTACTTGTTATTTTCTGAAAATCATAAAACTTACTGTCTCAGTGATAATCGATTATCTAAAGACATAATCGATTACTTAATTAAATTTAAAATCACTGGAAGACATCAACTCAACACAATCGATCACCATTAGTTCATAATCGATTATTTTGAGTATTGAAAAACTTTACCTCAACAACAATCGATTGTCATTTGTTCACAATCGATTATCATGCAGATTTGGAAAAACCTAATGTTCACTGTCTTACTCACAATCGATTACCATTAATTCATAATCGACTGTCATGCAGTCTTGGCTTAGAAACAATCGATTATCATAAGTACATAATCGATTATTTTAGCCCAGATTTTTGAGGCATGTTTAGAAAACATTTTGTCTAATGTAAATATGCATGATTTAAAATCTTTTTGACACAGAATTAAATATGCATGATTTTGGAAAATAGTTTTGTGAGAGAGGCCATACTATGAGTCAAGTTATAGGATCGAGATTACAATTTAGAACAACTCAATAACAATTAAAAGCTTATCTTGAACTTCAATCTTATTCGCAACCATTGTGCGCTTGTACTTGAATTCCGTCATATATCAATTTTTGCTTCGTTTGTCATTCATCAAAACCTACAAAAGAGTACACGTTTAGTATATTGCATTGAGAACGTGTTTCTAACAATTTCCCCCTTTTTGATAATGGCAAACATTAAGCGGGATATGCAATTTAGGCAAAAGATATTGACAATTCAAGACAAGTAACAATTATGCAATTCCCCCTCAATTTAAGAGTTCCCCCTCAATTTTAGCTTATAAGCAATCAATGAATTAAGAGGTGGTGCATACCCGATATCCCGTTTTCTTCCCCCTTTTGCCATTAGCAAAAAAATAGTAAGGAAAGATGCAAAAAGATGAAATAAACAAGGTTTATTTATTGGAAAAAAAAAGAGGGTACATCAATGGGAACCAAAGAGAACAACAGCAAAAACCACACAAAACACAAAAAATTTATTCATTTTCGTCGTTGTCCGCCTCGTTATCCGGCGCTGCTTCAAAAGGAACGAGAGCTGCATATGGATAATTGACATGATCAAAGTATCCATGGATCTCATGAGTGAGTTGAGCAAGCTGGTCGGATATGGTTTGGAGAGTAGGCTCTTGGGACGAACGAGTACGACGGGGTGGACGACTTGAAGAAGGAGCTGGAGCATGATCACCATCATGATGGAAAGAAGACTCCGAGATTTCCCAAATTTTGGTACTCCTTTTGAGAGGACCATTTTCCGTGACAAATCCGGATGCTTCAAGGAAGTTCATAATGAGGAGGGCATAAGGAAGAGGCATGTCATCACCGATGGCATCGAGCATATGAATTTTGATGAGCCGACACCAATTTATTTTGGCTCCGGTGACAATGGCATGCAGAAGTTTGGTATCCTCCTGGGAACTAATCGATTATTTAGGGAACTAATTTGATACAGTGAACTTGGAGAATATCAGAATTTGTCAAATAATCGATTGTATGAAAAAATAATCGATTGTTGTAGAAAGCATTGCTGAATGACTGAGGCGGAAATCGATTATGCAATTTAGGAAGTAAAAAATTAAACACAGATGCATAATAGTAATAATCAGTCATAAACAATCGATTATTGATACTGATAATCGATGTACTGCACAGAAAATAATCGATTAGTGGCTTGAAATAGTCGATTATTTTGTGCTAAAACTTCATAATTCCCCTACCTTTGGGGTGGTACCAGCAAAATAGATTTAAACGTCTCTGACGCTCAAGTTAGTAATTTATAGCGAAATTAATAAATTACACTAGTGTTAACAAGTAATGCCGTGAACTCTTAAGAATTGTGTCCTAGAGTGTTCTTAAGAGAGTTTCGGGTACTTACCTTTTCTCCAACATCGACAATTACCTGTTCGAGAGGATGATCCTTGATCGTTCTCCACTCGTTAGGCGTATTTATTCCTTTTTCTAATTGTGGCGCTTCTTCCGTTGGTTGTTCCCCAATTTCATTTTTGTTTTCCTTTGAAGGTTCTTCTTGGATTTTATCTTTCAAGCTATCCAAGATACCTGCAAGATCAAAACCGGATTCCTTTCTCGCCAAGCGAGTATTATCTTCGGAAAACACAACATGAGGGGATTCCTCCACAATTTGGGTTCTTTTGTTAAAGATCCTATATGCTTTGCTACGTGAGGAATAACCAATGAAAATACCTTCATCCGATTTAGCATCAAACTTACCCAATTGGTCCTTGCCATTATTATGAACAAAACATTTACAACCAAAAACACGTAAATGAGAAATGTTGGGTTTTCTACCCTTATAAAGTTCATATGGGGTTTTCATGAGTATCGGCCGAATTGCTACTCTATTTAAAACATAGCAAGCGGTACTCACGGCGTCCGCCCAAAAATATTTGGGAATCTTAGCTTCGTCGAGCATGGTTCTTGCCATCTCTTCGAGACACCTATTTTTCCTTTCCACCACCCCATTTTGTTGTGGTGTCCGTGGAGCGGAAAAGGTGTGTTCGATTCCGAGTTCGTCACAAAAATCCGCAAAGAAATTGTGATCAAACTCTCCCCCATGATCACTTCTAATCGAAGTGACGGTCGATTCCTTTTTGTTTTGAACACGCTTAAGGAAATACTTGAAATTTTGAAAAGCATCACTTTTATTTGCAAGAAATAGAGTCCAAGTAAATCTAGAAAAGTCATCAACAATTACAAAAACATATTTATTTTTACCAAGACTTTCAATACGAGAGGGACCAAATAAATCCATGTGAAGTAATTGCAAAGGTCTAGACGTTGAAACAATATTCTTGGATTTAAAAGATGCTTTGGTTTGCTTCCCTTTTTGACAAGAATCGCAAATAGAATCATTTTCAAACTTTAAACTGGGAAGACCAACTACTAAGTTTTGAGAAAGAAGCTTGTTCAAAAGATGCATGTTCATGTGTGCTACTCTACGATGCCATAGCCAAGAGTTATCCTCTTTGCTTACTAAACAATCAACATATTCGAGTGAGGAGTTTGCAAGATCAACCATATAGATATTATCAATTCTAAAACCACGAAGTATGATCTTGAAATCACTACGTCTAAATACAAGGCATTCATCCGAATTAAATAGAGCAAAATTTCCCTTGTCACATAATTGGCTTATGCTCAAGAGATTATGCTTCAAACCTTTCACAAGTAGTATATGTTTAATAGAGGAGTTTTCGTCCTTACCGACCGAACCAATGCCGATGATTTTTCCTTTATTGTTATCACCAAATGTGACACTTCCTCCTTCTTTGTGCTCTAGTTGAAGGAATTTGGATTCATCTCCCGTCATGTGTTTGGAGCATCCACTATCAAGGTACCATAGTACACTTGATCCCTTCAAGCACACCTACAAAACAAATTAATGTTCTTTAGGTACCCATGCCATCTTGGGTCCTTGAGGGTTAGGCATGTTATAATGATGCAATTGATTTATATGTCTATGACGAGTAAAGCAAGCGGGAGCAATATGACCAATACGTCTACAATAATGACAAGTAACGTTGGGATTATGCATTTTTCTAGGTACATAGTAACTAGATGAATGAAGGTTGCTTACTCTACTTTGAACACCATTGTTTCTCCTATTATGAGCTTTAGGAGGTTCACAAGTTTGTTTAAAATATGCATCATTTCTAGAATATCTATTTCTAGGTGGAGGGTCATTTCTTGGTCTTCTAAATTGTTCAAGGTTTGGCCTAAAATATGCATCATTTCTAGGTCTTCTAGCATTTTCACTATTTGGTCTAACATGCAAGTTATTTCTAGGATTTCTACTTCTAGGATAAGCATTTTGGTTATTAGTCCTAGGTTGAGCTCTAGGTTGTTGTGGTTTAGCACCAACCTTTTCTTCATTCTTGAATCCTATTCCATGTTTAGTTGATTTTAGATTAACAAGCACATCATTCAAGTTTTTATGCGAAGAATTAAACTTATCTAATGTGCCTTTAAGTCTAGCTACTTCATTCTTAAGAAGCACACAAGAAGAACAGTTTCTAGTAGAACCTTCAGGTTTATCAGCACTTCTTTTTCCATAAAACTTGTTTTCCTCTTTTAGCTTCTCATTTTCGAAAACCAGTTTTTCTAATTCTTTTTCTTTTAATGAAAGCTGTGTTTGAAAATCTTCTTTTAGAGAAGCGCTTTCTTTAACACTTTTGACAGTTTTTGAAGCTTTGATAAATTCAGCATATAGTTCATCAAAAGCATTTCTCATTTCATCAAGAGTAAAGGAATTTTGAGAAGAGATTTGACTTACCTCGTCTTTGCCGTCTTCTTGAGCCATGAGACATAAATTTGCTGCTTCATCGTCTTCTTCTTCGCTTGCTTCATCTCCAGAATCTCCTCCCCAAGAGATGTATGCACGTTGCTTTTTGAAGGGTTTCTTCTCCTTTTTGATGTTAGGGCAATTTGATTTTATGTGCCCGGTTTCTCCGCATTCATAGCATTTTAGTTGATCGCCTTGCTTTTTGTTCTTGCGTTCATACTCTTTGCGCATGAATTTTTGAAACCTTTTGATAACGAGTCCAAACTCGTTGTCACCTTCCTCATCAATTTGTGGTTGGCTAGCCTTTAGAGCAATCCTTTGCCTTCTTTGATCATCAACAAACGGGTTAAGTATAGTTGATTCATAGGTTTTGAGATTACCTCTTAATGCGTCAATTGTGACATTTGTGATGCCAATGGATTCTTGGATTGCATCGGCCTTTGATCGCCATGCCGGAGTGAGACTTCTGAGGATCTTCCGGACAAGTTCTCTATCCGTAAACGTCTTTTTGAGGGCGTGTAGATCATTCACGATCATTGAGAATCGCTCAAACATTTCGTCTACTTTCTCTCCCTCCTTCATGTGGAATAGTTCATAAGAGTGAGTTAAGAAATCAATTTTAGCTTCTCGTACCTGGTCGGTTCCTTCGTATGTCACTTCAAGCTTATCCCACATTTCTTTTGCTGTTTTGCAACATGATATCTTCCTGTAGTCGTTAGCATTAATAGCACAATATAATAAATTTATAGCTTTGGCATTATTTTGAGCCTTACGAATATCCTCCGCGGTATATTCCTCTTCGGTCTTTGGAACCCATTCGTCTTCCACCTTCTTGGTTGGAATTTGGTTTCCATTGGTGAATACTTTCCACAAATGAAAGCTATTTGATTGCACAAAGATTTGCATCCTCTCCTTCCAGTATGAGTAGTTTGTGCCGTTGAATAGAGGAGGTCGTGTAGAGCATTGTCCTTCTTCAATTCCTGCAAAAGAGTCAAGAGTAGAAGTCATGGATGGTTCTCTCAAACGGTTAAGTTTTCAGAGAGTTGGGCTCTGATACCAATTGTTAGAAACTACGCTTTACGCTAGAGGGGGGGGTGAATAGCGTATTAATAGAATTTAGCGTTTTCTTGCGGAATTTAAACTTTGCAGGAAGTAAAATAAATGCAGAAAAATAAACTTACACAAAGATGTATACTGGTTGGCCACCAACGTGGTTAGTCCAGTCCCCGAGAGACTCTCTCGAGATTTTTCACTATCTTGTTAAGCTTAAGGGTGCTCAACAAACCGTTACACACTTGAGGACACAAGCCTCAAACAGTTGCTCGGAGATCGCAATCTCAAAGACTTCACCCAAGGAAACGCAAGTTCCTTGAAACAAGAGAATCGCAATTCTCTTACAAGTATATCAAATACTTGGACACTCACTTAACTAAAGTACTCCTTATTGAGTAGATATGAGTAAAAGAATATGTTCAAGATCACAACAACTTTAAGCAATAATATGGCTCTCAAAAGCTTTATGAAATGAGTAGAAAATGAAGAACAATTGAATGAAAGCTTATAGCAATGTAATGATCAGTTTGTGTATGTTGTTGTTGTTAAAACACTGAAATGAAGCTGTATTTATAGTTGAAAAAGTTGGTTCAACCGTTGTTTAATTGCCAATTAAGAGTTGCTGAAATTACGCAGTGATAATCGATTATTAAGACCAAACAATCGATTATCTGCCAGTCAGTTTAAAAATCAATCCCAGATTTAACGCTTCACAATCGATTATACATAATCTATAATCGATTACTGGCAATATTCAAAATCAGATAATCGATTACACTAAGTTCATAATCGATTACTTTAGCAACGTTCTAAAAATCATTTCCAGATTTTAAGCAAAACATCGATTATATAAAATCAATAATCGATTACTTCAGCAACGTTCTAAAAATCATTTCCGGATTTTAAGCAAAACATCGATTATATAAAATCAATAATCGATTACTTCAGCAACGTTCTAAAAATCATTTCCGGATTTTAAGCAGAACATCGATTATCTAGAATCAATAATCGATTACCTTATGGTATTTGAAAATCATTTGACAACGGCCAGCTTCAACAATCGATTGTCCTTTGCAACAATCAATTACTTGTTATTTTCTGAAAATCATAAAACTTACTGTCTCAGTGATAATCGATTATCTAAAGACATAATCGATTACTTAATTAAATTTAAAATCACTGGAAGACATCAACTCAACACAATCGATCACCATTAGTTCATAATCGATTATTTTGAGTATTGAAAAACTTTACCTCAACAACAATCGATTGTCATTTGTTCACAATCGATTATCATGCAGATTTGGAAAAACCTGATGTTCACTGTCTTACTCACAATCGATTACCAGTAATTCATAATCGATTGTCATGCAGTCTTGGCTCAGAAACAATCGATTATCATAAGTACATAATCGATTATTTTAGCCCAGATTTTTGAGGCATGTTTAGAAAACATTTTGTCTAATGTAAATATGCATGATTTAAAATCTTTTTGACACAGAATTAAATATGCATGATTTTGGAAAATAGTTTTGTGAGAGAGGCCATACTATGAGTCAAGTTATAGGATCGAAATTACAATTTAGAACAACTCAATAACAATTAAAAGCTATATCTTGAACTTCAATCTTATTCGCAACCATTGTGCGCTTGTACTTGAATTCCGTCATATATCAATTTTTGCTTCGTTTGTCATTCATCAAAACCTACAAAAGAGTACACGTTTAGTATATTGCATTGAGAACGTGTTTCTAACAAATAATACTACGATGATCCAATATAGTTGTCGAACTTCAATCTACAATACAACATTCAATAGGGCCAATATTGGTAATAAGTTCCATAACTTATGCCATTTAGGCATATTATAAACACCTTGTAAGCATAGATATTTACACCTCATAACTATAGTATTGGTTCCTCCAACTATCACCATTAACCAACAATTCATTTCACCATCATTCCTAGCCAATTTATAACTTCCAACTACACATGTATGACCATCCATTCACACCCAGCCAATAATAAACACCTTTAAATTCCTACCATGTTCATGTATTTGAATTGGGAATTTATGGTCTCCAATCACTATACCATACGTTGTAATACTTGATTCATATTCATATTCCCATAATATATCCATATATGTAAGTTTAAGGTGTAGGATTTACCTTTTGGAAGAAATTTCTTGAAAATCTAAGTGTTTAGGTGAAGATTTCATCAATACTAGTGTATAAATAAAAGGATTTCACACCAAGATGATGGAGATTACTTAACTTGAAGATTGGGGGAGTTGAAAGTCTTGAGAGGGTGAAGAAATCCCAAAATTTCAAGCTTGGATGACAAAAATGAAGGAAAGGTGATACCCCTTCGGTTTTTACACAGACCAGGGGTATTTTTAGACATTTTATAGGTTTTCCCGTGGTCCACGGCGTTCCCCGCGGTTCAGGCAGAGAGCTCCGTAGTCCCACCCGCGACCGCGCGCCTGTGACGGACCTCCAGTAAAATACTCATAACTTTCTCTATGCACCTCCAAATGACGAACGGTTTGTTTCGTTAGAAACTAGACTTAAAGGTCTTTAATATTTGAAAGGTTGTAGCTCACACAACTCCTTATGTAACGGGAGATATGATCATCCAAAGTGAGGTCATGTGCACACTCATTTACAATTCCGTCTATTATGAAATTTTCTAACTTCAAAAGTTTCTGTTAACCATCCGAAATCATCCCGAGGCCCCGGGGACATCAACCAAAGATACCAATACATCCCATAATGTTATTCAAATTTGTTCCAAGTATCAAAACATCTTGACTAACGCCAAAATTATCGAATTACATCGAATTCAAGCCTAAGTTCTTTTAAAACTTCCAAAACGCGCATTCGATGAAAAACCCGACCAAACCACGTCCGAATAACTTGAAATTTTGCACACAAATCTCAAATCATCAAATGAAGATACAACAGTTTCCGGAACTTTGTTCCGACCCTCGGATCAAAATTTCACCTATGAACCGGAAATCAGCGAAATACTAACTTAGCCAATTCAAGCTTAATTCTACATTGGTCATCACAAAAATATTCCGGAGACATTTCTAAGTCCAAAATCATCTCCCGAAACTAATCGAACCATCATAATTTATAACCGATCCCTCTAAATCATAAGTCAATGCTCGATTAACGTTTTTAACTTAAGCCTTCTTAAAAGAGACAAAGTGTATCATTTCTTATCAAAATCACTCCAATTCAATTCTAACGCACCCAATACCGTTAATAAAATATAATGAAATAGTTAATAGGGGAACAGGGTGTAAATTCTAAAAACAACCAGCCGGGTCGTTACATAAAATTTCGAACCTGTAAACTCAAAAATAAAAAAACTAAAACTAAAAAAATATATAACAAAAATTACATTGGATTTGTTATTGTCGTTGTATTAAATTTATCACTTAAAATAAGTCGTGGAATTTTTTGTTTTATTATTTAAAATTTTCTAAATGAAAAAAATTTGTATTTTTTTACGGTTTAAAATGGAAAAATTGTTAAACATAAAAACAGAAATGAAGGAGGTAATCTCATGCAGGGAGATAAATATCTTTGTGTGAAAAGTGGGTTAGTTCCCAATGGCACAATCTTCCACCCCTTTATTGGGAACATATTCAATATTCCCAATAAATTTGACGATCTATAAATTTTTTTTATTTTTTTAAAAAGTAAAAATTAAACAATTAATTATTTTTGTAATTCACAGTATTTTACTGTGAATTAGGTAAATAAAAAAAACTAATAATTTTTTTACCTAATTCGCAGTAAAATACTGCGAATTACAATTTTTTTTAATAATTCACAATTTTTTACTGCGAATTACGTTAACGGAAAAAATTTCGTTAACCTAATTTGCAGTAAGTTACTGTAAAATAAGTATAAAAATAACTTTTTTTAGTATTAAAAAAAAGTTCGAGTCTAATTTATTGTCATTTCGATTTCGGTCTCAAAATGTGGAAGACATTGTTGAAGAATTTGTTGGACATGTCTATGGGGTATTCACATGCGTCAGGCAGTGGACCAGTTTAGCAGCAAATTGCGCCTCAATACTTCAATTCAGCTGTCCCATCCGAGGGTCATCTTCAAACAACATTTTTTATTAAGTTTAACTTGTATACTCTAATTTAACTTGTATACACTGTAATTTTTTTTATACATCAAATTATTTAAAGATAATTATATGTGACGATTCTCGAAAGATGCAATTAATATTCACAAATAAAAAAACAAATTACTTGTAAAAGTAAATTAGAGAAATACTCTCTCAAAGTTAAGAAAGAAAAAAATACTTTTAGAACCTGTTGTCTAAGATAGGATATAGATATTTATGCGACAATCATTAAAGGTAAAAGTCGAATTTAATGTTAAATTATTTATAAAGATATAAATGTGTTATTCTTTGTAGGATATATATTAAAAAGGAAGGTACTATGTAAGTTATGACAATTAAAATTAGTTACCCTATCAACTGCATTGGGCGTTTACACTAATCCATTAAATAAATGAAACATGTGTAAACATTAATGATAGTTATTTAATACATGGTATCACCTTAATTATCTATCACTCAATCATAGTAAATAGTATAATTTGGTTTAAACACTTTGTGTGAATAAATTATACAAGTCAAATCTATCTTATTCATTTCTTTCAAACTCTTTCAAGATGAATCATAAAATTCAACAAAACCTAATTTCCTTCAACTGTAAAATCTTAACGACTTTATTCTAATTTGTATGATTGTCATCTGCGATAGGTGCACATGTTACCTTCTCCACCAACTTATATTATCTTCTATCCTGACACATACGAGTATTCTTCTCGAAAGCTTATATGGGTTTTGCAGCTTTTAGCCACCTCAAAGAAGCGAAAAAAGTACCTCGTTACCTCCTTAATAGAAACGAAATGACTGAGATTAGTTGGGATTTAGCTACTTAAAGAAGTGACTACTTCTGCCATGCAAACAGTAACTACTACTAGAAAAAGAAGTAAGTGTTGTCATGTCTTCTTCGTTTTGTTTTAATATTCTTTTGATAGTAATTTTTGTTAAACAGTCGAATCATCAGAAGTAGTGTCTAATAATGTCAATAAGACTAGGTTTAAAGCATGTCAAGTACTATTATCATCAGCATACTGGGTACGTATATCAAGAAAATACTCCTTTTGGCCATATTCTACGTACTTGAGTGAAAGAAGAACAAGAAATTAAAGGAAAGGTGATGAATGAAGTAGGGACGGGTTGAAGATTTGAGAGAAGATAGTAAAATTGAGCAGTACAGTAACAATAATAAGATTTACCCACCCTCTACGTGAAAACCGGAACTTCATGTGCTCTTGCTGCCACCTGTCCCTTAATCCACCGAAAGGTGATAATCAGCTAACTATCAACCCCAATTAGAATTTTAAATTTTAAGTATTAAACTGTGTAAAAGATAAAATTATAATAAGTATACTAGTATCATTTCATAAATTGACAGTTTTTAAGAAAAATTTTGCATTATCAATGTATAGAAAAATGACCTACAGTGTACATTATGTTTGTAAAGAATTCGATATTCGAAAAATAACTTCAATCACAAAACAATATAGTAATTTTTTTCATAAAGTTACCTAAACATAGTCGGGTAATTTGATTAATCAATTCTAATCTAATTAATCAAAAAAACAAAGAATATAGTAATTTATTAATTAATTATGAATATAATTTTATTTTTCCCTTAATTCTTATATCATGATTATTTTTGTGATTCAATGATGGAGTAGCGTATTTTTCAAATATAAAATGATGCGGACTTCAATTCCTGGATATATTTGATATCCATAAAAGTATTTTATGGATCTCTTGAAATAGATTACCAAGAATTATCCCGTCACATCTTGATCTTTTTGTGAGTTTATGCGATATTTGAGATGATCTCCATTTTAAAATATATTTTTAAGGGAATATATAACCCTTTTATAGGAATGACCTATGGTGACGGTAGAGTAGCCTTCAAGTTATGGTTATGGTAGAGTAGCCTCCAAGCAACGGTAATCTACTCCTGCTATTTCAAGAGTCGCCTTTGTAGTGCCTAGAATTTAGGATTTATTTGAATTCGTTAAATTTTTGATGCCTATACGTTAACGAAAATTTGGTGCAAAATATTAACTCCTTTTTTTTTTAACTATTACAAGTTAATCAACACTGATATTGTTAAAATCTTTAACCATGATGCTTACTTTTAGAATTAAACTTAATCCAACCGAGTATTGCACTACATAAGTTTATGATTTTCATTTCCACACTTAAACAATGCCCTATCTGTTAATCAGATTATATCATTTATTTCTCCCTTCTTTTCCACTTCCTTTTTAATCTTTACAATAATTATACAAATAATACCAATGTTTTTAATAGTAGTTATCAATCAAGTTTATTGTTGAATAATGTTAAATGGGTGAGTTACGTTAATGAAGGGATCGTATTTGGTATTTACACCATTTAGTGAACGACGAGTTTCTTTTTTTCCTTTTTAATCCAAGTTATGGTAAGGTTTATCTTGCTTGTGGCCAATTGTTTATCTTGCTTAATTTTTCTGTGTATTTACCTATTTATATTTTAACTTTCCTTAATGCATAATCATGACCTTGCCACTAAACTTAACTGATCAATTCACCAAAATTTATCTGTATTAAAAAATTTACTAAATATCTATACATATTTGATAAGAATAGACCTTGGGCCTAATACAACCCCAAAAGCTAGCTTATGAGTTGAGGATTGCCCAAGCTATATAAGGAGACCAAGTACCTCAAATCCCTCCTATGTGGGACAACTTAACACCCACCCTCACGCCCAGATCTCTGGAGCGTGGACAACATAAATGGGGACCCAACATTGATAACAATAATTGGGATGTGCTTGCCTATGATACCATGATAAGAATGGACCTTGGGCCTAACTCAACCCCAAAAGCTAGCTTATAAGGTGAGGATTACACAAGCCATATAAGGAGATCAAGGATCTCAAATCCCTCATATATGGGACAACTCAACAATATTTGACTTTGAACATATCTAATTATCAATATTAATATGAAATTGCAGACGAAACTCGTAAATTTAAACCATGAATTAGCATCTGCGCGGTATTCCAATAGGTATGGTGTATTTGGCTATGAATTGACAAAAGAAAGGATTTGGTTAAATTCCCAAGGAATGTCTAATGTGTCACCTATGAAGAGAAAAACAGAACTACTACCGCTAATAAAAGTACTTTTAGGTTGAAAAAGCAAAAAAAAAAGTTTGAAATATTAGAGCACTAATATTCATGCAAAAGAGGAAGAAGGCACTTTGTTCTGACTATATCCTAGAAGATATTCTACAGTGAATCTCCTTTTAACCAAACAAAATGAATCCTAGGAAGAGAAACAAAACATAAGCCCCAACGATTAATTGGTTCTGGAGGTGACATAATCATATATTTACGCCTATTTCAGTAGCATCTCTGAGGAGGAAATGATGTTCTATAACCAATTACAATTTCAATAAAACAAATAATCTTATAAAATAGATTATACATAGGTTTCATATCTTATTTTTTACCGATTCTTATAGAAATTAGAAAGTTTCATATATAGCTCAAAAACATTTCTAATGAGTTAAAAACTAATCTCCCGATATACATGCCTCTTCCTTTTTCTTTTGGTTTCGCACTCAGTATAGGTATCAATTTTGGTCACTAATTTGGATTTGTGCTAAAAATTTTATTTTCGGTAAAAGTGCTCCGATCCTTTAATTTGCACTCTATTGATATGGACACTTTCTTTTTCGACTTTTCACAATTATTTGACAACACTCTGCTAGGAGCATCTCCAATACTACTCTATTTCTTGCACTAATGACACTTTATTTCTTGCTCTATCAATATTATTCATTACTCTATATTTAATTTAATATTATTTTATTTACTTTTAAAAGAAATAAAAAAATAAAAAGTAAATAAAAAATAATAATACACTATAAAAGAGAAAGAAGATTTGGTGTAAAAAATGATATAATAGTTGGAGTAAATTTAATGTTATACCATTTTCGAATGAAATTTGGTGCAAAAAAGATGGCCTTACGAGTTGTAAAGTGAAGTTATCTGCATGAAGAGTATAGATTAAGCTTTGGGGCCTTGTGCCGACCTGTAGAATCCTTCCGGAATTGATAGTACTGTTTTAGCATATTTTTGCATATCATTTAGTCTCGGTCCTAGGGTTTAAATGTTGTTTTGCAAACTCAACCATTTTTTTAAGTTTTGAAAACTCAAATGATATTCTAATGATATTTCGGGCTGAGAACTACTGTTTTATAAAATGCCCAAGGGGCTTATGATAATTTCTGTACTGGGTGTGGATCGGGCTGCGCGCTGCAGTAGTGATTTTGAAACAGTGGTAACAATGACACTGTATGATGTGACTTGAAGCAGTGGTAACAATGAAACTGTATGATGTAAATTGGCTAGGTAACAATGACTGACCAGGAATTAATTGATGCCACAAGATGACTTGTATTGCGCTTGGGTTGTAGGAGCCCCTCCGGAGTCGGTACACACCCCCAGTGAGCGCCATCGACAATAAATAAATAAGGATGGCTCGGACTGCACACCGGAGTGGGTACTGGAATGTACCATCATATGCATTGCATTGCATTCATGCATTTGTTCTTTATTCTTTGTTTGTGCTATTTCGTAAGATATTCATCTGCTGTTCCGGTACTAACTGATCACACTTGAGGAGGGTAAATTTTAGACAGTGTTAATAATGACACTGTATGATGTGTTTGGTCAGGTAACAATAGCTGAACAGGAACAAGAATATTGCCCGAGGGGCGAGTTTCTGTGCATAGTGTCACTAATTGTTTAAAATTATTTTTGCAACAGTTGAAAAGATCATTCTGAAAAGAGGTTTAAAACTGAGGCAAAATATTTTTAAAGATTTGCACAGTTTCACTGATTTATTTTCAATAAAGGGGGTTTTCTCTAGGCTTCTATACAGCAAGACGATATGTTTTATGTGATTTCTCACTACTCAGTTGTTATTTACATTTATTATTCACTGAGTTGGAGTACTCACTTTACTCCCTGCACCTCGCGTGCAGATGTAGATATTTGTTCACACAGTAGGGGGTTTAGATCGGATTGAAGATTTGCTATCATAGCTGAGCCAGGTGACTGCCAGCGTCCTCGACACCGGATTTTTCACCTTTTGATTTTAAATTCCATATTGTATACTACTGGCCTTGTAGATGTAATTATACTCTTTTAGATGCTCGTGACTTGTGACATCCCGATTTGGGTTATATTTCCGCTACTTGTTGTTTTTAAATCATACTACGACTGTTCATTCATGTTTAACTATTGTTAAAAATGTACTTTGGATTAGTTGGCTGACCTTGTATTCACGAGAGATGCCATCATAATTAAAGCGGAATTTAGATAGTAACAATAATACTGCGTTTTAGATAGAAAAGTAATTTTTTTTTACACTATAAAAATGTATTTTGAGTGCAAAAAGTTGACATTTATGGTTTGTACTCTTTAATTTGGCCCCTAGCTAGACAGTAGCACTTTCATATGTAGCAACTTAGAATTCAGTGCTTTCTCATGTCCCTTCTAGTAGTAGTATGAAAGGACACTTAAACTATTCATTTAACCTAATCTCAGTTTAATAATGGAGTACCCAGTTTAAATTCTTTTTTTTTCTTTTTTCCTTTGTCCATTTTAGGTACATGGAACTATTATCTAATTAGTAATTACTCTTCGAGACATTTTTAATTTGTATATCTGTATATGTCGAAATTGATAAAAAGATAACTTCGCATGTTAAGTTAAAATATTGCATCTAACTAGGTGCAAATAATATTTTTTGGTAAGAATTTAAGTTTATATATTAACAATATAAAAAAATATTTATATCAGGACAGTTAGAAAGTTGATTGCAAGTAAATCTACATATTATTAAAAGGAGAGGACAAAGTCCTCTCCTTAAGTCAAGTGGCAGCATAAAAAAAAAGCCACATGGCATAATTAGTTACTAATTAATTTTTTAGTTATTAATTAGTTATTAGTAGTTATTCTTTCTGAATTTAAAAATATATAAAAACGAAAATAATAATACAAACTACCACACACACATAAATATATATATATATATATATATATATATATATATATATATATATATATATGTATATATGTATATATATATATATATATATATATGTATATATGTATATATATATATGTATATATATATATATATGTATATATATATATGTATATATATATATATGTATATATATATATATGTATATATATATATATATATGTATGTATATATATATATATATATATGTATATATATATATATATATGTATATATATATATGTATATATATATCTATATGTATATATATATATATATATCTATATCTATATGTATATATATATCTATATCTATATGTATATATATATGTATATCTATATATATTAATTGGTTACTTTATTTTAATTAATAAATATAGATATTTTATAATTAATCGTAATAAAAAAACCAAAAATATAAATATATAAAAATTACTATACATGGGAATAGTTTCAAGTTGGAGTTTTAAAATTATTTTAGAATAAAAAATAATAAAAAAGAAAAATAAAATTAACTATAATAACAAAATGAAAAAAAAAAAACTGCCCATTCAAATCGGGGAGTAGTTTCAACATGGTGTTTTAAAATAAATAACAAAATAAAAAAATAAAAGAATTACCGTTGCAAATTGGGGAGTAGATTCAAGTTTGAGTTTTAAAATAAAAAATAAAAATAAAGCAATAAAAAACTTTTGATTCAAATTTTGGAGTAGTTTCTTTCTAAACTGATTTATTTTTTGTAAAAAAAATATTATTTTCAACAAAATATTTTCATTTTTGAAAAATATTTTTTTTCATGTAAAAACGGATAAAAAATATTTTTTTTGTTTTTAACAAAATATTTTGTTTTTTTAAAACTAAAATTTTTAAAATAAAACTGGAAAAAATGAAAATAGGGGTCGGTTGTGTGTTTTTTTAAATACTGATCGGGTAAAAAAAGGAAATGAGTCATTTTAATATGGTGATGTCATGTGACACTCCATTCAAAATAGGGTTTTTTTATTTCGAAGTATGACAGTAGAGATATAGATAACCCAATAGTATGACAGTAGGTGTATAAATAGTCCAATAGTATAACGAGAGGTACAAGTAAATAATTTTTTAAAGTAGAGGGATATATTTTGCCCTTTTTAGTATTCTATATATCTTCTATATATTATTAAAAGGAGAGGATAAAGCCATCTCCTTAAGCCAAGTGGTAGCCTGAAAAAATCATATGGAATAATTATTTAATAACAAAGAAACTATCTATTGAGAATTAATAAAAAAAATTAACTACTAAAACATGGATGAGGGTTGGATATATCGTACTGACAAATAAAATGACAATTGAAATTTATTAAAGCAATACGGTGTAATATATTCAAACAAGCCTTATTATTATTTAATTTTATTTTATTAATATTTTTGTAATATTGACCATGCATCGCGCGGGTAAGACTACTAGTTTATTTAATATACGCATTAATTGGTAGAGTTTAACTAGTATCCATCGTGTATTGAGATCTTTTACACAATCAAGTTATCTTTGTTTGTTGTAACAAAAAACTTATTTAATTTATTTTCAAACTATAAATTTCACTTTTAAAGAGAATTACTTGTAAATGATTTCTAAATTACCTGATGGTGTAAAATACCAAGTCATATTATATCTACAATGAATAAAATGAGGAGATGAGGCAAAACATCCAACAATCCTTGCGTATACTGATATACTTTTACGTACTGTCAGTAATATTAGGTAATTTTCAATGGCAGACCTCTTTTGTTTGCCCTATTGACCCTACAATTGGAGGGGTATTTACCCCCCAAGAAACTCGTAATCGTGCCCTAAAGATTGGCTGACTCAAATCAGATGACCATAATTCTATATTGTCTCACGTACCTAACGCAATCTTCTTCCTCTATATAAACCATGCATGGACAATCTCATCTTCTCAAACTTCATAACGATACCTTTAAAAAAAAAAGAGAAGATAGAGGTAATTAGTTGTATCAATGGATCAACAACATTCCACTTGTTTTTCTTCAAGCAAAATTAATGACAAAGAAAAGAAGAAAAAAAGATCAGTTGTGAAACTATCAACTGATCCACAAAGTGTAGCAGCTCGTGAAAGAAGGCATAGAATCAGTGATCGTTTCAAGATTTTGCAGAGTTTAATCCCTGGTGGTTCAAAAATGGATACAGTTACAATGTTAGAAGAAGCAATTCACTATGTCAAATTTCTCAAGACTCAAATATGGCTGCATCAAACCATGATTAATATTGTTGATGATTATGGTAATCCAAATTATCATGATCAGGTTCTAATGGCTCATGACTCTAGTTTTGCTAATTATTATCCTCATGAGAATAACCCAACTCCTGTTGACAATGCACAAATAAATTATAACTTGGATCAGCTGCAGCTTCCAGGTTATGCATTTTCAGATGGAGATCAATTCCAAGTAGAAGAAACTAATATTTCTGGTGATGCTTTTATGTACTACTAGTTAGTTAATTATGTTGCCTAAGTTTAATTAGAACACTTAGTGTGTAGTCGTATGGTATGTTGTTTTCTCTCTTTCTATGTAGCAGCCTAAAGATGGGTTTTTGTTAATTAATTAGATGTAGTAAATTGTAAGTGTTGGTTAGTTGATTAAGTATGTTGCTAGTTATTTTCTCTGATCAATTAATCAAGTGACTTTGTGAAGAAGCATCTGGAAGTTCAATTAGCCTAATGTATAATTTTATTTTTTTTTAAAAAATGAATGGATAAAAAGAGTGAAAAGAAAGAAAGAGAGAAAATTATAGAAACCAAATTACGGGAGGTTTAGAAACAATTTAAGTAATACCTGATACTATAAAGAATACTTACACAATTAAATCACTTAAAAGAAATTATGTATGTGATTTAGCAGTTTAGCTATTATGTAGTGAACTGTTAATAATTGTTCATTTTTAGAATTACTTTTATAAAAATAAGTATTCGTAGAGGTACTTCTGGAGAGAATTAAATGCATCTTTATTTATCATATAGGGATAATATTTGAATTAAATAGAAGAATTAACCCAAATCGTCTTCCGCCTAATCTCTAAAACTAAAAATAGCCAACAAATATATATACATATATATATATATATATATATATATATATATATATATATATATATATATATCTATATCTCTATATATATATATATATATATATATATATATACATACATATATATATACATACATATATATATATACATATGTGTGTGTGTGTATTGTGTGTGTAACTTTTTATAATCAATAATATAATCTATGTATACCGACAAAAAAAAATAATAATAAATCTGGCCCGTTATTGTGTAACCATCCGTTAAATAGACCATGGACCTAAAGCTGCTGATAGAGGCCTGAAAACATGGGCCTATGTCTGCTGAAAGCCCGTTAAATACGCCAACCTAAAATAGTGCTTCCTTATCCTTAAAAAGCAATTTGAGGTCGTCTAAATCAGGATGGTGATTTTATAGTTTCTCTGCATGTGAAGAACACATAGGTAAAGACACATTTTTAGGAGATCTCTGAGATAAACTGAAACATAATCTTTCTCGTGTGTTTGAAAGTAAAAGAAAAGATTACTGAATACGGTCAAAATCGTATGTCCCCGGTTTTGTAGGCCCGAGGGTTTGCATCAAGAACAAGTTCAATATAGACCGAGCTCGAGCTCGAAGGCAGAGTGCAAGACTCGAAGATCTAAGTGCTCAAGGAACATCGGAGCCGAATATGGCTAATCTCGAGATAATATCATTATGGTTTTGTAACAGAAAGGGCGAGATTCCCGTGATGGCCCTAAGATGGTGGCGTAAATTCCGGAATAGATTTGCACAAGTTAGTATGGATTTGTACTAGGCTATTAGACAATTGTCCCAATAAGATTCCTTACTATAAATAGAAATATAGCTTATTTAGGGTTCCCCCACTATATAAAGAGGATACCAATCATATGTAATATTCGCTCACATATTGGCAAAAGAATATACTTTCTTACTTTTTTGCTCATTACTCGTCAGAATTGTCTCTCATCTTTATTGTCTCTATTTTACTTTTCTTGTTGACCTACCTCGAGGCCACCATTGTTCGAGGTCAAGACTTGCTTAAGCACTGGTTTGATTCAGCTTACTTCTTTAATTTTGAGGTTTGTTTTCTTGGTTATTAACTAGTATTGAACTAAATTACGTATCTATAAAGCCACAAATAAGTTTAATTGTTACTCGTATTTTCGAGGTAAACAATTTGATACTCACCGTGAGGTTAAAGATAATAGTGGTTATTTTAGTACTGATACTAATAACATATGTTATTTTTACACTTGCTCTTGTCAAAAACTTTTGTTCCCAAGCTAAAATATTGTCAAACTCACAAAATGCACCTGCACACGGCGATGATGGTCTAGGATTTCATGGGGAAAACAACAATGTACTTGCTCTGGGAGCCGGTGTGCCACCGATTAACCCTGGGGAAGTGCCAAATGTAGAACCAGTCAATATTAGTTCACACATTTCTTTCAATGGGAATTTGGGCGCAGACCCCGGAGGAAGTGTACACAGGGAAGTTCGATCTGGCGGCCAAGGAATGCATGGTATATGAGAGGGGGGAGTTAGCCTCCAAGAAATATTCGAGATGCTACAAGCTCAACAGATTACTATTGCTCAACTTCAAAGTAAGCATAAAACTCCAAGTGTGGTTTGTCACACCCCTTTTTTTTAAACAAACTCTCACTTAACCTTCTTAAATAAATAAAAAGATTTTAATAAAAGCTTGAAAAGGAATTTTCAATTATGAAAGTGACAAAAATTGTTGAAAAGAAAATAACTCGGAGTCGCCACAAGGCATTTGATTTCGGTGTGCCAGGCCACCATTTTTTTAGAAAAATAATTTTCTTTTTAAACACTTGGGCTCAAAACTAAGTCCGCACCAGAGATTTGGGTAAGGGGGTTCATTTGACTCGGGTAGAAGGTGTTAGGCAATCCCTTAGTCCCGTAAAAATTACGGTTGCGTACTCGACTTAGTTGGCTTATAGAATATTTGAATTGAGATGAAACAAACATAGAAAAGAAAGAAGGAAAAAAAAGCACACAAGAGGTTCGAGGTCGTTCCCACCTAATGAAGAAAAAAAAAAATAAATCCAACACTAAAAATACTACGAATTCCACTTTAGGCCTCCAAATATAAGTAAATCGGGACATACCCTGGAATAAAATATATATAAGTCCTTCAGGGCATTCCTCAGATAAATATAGTTAATGGAACGACCTCTCGCCTTGAATCAAACAAAAATCCTGAAAATTGATTACCCCGATGATAACGGCCTAAGCATGCTCCTAGCGAATAAAATGAATTAATGAGAGAAAACTAAAGTATGTACTAATTTAATTGTGTTTGTCTTTTTTTTTTTCACAACCTCGTTCATCCATTTGATCAAATTATTCTCATCAAATATTGACAAAGAAACGTCCAACAAAATAATCATTCAAATGACACATAATATTAGTAACAGGTGAACGACTAAACAAAGAATTAAAAGGTAAAGTAAATGGATAATATGATAAGAACTATGAGGCACTTCCCTGGACAAACCAACGTCCTAACTCAATTCAAAGTTCAAATAATCAAAGTATTTCACTAGTGCTACTCAAATGCCACCTTGTCGCATGCTTCGCACAGGGTTATAGAAAAGCATAAAAAGTTAAATATTCACACAAACTACCAATAGTATTTGCAAGATAACATATCTAGTAGCCACAGTACCTAACCCGGACCCTGGTTAAGTTCTTGATCCCAATAAATCTTTCAACCCCAAAATCACAAACTCAAGCAGGTTAATCTCATATCAGATACCTTTATCCAAAATTTTACTGTCGCCCAAAGTACGTTAAAAATTTAAAAGGACCTCTAATTTATCAAACACAACAACTGACCCTTCAATAACAAAGATCATGGAATTTCCGATGAGATACAACTTCAAAATTTTGTACCAACTTCTCAATCAGACCATTTCAGTTCCTTAACGTTGAACTTCTATTGTTTAGAAATGAAACTAAATGCGGGTAGAGCCATGAAGAAGAGATAGATGAATCTAAGCCCTAATGATCCTCAAACATTTAGTTCAGTTACACATTGAGACACCATCACAGACATTCCATTGTTATCCCATTCAACTTGATTAGGCCAGCCGAACAAGCTTACAATATCGAAGGCAAAGAATCAGTCGTTTTAAACTTATTCATGTAAATGATCGCTTAATCAACAGAAAGAGTGAAGTGCGAAACATTTTGCGATTTCAAACAGGGAAGTCGATCAACTTAAACCTCACCAAATGGATATAACATTCTGAATCTAACGAGTAAATATTCTGCCACTTTTGATGCCCAAGAAACTAGTTCAACCACAAGGCAGCAGCAGAACTCCTCAACTGAATTTCAAAATCTAGCATGGATACTAAAAACCATTTGAAACACATGAAACAGAGCAGAATACAAACCAACAGAAAGTATTAGATCATACGTCAATAAGTCAAAGATGAATGAATATAATCTAGAGGCTCGAATACAATCTGGAAGTTCCCGTATTCAGTTACTCCTATTTAGACAACAAGATATAGCATAGAACAACAAGCATGGAGTGAAAAACCTCTTTCACACACAAGTCGCAATCAGAAACCGACTCCGAACACAGCCTCTACTAAAATACAATCAAATATCTATCACTATGGAGGTTAGTTCCTTATAGCTCTTATTATACTTAAGGATACCAAGAAGTGAGATCATTAGTGGAAGACATGCACCTGAAAACTGGAATTTCAATTTCTCCAAAGTTTCAGCAGTTACACGAGCAAAACAAAATCGCGGCTACAACTGGAACTCGAATCGGACAGAAGCTCGAACGAAACTTCAGATTGGCAACTGATATCGAACCTCTAATCTCAGCAAAACTCCATTTCAAAAAAGAAAACAGAAGAAGGAACTAATTTTTTCTTCTTTTTTTTGTATTTTTTTTACTTTGAAGTAAAGCTCGAATTAGAAGACACTAATTTTTTTGTTCTTTTTATATATGAAAATGAAAAAACAGAATCAAATAACACTCAAAAGAGAACTCTAATTTTCGAATGAATTGAAATTTGAAGAACCAACAAAAATCCGAAAACCCTAGCATTTTCCTCTCACCTTCTCTCTAAAAAATCCCCGTCTGAAAATGAGTTCTAAATATATATATATATATATATATATATATATATATATATATAAATAAAAGCTCCAGAAACTTCCATGCTTGCTCTTCAAGCCAAGCAATCCAAAAAATTCCTGATTTTTTCTCTTTTTTGACTAATTTCGGTTAAAATGGAAGGATAGGATTTTTAGTAATTCAAATCCTACGGCTCCCATTCTTTCCAAAATTCATCCAAAAGATGAAAGAAAATCATGTGAGGGGACGAGGATATTCTCTGTTGTCAGAGTTTGATGAGATTTTGATGACGTGGATGTGAGAGATGAGGGGAGAAGAGGGGGGACCAGCTGAGTTGGACACCGAAAAAAATAATTTTTTCGGCGGGTTGAGGGGTGTTGGCAACGACAAAAGCTTAGAGATAGAGGTGGGCGCTGCTTTGGGTTTCTTTAGGTTTAGGGTTTGTAGGAAATAAGGATTTTATATGGGGTGTGGGGAATTCATCTTGACCTTAGGATTAGAGGGGTTGGATGACCAGGATATTACAATAAAACACGAGGCGGGTCAGTTGGTTGGTCGGCAGGTCTGGAGCGGGTTAGCATGCTTTGGGAGTTGGGTCGTTGATTTGGGCTTCAAAAATGTGTAAATTGGGCCAAAATAACTAAAAATTCAAATTAAATACCTGTAAAACTCAAAATTAATTTGATAAAATATTAGTATTCAAAATAAAGCTAAAATTTATATTTGAAACTGTTTTTAGTATTTTTGAAGAATAATATTAAAAACAAAGTATAAAAACCATGGCACACTTAGCCTAATACTATTATAAAAGATACTAATGAAATAAAAATAAAAACAAACATATCAAATAAGATAAATTGAAACTTCCTCTTCTTCTTTTTTCTTCTTTTTTTCTTTCTTTTTTAACATAAAATACTAAAACTAAATTTGGAACTGTGCGAGTCAGAAATTACTTGCCTACAGCTGCCCCTCTTTGACGGGAAACACAAAGTGTTTTTAGACAAAGAACAACAAGACATGTTTTTTGACTCGACCCTCATTTAGAGAGACAAAAACTAAAGAAAAGAGAATGTGATCGAGCCCTAGTTTCTGAGCTGTCTACATATCCTTGGCTAAAAAGAATCAGACCACGTGTAGTTCGAAGAGCGATGAAGTATTGAGGTGGAGAGTCGAGTCAAGTACCGTCGAGGTTCCAGTCTGCGGTTCCTCCCATTACATAAAAATAACAGGAAAATTACAGCAAAAGTAAAAGAAAAATACAAGATCCTATCTACTTCTTGCCTTGAACCCTCCTTGAATCTCTACTTGATCATCAACATTAGACTGAAAACTGGACCTTGTTCTTCAGGAGGGATCCTGATGCTTCTTGAATTGTATTCCCTCGTTATCCAGGTGGACACCTGATTGCTAAAACATGAAATATATTCCCTCGTTATCGAGGTGGGCGCATGATTGCTAAAACTTGTATTGTATTCCCTCGTTATCCGGGTGGACGCCTAATTGCTAAATCATAAAATGTATTCCCTCGTTATCCAGGTGGGCGCCTGATTGCTAAAACCTGAAATATATTCCCTCGTTATCCAGGTGAGCGCCTGATTGCTAAAACTTGAAACGTATTCCCTCGTTATCCAGGTGGGCGCCTGATTTCTAAAACTTGAAATGTATTCCCTCGTTATCCAGGTGGGCGCCTGATACTGCAACAAAACAGACAAAAAAAAAGATATTTTGTCTGCCCTAGTTTGGGATCTGGGCATAATTGTGAGTGTTAATCGGATCATATCACCTATAGAACTCTTATGAATTTAAAATCTAAATCCCATTATCCATGAGGTCCCTGAAGACTTCAAATTAAATCTCATCTTAAGAATGACAACTTTATAGTTAAATTACATTTTCTAAAAGTAAAATTTATGCTAAAACTTAACACTAAATCACATTATCCAGGAGGGTCCTGAAAACTTTATTAAATCCCATTATCCAGGAGGGTCCTGAGAACATTTGTGAAATTAAATCTCATTATCCATGAGGGTCCTGAAAACTTAAAACCAAAATCCCATTATCAAGGAGGGTCCTCAAAATTTTAAAAATGAAATCCCATTATCCAGGAGGGTCCTGAGAATTTTAAAACCTAAATCCCATTATCCATGAGGGTCCTGAAAGTTTGAAAACTAAATCCCATTATCCAGGAGAGTCCTGAAAATTTGAAAAACTAAATCTCATTATCCAAGAGTGTCCTGAGAACTAAAAATGAACTTACCTGAGACACACTCTCATCTTGGAGGATTCTGAACAGAAGTTCTTGCTCCCTGAATCATACTTTTCGATGAGAGGTCCCCGTGGACTTAAAAATTTCTTGCCCCCGCTTCAGACAAATAAAATCTTGTTAGTTTGAAACGTGGTGGTTAGTTTGTGGCATCATTGTTGAGCGTCTGCTTCCGCCACTGCCATGCTTCATTCTGATAAGCTGATTCCGGCTAGAATGGCGTTTTTTGATCTCTTTACTGAAACTAGACCACAAAACCTCTGCATGACCTGAATCCCTCACACTCACTTGTTGCATTGTATTTTCATATAGAAAGTTGCTAAATCCTTGTATTTCCTCATAATTCAAGATTCACTTGACTGCCTGAACCTCACTTATCACCATATTGCTTATTCTGAATCCTATCAATTTTGATGTGTCTGGCCAGATTCCGCTTTGTGCAATTTAGAAGCTGGTAGTAGGCTTTGAAATCCTTTCCTTCTTGTTCAACTAGGGCTAACTCGGAAGAGACTCATAAAGATAGGCTCAAGGAGTAAAATGAAATGGATTTTGACAAAAGGAACAAATGAAAATTTTGAACATAGATGACTATATGAAGAAGAATGAGAAAGAGAGGACTTATCTAAGAGAGGTAGCTAGCTCCAATGATCCTGACATGCATCTGATCAGCCTAATCCGTCCAACCAATCATATTTTCGATCCATGCCATGTCTTCATACTTCAAAACCGGACTTTCACTGATCCAATTTCTCTGTAAATTTTATGAGCCTCATTCAACTTGTAGTGCCCTGAAGGGTTTTCACCAGCAATCCTCTCTCATTTGTTCATCTCTCAGCTCACCATCGCCTTATGATGCCCGTGAGGGTTTTCACCAATAAGACTCTCTCATTTTAAATTTTCTCTCAACTCACCATCGCCTTACGGTTCCTGTGAGGGTTTTCACCAATAAGACTCTCTCATTTTAAATTTTCTCTCTTGCACCATGAACAAAGTGCTACCCATGATGTAAATCATACCTCTATCTGGCTTGACCTGGCATCCTCAAAGATTGATCGGAAAGTCTTTCTTTGGACCGTAATATAGGCTTTTGGACGGGGTTAAAAAAAAGGGTAGCATGAAAGGACAAACTATCTTAAGATGAAAATGGGTCAAAATTACAACTTTTGGAATTAGATCTTTTCAAAACCAAAACTTCTGCCCCAGTTTCTTTAGGTATGGGGAATATAATTATTATTATCAGGTCGAACATAGTTCAAAAGAAAGTTGTTTGTTTTTGTTGCTCCTTTTTTTCTTTTTTTTTTCTCTTTCTTTTTTTTCTTTCTCTCCTTTTTTTCTTCTCTTTTTTTTCTTCTTTTCTTTTTCCTTTTCTTCTCTTTTTTTCTTTTCACTTTTTTTATTTTTACTCATTCATCATCATTTTTTCATTCTCTACTTCTGCTATTGATTCCAAAAGAGGGGTATGAAAAATAAATAAATAAGGCTAAAAAAGGGTAGCAAAAGATGAAAATGTTTGGGTAGCGGAACAAAAAGCCTTCGTCACTTCAACTTTGAACATGCCAAGTACAAAATACAATTTAAGGTAAGCAAGAAAATCATACGTAGCACCTCTTAACTGCATAACACATCTGAAGGTAAGCAAGAAAATAATACGTAGTACCTCCTAACTGCATCAGAATTGTACAAGATTCCTCCATTCAAGAAAAATCCACTAGCCATATGTCAAATGGTTATCTTTTGGTCACTTGTAGCATGTACTAGATATACCCCCGACTGATGTATTCCTTGATATCGTGGAAGCAAGGTTCGCCATTGATTTCCTCTTCCACCATATTACAATAAGCATGTCAATCATGGACTTGGATATGCACGGGGTCGACATAAGCCTTGTTCGAATGATGTAACATTGACGCTGGAGTAGCCAAGGCATCATCAATCTCGTTATGAACACTGGGAATATGTCTAAATTCAATCGACCTGAATTGGTAACAGAGATCGTGTAGACATTGTCGGTACGGTACGAGCTTCAAATATCGATTCTCCCATCTCCTTGAATTTGGTGAACTAACAAATCAGAATCTCCCAGAACAACTATAAACTGGACTCCCATGTCAATAGCTAACCTCAAACCCAGAATGCATGCTTCATACTCAGCCATGTTGTTGGTGAAATAAAATTGAAGCTGGCTGTTACAGGGTAGTGTTGCCCTATTTCAGAGATAAGTACAGCCCTTATACCGACCCCTTTCATGTTAGCAGCTCCATCAAAGAAGAGTTTCCAACCTGGATTTTCATCGTGCATAACTTTGTCAACACACATGACCTCTTCATCAGGAAAATAAGTCTTCAGTGGCTCATATTCATCATCCACCAGATTAACGGCCAAGTGGTCGGCCAAGGCTTGGGCTTTCATTGCAGTCCGAGTCAAATAGGTGATGTCAAACTCTGTAAGTAAAATCTGCCACTTTGCCAATCTTCCCGCGGGAATAGGCTTCTAAAAGGTATACTTCAAGGGATCCATGCAAGAAATGAGGTAAGTAGTGTAGGACGACAGATAATGCTTCAACTTTTGTGCCCCATGTCAAGGTGCAACATGTCTTCTCGAGCAGAGTGTACTTAACCTCATAGGGAGTAAACTTCTTACTGAGATAATAGATTGCTTGCTCCTTCTTCCCTGTGATGTCATGTTGACCCAACACACATCCAAAAGAATTATCCAAGATTGTCAAATAGAGAATTAAAGGTCTTCCAGGGACCAGCACCGGTGGATTCGATAGGTACCTCTTGATCTTATCAAATGATTCTTGACATTCGTCTGTCCAATTGACCGCAGCATTCTTCTTCAGCAACTTAAAAATGGGCTCACAAGTTGTCGTGAGTTGAGCAATGAACCTGCTGATGTAATTTAACCTTCCAAGTAAACTCATCACCTCTGTTATGTTCTTTGGCGGCGGCTATTCTTGAATGGCTTTGATCTTTGACGGATCCAACTCAATACTGCGTCTACTGACCAAGAATCCCAGCAGTTTCCCATAGGGGACACCAAATGCACATTTTGCTGAATTGAGATTTGAGGTTGTACCTGCGGAGTCTTTGGAAAAACATCCTCACATCCTTAACATGGTCAGACTGCTTTTTTGACTATATGATCACATAAACTACATAAACCTTAATCTCCCTGTGTATCATGTCATGAAATATGATGTTCATTGCCCTCATGTAGGTTGCCCCAGCATTCTTCATACCTAATGGCATTACCCGGTAGCAATATGTCCCTAGGGCGTGATGAACGTCGTCTTTCTGCATCTTCCTCATCCATCAAGATATGGTGATATCCTGTGTAGCAATTTACAAAACACCCAATCTCATGCTTGGCACAATTATCGATCAGAATGTGAATGTTCGGAAATGGAAAATCATACTTCGGGCCTTCTTTGTTAAGATCACGGTAATCAACATAGACACTAGTCTTACCATCCTTCTTCAGTACTGGCACAACATTTGCTAACCAAGTGGGATATCGGCTGACCTGGATGACCTTTGCAGTAAGCTGCTTTGTGATTTCTTCCTTGATCTTCACACTCATATCAATCTTGAACTTTTGCAACTTTTGCTTGACAGGAGGGAATGTTGGGTCAGTTGGCAATTTATGAACTACCAGATCAGTGCTTAGGCCCGGCATATCATCATATGGCCACGCAAAAACATCTTTGTACTCAAACAATATTTTGAATATTTACTCCTTAACTTACGGTTCTAAATGCACACTTATCTTGGTTTCCCTAACATCATCATGGTCCCCTAAATCTATCGCTTCAGTTTCACTCAAGTTAGGCTTTGGTTTTTCCTCAAATTCCTTTAGCTCTTTACTGGTTTTCTCAAATACCGCTTCTTCATCATATTCTATTTCATCATCATATTCTGCTTCTTAGATTGTTATTTCAGAATTAGATTGGCTTTTAAAACTTGGCTGAATATTCTTCATGCATTCCATGTCATTGCAACCGGCATAAAAAGAACTGTAGAAAAGAAAAAAAAGAACAAAATAAATACTACTAAGAATAATGGAGAACGGGAAATTGCACTTCATTGTAAATAAAAAGGATAGAATGGTTTGAAAATCAAAACAAGCAAAAACTAAAAATATGGATTACAACCCTGGAATAACCCAGATAAAAGAAAGGAAAACAAAGAAAACTACCAAAACTCCTTCCTGGTGGGGAGAGGGGTAGCTTCCCAATTGCTAAGCTTCACATTTGGGCCAACGAGCTGCACATCTGCTTTACTAGAGCCTTCACCAACTTCTACCATGTTGAACTCTTCGAACACACTTTGGAGCCTCTTGATCAGCTCTTCATCAACATTGACCACAGGTTTTGGAATTGAGGAGGTTGGAGGTTTTTCAGCCCCTGGCTTGACAAAAGACTTAGAGATGTGTGAGACAGGCTTGGGGAGCGACCATGCCTCATGTTTCAGATTTTTAACCCTTTTCCCGCCCGTCTATGTGGGCGTGAATCCCAAACCAAACGTATCAGGATTCCCACTAGGGCATACTGGATGAACAATACCTTGCAGAGATGAGGTCATACCCTTGTCCGGCACAAAAACATTCTTAAACATTTCATTCGCAACCATGACAGACGCGGAGGATAGCTTAGGACCCCAAATGCATTCCCCTTCAGGAATCTTCTCAACAGACATTGTTTTGAAAGTTTTATAGACCCAAGGTCCCTTGTCATCTCCAGCTTCGATAAATGGAACAATTGTATCATTACAAGCTGACAAGTCCTCATCACCATGCTCAACTATTCCTGCATATCCCATTTGAACTTCACCATTTGGTGCAGAGAGGACGGGACTACCTTAGCAGCATGTATCCATTCCTGCCCAACAATAGATTATAGGAGACAGCCACATCTAACACTTGAAATTCCGTGGTAAAATCGACTGGCCCTATCGATAATTCGAGCATTATTTCTCCAATAGAATCTTTACCTCCCCCATCAAAGCCTTGAACACACACAGTGTTCAAGTGAATTCTTTTGGTGCCCATTTTTAGTTTTTCCAGAGTAGATAAGGGACAAATATTTGCACTGGAGCCATTATCAACCAAAACCGTTAAGACAATAGAATCTTCGCACTTCACAGTGAGATAAAGAGCTCGATTGTGTTCTGTACCCTCCCCATGAAGTTCATAATCTGAGAAAGTGATCCTATTTGCTTCGAAGATTTTACCAGCTATCGTTTCCAAGTGGTTCACTGTGATCTTATTAGGAATATGTGCCTCATTCAAAATCTTCATCAAGACCCTGTGATGTTCATCTGGATGTATCATCAAAGAAAAAAGAGAAATCTGAGTTGGTGTCTTCTTTAACTACTCTACAATGGAATAATCCTGCACTTTCATCTTTTTCAGGAACTCCTCAACCTCTTCCTCGATGACTGATTGCTTTACTGGCATTCGGCTATCCTTGAATGGCTTCGTTTTCCTTAATTCTTCCGGGGTGAAAAATCTCCCAGAACGAGTCAATCCTCCAGTTTCATTAACTTTTTCCTCTATTTCTTTTCCTTTGTATGTTACTATCACATGTTTGTAATTCCACGGAACAGCCTTGGCATCAACCACTGGCAGCTGGGTCACTAGTTTAATGATGATAGGGGTGATAGGAGTCCCTTTCACAATTATAACAGGCTTACTTGGAATCCCTGGTACTACCACTTTTGAACTTTCCGGACTTTCCCCAATATCTTTTGACAGCCCTTTCACGACCAACACTGGTGGTTTCGAGCTCGGCTTGTCTGTTACCCCTTCAACTGTCGAGGGCGCTGCTTTGGTAGAGTCTTGAGATTTAACCAAATTATTTTCACTAGCCTGGATCATCATGACGGACTTAGAAGACTTCTTGGGCTCCTCATCCTTGTGAACTATTCCAATCATATGCATCTCCTCATGGGCTGGCAAAGAGTTTTGGTTGATGTTTGGCGCATTTGGGCTTTGGACTACTATTTGGTTTATTTTTAATGAGTTCCTGGATTGCCCGTTGCAAATGCCAAAATTTCTCTATGTCATGCCCTGGAGCATCAGAACAATAGGCGCATCTTAGGGAATAATCGAGGTTCTATGGAGGGGAATTTGGTATCTTTGACTCAATTGGCTTCAAGACGTCCAACTGCCTTAACCTTTGAAACAGACTAGCATAGGACTCTCCAAGCGGGGTAAAGCTTATTTTCGTTGCTGCATGTCTCTCCTATAATCTGTCCTTGATCAAAAGTTTGAACCAGTAGGGTTTTGGTAGAGTTGTGGAGGTGGATAAGTGTTTTGTGGAGGTGGGTAGATATTCTACGGAGTTGGATCACGCCATTGCGGGTAATGAAAGGGTAAGCATATGATTGTGCATTGTGAACAAGGAATTGGGATGGCCTAGCTGAGTATTGGGGGTTTTGCGGGGAAAAGTAATATTGAGGTGAATTATATGGAGATTGGGTGTAGGTTTTAGGTCGGGGTCGAGGATGGGTGTATTTTGAGGTGAACCCTTCGGGCCATGCCATGATCCGGAGAAACCATAGCGACATCTTCCTTATTTTTCTTGCCTAACAAACTTCCGATACCACTATGGATTGCTTGGGTGGTTTCTTTCATAGAAGAATATCTCATGATCTTACTCAACTTGAGCCCCTCTTCCACCATTTCTCCCATCTTCAACACATCATTGAAAGACTTACCAATGGCTGAGATCAAGTGGCCGTAGTAAGTGGGCTCCAGGGATCGAAGAAAGTAGTTAACCATCTTGTCTTCATCCATCGGAGGATTGACTCGTGCAGCTTGCTCCCTCCATCGGAACCCATATTCTCTTAAGCTTTCACCGGGTTTCTTTTCCACATTGGTCAGAGTTAAGCAGTCTGGAACAATGTCTATATTATACGGAAACTGCCGATCGAAGGCCTGAGCCATATCATCCCAAGCGTACCACCTGCTAGCATCCTGGCGGGTGTACAATTCTAAAGCTGCCCCACTCAGACTTTGGCTAAAGTATGCCATTAGCAATTCGTCTTTTCCTCCAGCACCTCTCATTTTGCTGCAATAACCCCTCAGGTGAGCTACTGGATGTCCATGTCCACCATACAGGTCGAACTTGGGCATCTTAAAACCTGCAGGTAGTTGGACATCGGGGAACAAACATAAATCTTTATAGGCCACGCTCACCTGGTTTCCTAACCCTTGCATATTTCTCAATGATTGCTCCAAACTCTGTACCTTCCTAAACATCTCTTCTTGCTCTGCGTTCTTGGGTGGTTTGTCAGTTTGAACATGAGGCTCAAGTTAAAGAGTGTAAGGGTAAGGATCTGGGACTTTGAAGGTGGGATCTGGTGCATAGTAGTGGGTATCTGGAGCGGGGAATGGGGGCTCACTAGAGGATCAGCGGAGGGTATCTTGTGGAGGGGGTACCAAAATAGGAGTAGATGTCGGAGCAGAGTATGAAACTATTGCGGCTGGTGGAGCATGAAAGGTTTGGGAGGAAGTGACGGGGTGTGGTAAGGGGTAAAGCCAGGAGCGTGTTGTGGGGAAAGATTAATGGTATTGGGCATCTGGGATTGAGAGAGTGGTGGAATGGAAGTAGGGTTTTCTATGTAGTTGGTAGGGAAGGAGGGTGGAAGGTGTCCCTTAATCAAGGCTTGGCACATTTCTGCCATCTGATGCTTCAGCCTTCAGACCTCATTTTGCAGTTATGATTTCAACTCAACAATCTCCCTTGGTGGGTCTACAACTCCAGTGTCTTTTTTCTTGCTAACAATAACTATTTGACATTTTGATCGAGTGTTGTAGGGATGACTTTCCAGGATGCCAACAAACTAACCACCTTCCTGTAAATTGCATAAAAATAACCGAGGACGACACCACAAAACCAACGTATTAGCGTTAGGGCATTTATCAGACAATAATATCACATTTCATGCAATGCACCTAGCAACAATTAACAGTTCTAAAATGGCTTTGAGGGTCGCAGGGTCATATGGCATCATCCCAATTTGCTCATTTCTATCCTTCCTTCTCTTTCTTTTCCAAGATCTCTTATCACTCTTTTCTCCTTTCCTTTTTTCCTTTTTATTCTATTTTATTTTATTTGATGCAAAAATGATTTGATCGAACCCGATGTAGGTTGTCTACGCATCATGTCCCTCATGAATCAGACCAAGCGTAGTTCTGAAAAAAGTAATGGACAAAATATTCTAAGAAATCACAATCTTTTTGAATTTTTCATTTATAACTTTTTTGTTATTTTTCAAATATAAATGGGAAGTAGGATGACAAAACCTTACACCACCTAAAAGACTCAAAACTACTAGACATGACTACAAAAGGAAAGACAAACATTAGAATAGACTCATAATATAAAAAAGGCTCCTTAAGCAACTCTTGAATGCAGTAGTCCTGGGGTATCAATCATGCTCGAGCTATGGTAAAAAAATTTATACCTGAATTAGAAAAATAAGACCAAATAGATTAGATGAATCGAGATTCTATGTGAGACCACATCTCCTATTGGACACGTGCAAGATAAGATTGGGCTATTTTTGAAAATTAATCTATGTGACCAAGTGTGGATAGAGGTGTAAACTCCCCAAGATTGACCTCTAAGACATGAAAAATGCCTCACTAAGGTTTATATGGATTCTACTCCCAATGACCATGGTCAAAAATTAATTTGTTAAAATGACCCAATTTGCAAAAACGACTGATATGGACAGAAGTGGCTAAAGTTGCAAACTCAAAAGGACAGGCCTTAAAGTAATATAACACTTAGTTGTGGACTCAAAACCCTAAGATATGAGTAATTGAACCACTTTTGTGAAAATGATCCCATTTTGCAAGAACGGCCGATGTGGCCAAAAGTGGCAAGACATGCAAGATTTGACTAAGACCCCGCAAGGCCAAGAACCTAAGACTCGCTAGGAAGACCGGACCCTATGTGGGTTGCCTACGTATCGCTTTCGCGTAGTTCGGGAAGATTGGACATCGGAGAAAGCCTTAAAAAATGCAACTAATTTGGAAAAACTGTATTTTTGTCTTTTTGAAAAATGATGGAAAATGTAAAATCTTTTTGGATTTTATTTTTTCTCCTTTTTTGAATTTTGGAAAGTGATGAAAAAAATGAAAAATATTTTTTGGATTTTCTATTTTAAATTTTTTGTCTTTTTGGAAAATAATGGAAAAATTTTTTAAAAAATTGGGATTTTCTTTTTCATTTTTTTGGAAAATAAAGGGAAAAGTGTAATGTCACCTGCTTCATTTTATATTTCACCCTTAAATATTCTTACTCCGGCAAATAACCCTTTTACCCCTAAGGAGATGCAACGTGTAGCACATATGGATGATTAAATACCTCTTTGGGCCATAAGTCCATTTTGACATAATTTGGATAGGCCTCCTACACCAGGACAGAGTGCTGAGACCGAACCTTGCTAGGTTTAAATGATATGATGCGCGTATGCATGACCTAAAGGCTGACTTATGGTTGGAGTTTACTAGACAAGGCGATTCAGGGCGGTACGTGATCGATGGCGGCTGCTCTAGCTTTCCGCCCACTCCACACTCCCACGCCACCCCCCTAAAGACACGGGTCACTCACAAAAAAGCCGTGTACACTCAAACGTACTTTAAAAGACTTGTTGCAGAAAGAAGACTCGGGGTTATGCAAATGATGACAGTTATAAAGCAGTAAACACATAAAGCTCAAATTGTAAACACATAAGCAATTAGCAAATATAGCAAAAATATAAAAACATAATAAAATTTAAGTAAAGCTAATGAAAAAAACATAAAATCCTCAATCGAATATTCTAAAAGCCAACAAAATTAAGTACTTGCTCGAACCAGCGATTCTCCAACAAAGTCGCCAGAGATGTCACACCCACTTTTTTTTAAAACAAACTCTCACTTAACCCTCTTATATAAATAAAAAGATTTTAGTAAAAGCTTGAAAAGGGTTTTTCAATTATGAAAGTGACAAAAATTGTTCAAAAGGAAATAACTCAGAGTCGCCACCTGGCATTTGATTTCGGTGTGTTAGGCCACCATTTTTTTAGAAAAATAATTTTCTTTTAAAACACTTGGAATCAAAACAAAGTCTGCACCATAGATTTGGGTAAGGGAATTTATTTGACTCGGGGAGAAGGTGTTAGGCATTCCCGAGTCCCGTAAAAATTACGGTTGCGTACTCGACTTAGTTGGCTTATAGAATATTCGAATTGAGATGAAAACAAAGATATAAAATAAAGAATGAAAAAAAAAGCACACAAGAAGTTCGAGGTCATTCCTACCTAATAAAGAAAAAGAAAATAAAACCAACACTAAAAATACTACGAATTCCACTTTAGGCCTCCAAATACAAGTACATTGGGGCAATACCCCGGAATAAAATATATACAAGTCCTTAAGGGCATTCCCCGGATAAATATAACTAAGGGAACGACCTCTCGCCTTGAATCAAACAAAAATCCTAAAGATTGACTATCCGGGTGATAACGGCCTAAGCATGCTTCTAGCGAGTAAAATAAACAAATGAGAGAAAACTAAAGCATGTACCAATTTAATTATGTTTGGATTTTTTTACACAACCATGTTCATCCATTTGATCAAATTGTTCTCATCAAATATTGACAAAGAAACGTCGAACAAAATAATTATTCAAATGGCACATACTACTAGTAATAGGTGTACGACTAAACCAAGAATTAAAAGGTAAATCAAATAGATAAAATGATAAGAACTATGAGGCACTTCCCTAGACAAACCAACGTCCTAACTCAATTCAAAGTTCAAATATTAAAGTATTTCACTAGTTCTACTCAAATGCCACCCACGTCACATGCTTCGCAAAAAGAACTCCTTGAACATGGTTGAAAGAAAAGCATAAAAAGTTAAACATTCACACAAACTACCAATTGTATTTGCACGATAACATACATCTAGTAGCCACAGAACCTAACCCAGACCCTGGTTAAGTTCTTGACCCCAATAAAACTTTCAACCCCAAAATCACAAACTCAAGCAGGTTAATCTCATATCAGATACCTTTATCCAAAATTTTACTGTCCCCCAAAGTACGTTAAAAAATTTAAAGGACCTCCAATTTATCAAACACAACAACTGACCCTTCAATAACAAAGATCATGGAATTTCCGATCGGATGCAACTTCAAAACTTTGTACCAACTTCTCAATCAGACCATTTCAGTTCCTTAACGTTGAACTTCTGTTGTTTAGAAATGAAACTAAATGCGGGTAGAGCCATGAAGAAGAGATAGATGAATCTAAGCCCTAATGATCCTCAAACATTTAGTTCAGTTACACATTGAGACACCATCACAGACATTCCATTGTTATCCCATTCAACTTGATTAGGCCAGCCGAACAAGCTTACAATATCGAAGGCAAAGAATCAGTCGTTTTAAACTTATTCATGTAAATGATCGCTTAATCAACAGAAAGAGTGAAGTGCGAAACATTTTGCGATTTCAAACAGGGAAGTCGATCAACTTAAACCTCACCAAATGGATATAACATTCTGAATCTAACGAGTAAATATTCTGCCACTTTTGATGCCCAAGAAACTAGTTCAACCACAAGGCAACAGCAGAACTCCTCAACTGAATCTCAATGTAAAAGCCATTCAAAATCTAGCATGGATACTAACAACCATTTGAAACACATGAAACATAGCAGAATACAAACCAACAAAAGTATTAGATCATACGTCAATAAGTCAAAGATGAATGAATATAATCTAGAGGCTCGAATACAATCTGGAAGTTCCCGTATTCAGTTACTCCTATTTAGACAACAATATATTGCATCGAACAACAAGCATGGAGCGAAAAACCTCTTTCAAACACAAGTCGCAATCAGAAACCGACTCCGAACACAGCTTCTACTAAAATACAATCAAATATCTATCACTATGGAGGTTAGTTCCTTATAGCTCTTATTACTCTAAAGGATACCAACGAGTGAGATAATTAGTGGAAGAAATGCACCTGAAAACTGGAATTTTAATTTCTCCAAAGGTTCAGCAGTTACACGAGCAAAACAAAATTGCGGCTACAACGGGAACTCGAATTGGACAGGAGCTTGGACGGAACTTCAGATTGGTGACTGATATCGAACCTCATATCTCTGCAAAACTCCATTTCAAAAAAGAAAACAGAAGAAGGAACTGATTTTTTCTTCTTTTTATGTATTTTTTGACTGAAGTAAAATTCGAATTAGAAGAAACTAATTTTTTTGTTCTTTTTATATATGAAAACGAAAAACACAGAATCAAATAGCACTCAAATGAGAACTCTAATTTTCGAGTGAATTGAAATTTGAAGAACCAACAAAAATCTGAAAACCCTAGCCTTTTCCTCTCACCTTCTCTCTCTAAAAAACACCCGTTTGAAAACGAGCTCCAAATATATATAGAAGCTCTAGCTTCCATGCTTGCTCTCCAAGCCAACCAATCCAAAAAATTCCTGATTTGTGCTCTTTTTTGACTAATTTTGGATAAAATGGAAGGATAGAATTTTTGTAATTCAAATCCTACGCCTCTCATTCTTTCCAAAGTTCGTCCAAAAGATGAAAGAAAATCGTGTGAGGAAACGAGGATATTCTCTGTTGTCAGAGTTTGTTGAGATTTTGATGACGTGAATGTGAGAGATAAGGGGAGAATAGGGGGGACCATGGGGGACCAGCTGAGGTGGACACCGAAAACATAATTTTTCCGGCGGATTGAGGGATGTTGGCAACGGCAGAAACTTAGAGATAGGGGGTGGGCGCTGCTTTGGGTTTCTTTAGGTTTAGGGTTTGTAGGAAATGAAGATTTTATATGGGGTGTGGGAAATTAATCTTGACCTTAGGATTAGAGGGGTTGGACGACCAGAATTTACAATAAAAAATGGGGCGAGTCAGCAGGTTGGTCGACGGGTCTGGAGCGGGTTAGCATGCTTTAAGAGTTGGGTTGTTGATTTGGGCTTCAAAAATGTGCAAAATTGGGCCAAAATGACTAAATATTCAAATTAAATACCTATAAAACTCTAAATTAATTTGATAAACTATTATTATTAAAAATAAAGCTAAAATTTATATTTGAAACTGTTTTTGGTATTTTTAAGAATTAAATTAAGAACAAAGTATAAAAACCGTGACACACTTTGCCTAATACTATTATAAAAGATACTAGTGAAATAAAAATAAAAATAAACATATCAAATAAGATAAATTGAAACTTTCTCTTCTGTTTTTTTGTTTCTTTTTTTAACATAAAATACTAAAACTAACTTTAAAACTGTGCGAGTCAAAAATTACTTGTCTACATGGTTGAACAATAAATCACTCGTAGCGAGCCGGTAGTAGAAAGATCGAACGGTAATGGCTCGAGGACAGATCCCATGATTATGCGGATGCTCAAGGAGCTCACCAAAAGAATCGAGTGGGGGGAAAATATTGAAGATAATGACAAAAAAGTAGAGACATATAACTCCCGTGTAGATCTATTACCAGGGCACCCCTGGTCTTGAAATGTTTGGATGCCAAAAAATTCGTGCAAAAGCCATTCCCTCCGAGTATGGCTCTGAAGCCCATCCCCAAGAAATTCTTTATGCCAGATATACCTAAGTACAATCGGATGAGCGATCCTAATGAGCACATCACCTCGTACACATGCAAGATTAAAGGTAATGGCTTGAATGATGATGAGATCGAGTCAGTTTTGGTGAAACGATTTGGGGAAACTTTGTCAAAAGGAGCAATAATTTGGTACCACAACTTTCCACCAAAGTCCATCAATTCATTTTCTATGTTAGCAGATGCCTTTGTAAAGGCACACACTGGGGCATTAAAGGTTGCGACAAGGAAATGAGACGTTTTTAAGATAAGACAAAGGGGTGATGAAATGCTTAGGGAGTTCATATCCCAATTTTAAATGGAGCAAATGAAATTACCACCAGTCTCATATGATTGGGCCGTGCAAGCTTTTACTAGGGGTTGAACGAGTGGAGTTCGATCGCGTCATGATAGTTGAAGCAAAATATGATCGAGTATCTAGCTGTGACTTGGGCGGATCTATATAATCGTTACCAATCAAAGAGTAGGATTGGAGATGACTAGTTGAGAGCCCCCTCGATTTTAGTTCATCCAAATAGATTGGTAGTATGTCCCCGGAGGATACAAACAGGGAACAGTATCATCCATATGTTGCAGATTGAAGAAACAACGATTCGGGGAACGATCCTCTTTAGAATGATGTAAGAAATGATCAAGGATAGAATTTTTGGGGACTTATTGGTAAGAATCATTTTGATAAACATACCGATCCCACAAAATCACATCGGTTGTCAGAGTATAATTTTTGTGTTAATGCATCAGGGATAGTATCGGCCATTGGAAGGATCCAAGACATCAGGTGGCCCAGGCCTATACACACTGATCATTCCCAAAAAATATAAAATTGATGTGTAAAAATCATGGCACACATCTCCATATGAGTGAAGGCTGCAGGCAGTTGAAGGGGGAGGTAGCTCGATTGTTCAAAAGAGGGTCATCTTCTAGAGTTTCCCAATGATTGAGCTAAGAATCACTTCGAGAAAGAGATGCAAACATGTAATTTATATGATCGTTGGCGATGTCAATGTTCCATAAGGGTCTATTTCAAACATACCAAGGTGTCGATCACCAGAGAAAAACAAACTCGGAGTTATGTACCCGAGGGCGTCCTATTGTTCAATGACAAGGAAGCGGACGACATATCTCAACCTTACTTTGATGCCCTGGTAATTTCTATTTTATAAAAAAAATTCAAGTTTAATGTATTCTAGTGGATCCAGGTAGCACTGCAAATATAATCAGACCAGGGGTCGTAGAGCAACTCGGCCTGTAGGACAAAATTGTTCTTGCATCTAGAGTCCTAAATGGCTTCAACATGGCAAGCAAAACAATGAAGGGGGAGATAATCCTACAAGTGAACGTGGCCGAGACCATCCAAGATAAAAAAATCTATGTCATCGAAGGCAACATGATATATAATGCACTACTCGGGAGGCCATGGATCAACAACATGAGGGTAGTACCATCGACCCTTTATCAGATGATGAAATTCTCAACAATGGATAAAATAGTTTACGGGGAACAGCATGGTGCAAAAGAAAATGAGGTGACACCAATACTAGCGCCTTCGATCTCGAAAAAGTCAAGCACCAAATATAAGCAAATGACCAAATAGCAATCACCGTCCCCTGCCTCGATCGAATCGGAAAAACATGTAATCGAAGAAGAAAAAGAGGATTTCCTTACTCCTCGAATTTTTGTTGTTCCTGAAGAATCAGATATAGCCAAACCAATAGCTGAAGAACTCAAACAGGTCATACTGATCGAGTATATGCCCGAGAGAAAAGTATACCTAGGAATGAGGTTAACCCTGGAACTCAAGAAAAAACTCATTCAATTTCTTATCGATAATATGGATTGTTTTGCTTGGTCGCATTTAGACATTACAGGGATCCTACAAGAAATAAAAATACACCGGCTACGCCTCGACCCCAGGTTCAAACCAGTAAAGCAAAAAGGAAGGCCCCTGTCCGAGGTGAAACATGCATTTATAAAGGATCAGCCGATCAGGTAACTATACATCTTTAAATAGGTTCCATTCGGGAGGTAAAATACCCTGAGTGGTTATCCAATGTAGTTGTAGTCCCTAAAAAGGGAACTAACTTAGAATGTGCGTATATTATAAAGATTTAAACAAGACATGTCCAAAAGACACTTTTCCACTGCCTAACATCGATCGCATAATCGATGAGACGTCCGGCCATGAGATCCTTACCTTTCTCGATGCCTACTCTGGGTACAAACAAATTCAAATGAACCTGGAGGACCAGGAAAAGACCTCGTTTTTCACTTACTTAGGAACATACTGTTACAATGTAATGCTCTTCTGGCTAAAAAATGCTGCAGCTACATACCAACGCCTAGTTAACAAAATGTTCGAGGAATAGATAGGTAAATCAATAGAAGGTTACATTGACGATATGTTGGTTAACTCCCTACGCGCAAGGGACCATTTAACTCATTCACAGGAAATATTCAAAAACCTTGAGAAAGTACAATGTGAAGCTTAACCCCAGAAAAATGTTCCTTTGGGGTTGGTTTGGACAAGTTCCTTGGCTTCATGGTATCAAATCGGGGAATCAAAATAAACCCTGACAATATTGAGGCCATCACAGATATCACTATCTTAGATAGTGTAAAAGGTTTACAAAGGTTAACAAGATGGATAGCCGCCTTGGGCTAATTCATTTTGAGGTTACCAGATCGAAGGCACATGTTCTTTTCCCCGCTAAAAAAGAAAAGAATTTTACATGGAGCCCAAAATGCCAGCAAGTATTGGAGGAATTGAAGCGATATTTATCGAGCCCACCTCTGCTCACACTCTGAAGGTAGATGAAAATTTTTACTTATATTTGGTAGTGCCCGAGATAGCGGTAAGTGGTGTACTAGTTTGAGAAAAGAAAGGTACACATTTCCCTATCTATTATGTAAGTCGAACTTTAGGAGATGCCAAAACTAGATATCCAATCTTAAAAAAAATTAGCACTTGCATTAATAAGCGCATCTAGAAAGCTAGAGCCATATTTCTAGTGTCACCCGATATGTGTGTTAACCACTTGTCCTCTCTAAAATGTTATGCGCAAGCCCGAGTTATCAGACCGATTGGCCAAATGGGCAGTCGAACTTGGAAGGCACGATATCAAATATCAACCCCGAACGGCTATCATGTCTCAAATCTTAGCTGACTTCATGGCTGATTTTACACCAACCCTCGTAACCGAAGTGGAAAAAGAAGTTTTGCTAAAATTGGGTGCATCATCGGGGGGTATGGACCCTCTTCACGGACAGTGCCTCGAATGTGAAAGGTTTCAGACTTGGTATCATTTTGAAGCCACTACAGGTAACATTATTGGACAATCAATTAGAATTTCCAAGTTGACTAATAATGAGGCCGAGTATGAGGCAATGATTGCAGGTCTCGAGCTAGCTAAAACCTTGGGGGTACAAGTCATTAAAGCCAAGTGCAATTCTCTGTTGGTGGTGAACCATGTAAATAAAAGCTTCGAAGTTCGAGAGGATAGGATGCAAAGATATTTAGACAAGCTACAGGTAACTTTGCACCACTTCAAGGAGTAGACTCTAGATAATGGGCCTCAATAATAAAACAGTGACGTGATGCACTTGCTAACTTGGGGTCATCAATTTAAGAAGATATATTATCCCCGGGACTGTTTTCCAATTATCGAGATATGTGGTCCAGGAGGGTCATAGAGAGATAATTTCTAAAAGTTTGACTTGGGATTGGAGGAATAAGTATATCAAATATCTGAAAATGGAAAGTTCCCATCGGATCATAAAGAGTCGAGGGCTCTATAAACCAAGGCTGCTAGGTTCACATTAGATAAAGATGGAACATTATACATGAGGATGTTCGATGGACCATTGGCAGTATGTTTAGGGCGGGGGACACCGATTATGTTTTACGAGAAATCCACGAAGGCACTTGAGGAAATTACTCTGACGTTGAGTCTCTGATTCGCAAAATTATTAGAGCAGAGTATTACTGGGATAGCATGAAAAAATACATTAAGGAATTTGTTAGAAAGAGCGATAAATTTCAAAGGTTTGCACTGATGATTCATCAGCCCGGAGAACAATCACTTAGGTATGTCCCCATTGCCTTTCATGAAATGGCGAATGGACATCGTTGGCCCTCTACTAATGGCCCCAGGTAAAGCTAATTTCATTTTGTTTATGACTAACTACTTTTCTAAATGGGTGGAAGCACATGACCTAGAGAAAGTCTAAGAAAAAAAAGTTATTGACTTCATTTTGGACAACATTGTGTGTCGATTTGGGATACTTGCCGAAATCGTATGCAATAACGGGGAATAGTTCGTCGGCAACAAGGTAATGGAGTTCCTCGAAGAACACAAAATAAAGAGGATCTTATCAACATCGTACCACCCGATCTGGAACGGATATGCCGTATCAACAAACAAACTATCATTCAAAACATAAAGAAACAGTTGAACAACGCAAAACAAAAATGGAGAGAAGTTCTACCTGAGGTTCTTTGGAAAAATAGAACGACCTCGAAGTCCAACACATGGAAAACCCTGTTCTCTTTAGTTTATGGCTCCGAGGCCTTGATTCCAGTTGAGATCAGGGAACCCATCACTAGATTTTGACATGCATCGGAGGAATCAAATCACGAGACCATGAATACTAGCCTCGAGCTATTAGATGAAAAATGAGAAGCGGTACTTTTTCGGATGGCCACGCAGAAACAATAACTCGAGAGATATTATAACAGACAGACCAACTTTCGATACTTTAGAATCGGGGACTTAGTTCTACGAAAAGTCACCCTCAATATTCATGACCCTAATGATGGGAAACTAGGCCTGAATTGGGAAGAACCGTAACGTGTCATAGGAGTAATTGGTAAAAAGTCTTACAAACATGGCACAATAGAAGGCGAACAATTGCCAAACAATTGGAACGTATCACTACTCAAATGATATTACTACTAAGATATAACCTTCTCTTTTCCTCGGTTTGTATTTAAGACTAAATCATTGTAGATGTTCGATCGAAGACATCGATGGCACCTTTCTGCGGAAAGGCCTTAGGTTTTAAAGCATGGTTTGCACTCTTTTCCCCTTAGATCAGATTTTATCCCAAATGGGGTTTTCTGGTGAGGTTTTAAATGAGCTAATAGATATATGCTACCTAGGGAGAATTCAATAGTATCCAAGGGTTCTTTTCAATCAACCTCGAATACTGGGGGCATCACCCTCGGAGGTTATATTTTCAAGAAAAATAATTCACCCTAAACGGGCCTCGATAGGAAAATTTTATAACAATCTAACTAGGTTTTTTGCTTTCTAAAACCCCGTTACCCTAAATATGACTTCCCGTACTTGCTTTTACTGACTTATGACTTCCAAGGATGGTTCAGGATCTGGAAGAATTTGGGTTGAAATCGGAACACTTTGTCCCTTAAGGTTGGCTAAAAGGCTAAGTTTTACTTCGGTCAATATTTTGAGTAAACTACCTCGGGATCAGGATTTTAATATTCCAACAGGTTTGTATGATGATTTGGACTTGAGCATATTTCTGTATCGGGTTTTGGATAACCCGGGAGATTTTTGGTACCTAATAGTGAAAGTTAATTCCTTAAGGATTTTGAAGTTCTTTAAATTTGATTTGGAGTGGGTGTTTATGAATGGAATACTGATATCGGGAATAGTTTCATAATGCCATTTATAATTTGCATGCAGAATTTGGTGTCAATCTGAGTAGTATAAGTGTATTTCGTCACATTGGAAGTAAATTGAAGAACTTGAAGTTCATAAGTTTGAATCAATTTGTTTTAGGGTGTGATTCCTAGTTTTAGTGTTGTTTCCGGTGTCCCAAGGTTTCGAGCTAGTCCGTTTTATTATTACAAACTTGTGGGTATGTTTAGGCAAGGCCCTGGGAGCCCCGAGTGCCAATCGGATGAGGCTCGGATGTAGTTGAAAATTTTGGACAAGTACTAAATTCCCAGCTTCTGTCATAATCGAACCTGCAATTGGTCAGCGGCAGATGCGAGCTCGCAGGTGCAAGTTTTGTCTCATAGAGGCGGCCATGGGTGGCCAACCCATAACTGTAGGAGCGACTCTTTCCCTAAGAATCCTTCCACAGAAGTGGTGGGCCTTCCGCAGAAGCAGCCCAGCCGGCCCAATGACGCTCCCCAGAAGCGGACCATTTTCGCAGATGCGGTTGGTGTAGGTGCGGCCCAGAACCGCAGATACAAAAATCGCTGAAGGTAGTGGCCTTCATTTAATAACGGGATTTTTTTCATCTTTGACACATTTTAGTCCATTCTTGGGCTATTTGTGTCAAAAGGGGAGATTTCAACTTAGCATTGCAAGGTAAGTTATTTCTACTTAATGTAAGTTTAATACCTAGTTTATGGGTAGATTACAATATATAAATTAGTAAAAATTATGGGTTTAGAGTAAAACCTAGGGTTTTGATGAAAATGAGATTTAACCATGAAATTCATTATAGAATGAAATAAAATCATATATTCTTGATCTTTAGGTTATGAGTAACAACTTTCTTCAAAAATTTCCTGAATTCGGTCATGTGGGCCCTAGGGTAAATTTTAGGAACCTTGCATTAAGGGTTGGGAAATCATTTTAATAGTTAGAATATGAACTCTTGAGCATGTATTGACTAGTTGTTTCCCCATTTGAATTGTTTTGGATCGCTCGGCTCTGATTTGTGGGTTTGGGCGCTCTTGAATTTGAAAGTAAGCTTTGGGGCAAGGTAAGTCTCCTTTCTAACTTTGTAAGAGGAAATTAACCCCATAGGTGAATTAAATAAATGCATGTGACTATCTGTGGGGGCTACGTAGTGACGAGAGTCTGTACGTAGCTACTATTATGCTAATTGTACGTGTAGTTTATGACTCGTATCATGCTATAATTGTATGTGTTTGCATCTTTACTTGCTACTAAGATCACTTAGGTCATGCTAGAAATTGGTAAATAAATATAAATGGCTATACTCACTTACTTGAGAATTTGTATGAATTATTTGACTATAAATGGGCAATGTGTGCTTCCTTGATAATTAATTTTTATCTGAGGATCGGGTCAAGCACCTCGGTAGTGAGTATATGCATATATGGTTCGCTCTATTCGACCCTCTGGTAGTGCACAATTTAATATTACATCAAATCGGGTCGTTTAACCTCGGCACAATGTGCGCATGTTATTTGCGTGGAACTTTTCGTGATTTAAACTGCTTAAATGCTTTGAAATATAACTTATTACATGATACGAATGAAATTGATATGTTGTTAAGAAAGAATATATTATTTCTCCTTGTTCTTGGACTGTCATTATATTCATGCTTAGCGTAACACTTAAACTGTATTATTATTATTATTATTATTATTATTATTATTATTATTATTATTATTATTATTATTATTATTATTAACCATAGTAGGTGTCAAGTCGACCCCTCATCACTACTTCTTCGAGGTTAGGCTGGATACTTGCTGGGTACATATTGTTTATATACTCATACTACGCTTTTGTACTTAACTGTACAAGATCTGAGACAGGTGCATCTAGCTACCCGCCCGGCTCGCATACCTGATATATGATCGAGATCTTACGGCGAGCTTCCCCCTTCTGAGTCGTTCGGCAGCATACCAGAGTATCTCCTTTTATTATTACTGTCTATTCTATTTCAAGAAGTAGGGTAGTTGTATTCTGTACATTCCACTAGTTGTCCTTGTACTTGTGACACTAGGTCCTGGCACACACATTAGTAGACTATTACTTTTGGGTTGTACTTATATTATTATGAATTTGTTAATTATCGACTGTTTGAATTCAAGTTATGTAAATTATAATATTTTTTATTAAAATAAATGAGAACTCACTAGTTGATTAGAGTTGTCTTGCCTAACAACAGTTTTGGGTGCCATCAGGATCTATAATAGAATTTTGGTCATGACAACTTTGTAATGGGCCAAACGGTCAGATGAACTGTGTCCATATAGAATAGTTGAGCCCCAATGACAAAATTTGTATGAATGTATGATTTTTCAAAGAATTATTCTTTCTATGTCAAACACTTTGTGCCAAAAAAAAGTCTACTATTATACGAGCTCCATACTGGTGATTCGGCAAAAAATGGCTCAAGGGCCAAAACACAATACACCTCGAATACTCGGGGACCGTCATCGACATTCAACACATTAGAGTATCTAAAATCGAATTTATAAGACCTCAAAGAGGCATCACTTAATGCAAAGTCCAAGGCCAGCATACTCGGGGACAAGCCTTTCGAACAAGTTCAAAAGGTTATTGGGAAACAAGTCCAAGAGAACACCCAATGACTACAGAAATGTTAAAGGCTACAGCAAAATAACTGGCTTAGAGAGGTCTGAATTCTGCAATAAAAACAGGCCTTCGATTTATCAATAAACCGGTTAAATAAAGGATACCCTCAGTAGAATAATCAAAGAGTCCGGATTCGATAAAATAAGCCCTCGAAAAGCCTTAAGATGTATCAAGTTATTTAAATACAAACAAATGCAAAGGCACTAAAACCAAAGGGTCTTGATCAACACCGAACCCTCAAAAAACACAATGGGTGAAAAATGCGTGCCAAGGCATAAGCAAATTTTTCTAAGTCTGCTAAGCTAAATGTCAAGACCCTAGTTCACCAATTGTGAACCTGTCATGGCGGCACCTCGCGACTAGGTAAGCCTAACACATTGCGGAATTAACACTTTTACGAAATACAACAGTAGAATGCCGAATAACATAAAGAAAATGTATAGGTTTGCCGCCTGGCACATACAAATTAATACAAAATACTAAATAACCACCAAGACCCGGAAACCCACGGGCAACACAGGCTATAAGAAATCATACACTGCTCTAGTCACCGGAGTAGTCTAATACAAAAGGGATCGAAATGATAGCTAATATCTATGGATAGAATGAGAAGGAGACTCTGCGGATCTGCGAACGTCGCAGATGTATACCTCAAGTCTCCAAGATGCTCTCTGACAGCTGCTCAGATGTACCTGGATCAGCTCATGAAAAATATGCGCAGAAGAGGCGTGAGTACACCACAGCGGTACTCAATAAGTGCCAAGCCTAACCTCGGTTGGGTAGTGACGAGGAAGGTAAAGGCCCTACTGAGATAAACATAAAAATTAATATGAAATGAGTAGACAGTAGGAGTACAGTAAATCCCGAGTATCTAGCATATGTAATAAGTAGAACAGAAACAAGCTAAAAATAAAATCTACGAATACAAGAACGATCACTACGGGCTATTTATCATCAGGGATCTCCTGGTTTCGATCTCCTGGTATCCTCATCATATCCACAAGGGATCTCCAAGTATCCCAAGGATCTCTTAGTATCCTCTATTTAATCACGAGGGATCTCCAAGTATCCCGAGGATCTCCTAGTATCCTCCATTTAATCAATCCAGTGCCGGAGATCTCTTAGTATCCCGGACATCCCATCTCGGAACATAATACGTACAAGGGAACTCCCCGGATGCCATCCCGTAAACACAATCATAAACACATCGCAACAATTCAATATTGAACAGAAAGAAGCTAAGTATAGACAATAGGTAAAATCTAGAGTCTAGCATGCTTCACAAAAAGGCAGATATTGCAATTTAGCCAAATAGAGCAAATAAGTTACAAACATGCTTTCCCTAAGCTAAACAAGTAAAATTTGCATTTTTAACAGTTATATATGTGAAGAAACACAGTCTAAATAAGTCAAGTAAGGTGAATTTTCAACAATTAGCACAACTACACGCCTGTCACCTCGCACACAAGGCATTTAAATGACAGTCAAGATATCCTAAGGAGAGATCACGAGTATCCGACTCCGAGTGGCCCAAATCTATTCAAAATAATTACATATTGTAAATAACATCGCAAGTAACTAATTCCACTATTAAAATTAAAGCTAAGGTGGCAAAAATAAATAAAATAACAAAAACGCCCCTGAGGCCAATGTCTCGGGATCGAATAATTTTCACATTCTCAGAAATCTCGTACTCTCACGGGTCTAAACATATAAAAATCTCCCAAATCGGAGGTCAAATGCCCCTTCAAAACTCAATAGTTTAGCCAAAGCAGTTTTACCCAAATTATCCAATTTTTTATCCTAGATTCGAATTTAAAAGATAGATTTAACCACAAATTGATGGAACATAACTAAAAAGGATCATAGAAATGTTACCCAATAATCTCCTTTTCAAAGCCCTCTCAAAATCGCCTTTGCCCGAACTCAAACTTAATTTTTCAATCTCTGAAATTAAGCCTCGGATAAAACCTTTAACATCACAGTGATTTCTGCTTTTGCGGTCCAGGGACCGCTTCTGCGGTCCCTCTTTTTTGGAGAAGCCAACCCTTTTTGCGGTTTTCTTCAAAAGCTGACCTATCGCTTCTACGGTACATCAATTGCAAAAGCGAGTCCACCTCTGCGGAACTTATACCGCTTCTGCGGTTCTTGGCCTTTTGCCCAATTTTGCATCTGTGGTGCCCAAGCTGCTTCTACGGCTCTGTTTCTGCGGTTCCCAAGCCGCAGAAACAAAAATACCAGAAGTCTGAAGTCTTGAGGTGCTACACACTTTAGAATTTCTTCCGTTAACAATCCAAAATCATCTCGAGGCCCACGGGACCTCAACCAAAAGCACCAATACCACCTAATACCTTATTAAAACTTGCACCAATCCTTAAGACACCTAAAACAACACCGAAACCTCGACCAAATCAAAGATTCAAGTCTAAGAACTTCAAGTTCATCCAAAACACGCTTTCGATTCAAAACCTAATCGACACTCATCTGATTGACCTGAAACTTTGCACGCACGTCCCAAATGACATGGTGGTGCTACAGCAAATTACGGAATTCCATTCCGACCCTCGGATCAAAATTTCACTATCGGACCGAAAACTTCAAAACTCTTTCTTTTGGCATTTCAAGCCTAAATGAGCTATGGACACCCAAAATACATCCAGAACACGCTCCAGACCTCGAAATCACCTAACGGATCTAACGGAACCATCGGATTTCCATTCCGAGGTCATCTTCACACTGTTCTAAATACAGACCAATTCTTTACACTTATGCTCTCATTTAGGGACTAAGTGTCCCAAAACACTCTGAATTGTCACACCGAACGTCTCGACAAATCAAAGACGACCGGTCGGGTTGTCACATCCTCCTACACTTAAACATTCGTTGATCACCTTAACCTTCTCGACCGCATCCTGAAACAAATCAGTGCCCAATAGCCTGGCCTCACATAGCTCGAACCAACCCACCAGGGATCTACATCTCCTACCATATAAGACCTCATGCAACGCCATCTGAATACTTGGCTGATAATTGTTGTTGTACGCAAACTCATCCAATGGCAAGAACTGATCCCAAGACCCTCTAAACTCAATAACGCACGCACGGAGCATATCCTCAAGAATCTGAATAGTGCACCCGAACTATACGTCTGTCTGAGGGTGAAAAGTTGTACTTATAGTCACTCGGGTACCCAACTCATGGTGGACGGCTCTCCAGAACCGTGATGTAAACACTGAACCCCTGTCTGTGATGATAGAAATTGGAATGCCATGCAGACAGACAATCTCCCTGATATAAATCCCCGTTGACCTCTCCGCTGAGTAAAAGGTACACACTGGAATGAAATAAGCGGACTTGGTCAGCCGATCCACAACAACCCAAATAGAATCAAATTTCTTCGTTGTCAGAGGGAGACCAGTTACAAAATCCTTCGTGATCTTCTCCCATTTCCACTCTAGAATCTCTATCTGCTGGAGTACCCCTCCCGGTCTCTGGTGCTCAGCCTTTACCTGCTGATAGTTGAAGCATATAGCTACAAACTTTGCTATGTCCTTCTTCATCTGCCTCCACCAATAATGCTGCCTCAGATACGGATACGTCTTTGCGGCACCCAGATGGATGGAGTACCGCGAGCTATGGGCCTTGGTCAATATCAACTCTCGAATATCATCAATATCGGGTACACAGATCCGACTCTGCATCCTCAATACCATGTCATCTCTAATTATCACATCCCTAGCATCGCCATGCTAAACCGTGTCCCTGAGGACAAGCAAATGAGGGTCATCATACTACCGCTCCCTGATACGATCAAACAATAAAGTCCGAGAAACCACACAGGGTAGAACCCTACTGGGCTTCGAAAGGTCCAATCTCACAAACTGACTGGCTAAAGACTGAACATCCATTGCCATAGGTCTCTCTTAAGCTGGTAAATATGCCAAAATCCCCAAACTCTCCGCTCGGCAACTCAAGGCATCGGCACCACATTGGCCTTGCCCGGGTGATAAAGAATAGTGATATCATAATCCTTCAGTAGCTCCAACCATCTCCTCTGGTGAAAGTTCAGATCTTTCTGCTTGAACAAGTGTTGTAAACTTCGATGATCCGTATAAATCTCACAAGGCACGCCGTACAAATAATGACACCATATCTTTAAGGCATGAACAATAGCAGCTAACTCAAGGTCATGTACATGATATTTATTTTCATGCACCTTCAGCTGTCTGGACGCATAGGCAATCACCCTACCGTCCTGCATCAACACCACTCCAAGTACTACTCGTGAGGCATCACAATAAACTGCATAAGACCCTAAACCAGTAGGCAAAATCAGAATAGGGGTTGAAGTCAAATCCATCTTGAGCTTTTGGAGCTCGCCTTACACTCGTCTGACCACTGAAAAGGAGCACCCTTCTGGGTCAATCTAGTCATAGGGGCTGAAATCAATGAGAAACCCTGCATAAAATGATGGTAATACCCTGCCAGGCTAAGGAAACTGTGGGTCTCTATAGCTGAGGAGGGCCTGGACCAACACTGCATGGACTCCACCTTCTTCGGATCTACCCGAATGCCCTCACTCGATACCACATGGCCTAGGAATGACACAGAACTTAACTAAAACTCACATTTTGAGAACTTTGCATATAATTTCTTTTCCCTCAGGGTCTGAAGCACTGCCCTCAGGTTCTGCTCGTGATTTTTTCAACTCTGGGAGTATACAAGAATATCATCTATGAAAACAATGACAAACGAGTACACTGTGCATCAAATGCATAAAATTTCCTGGGCCGTTGGTCAAACCAAATTACTTGACAAGGAACTCGTAATGACCATACCGAGTACTGAAAGCAGTCTTCGGGATATAGGCTCCCGAATCTTTAGCTGGTGATAACCTGAGCGCAAATCAATCTTAAAAAACACATGTGCGCCCTGAAGTTGGTCAAATAGATCATCAATACAAGGCAAAGGATAATGGTTCTTCACTGTAACATTGTTCAACTGAGGATAATCGATGCACATGCGCATATAGCCATCTTTTTTCTTTACGAACAAGACATGAGCACCCCAATGTGAAACACTGAGTCAAATAAAACCCTTATCAAGAAATTCCTGTAATTGATCCTTCAATTCCTTCAACTCAGGAGGATCCATGCGGTAAGGAGGAATGGATATGGGCTGAGTGCCCGGCAACAAATCAATACCGAAATCGATGTCCCGATCGAGTGGCATACCCGGAAGATCAGCTGTGAACACATTAGGGAAATCTCGTACCACTGGAACAGAGTCCACAGAAGGGGTATCAACACTCACATCTCTCACATAAGCTAAATACACGGTTCACCCCTTTTCAACCATACACTAAGCATTAAGAAAGGATATAACTCTACTGGGAGTGTGATCAAAAGTACCACTCCACTCAATACGTGGAATACCTGGCATAGCCAGCGTCACGGTCTTAGCGTGACAGTCAAGAATAGCATACTTGGGAGACAACCTGTCCATGCCCAGATAATATTGAAATCAACCATATCAAGTAATAAAAGATCTGCCCTGATCTCAAAACCACGAATAGTAACAAAAAATGATCGATATACGTGGTCCACAACAAGGGAATCTCCCACGGGAGTAGAAACATAAACAGGAGAGCTCAAGGTCTCTCGGGTTGTACCCAAATACGGAGAAAAATAAGATGACACATAAGAATAAGTAAGATCCTGGATCGAATATAACTGATGCCTCTCTGTGACTAACCAATATAATACATGTGATAACATAATTGGAGGCGACAGCCTCGGCACGATCAGGAATAGCATAAAATTTGGCCCAGACCCTCCCTCGAGGGAGACCTCTATCTCGCCGATCTCCGTCCCTGGCTGGCTGGGCAGGTGGGGTGGCAGCTGGAGTTGGAACGATGGCCTTAGAATCCCGCTGGGTACACTGCTACTAAGAATGCTGTAGAGGTGCACTCCTCCCAAGCCCAGGGTTATCCCTCGCTATATGAAAGGTATCCCCGCACTCATAACAAGCTCTGAGAGGGCGGAGTCACTTTGACTGACTGGGCTCAACCCTACTAGACTGCCCTCTGGAAGTACCCCCCACGGGAGGCACACTGGAAACTGGAGGTGCATAATAAGGATCCTGAGATTTGGGAGGAGCTGGAGTACTGTTGGATGAAGGAACAACTGAGTGAACTGGGCGACCCGTATAGCCACTACCATGATGTCATGCTGATGATATAGGGTACCGGAGTAATAACCCGACTCTCGAGACCTCTTGGCCTCTCTCTCCTCTCGCTCTTTGGCGTGCATACCCTCTATCCTCCTGGCTATGCTCACTACCTGCTGATAAGGTATATCCATCTCCAACTCTCGCGCCATGACAGACTTGATGGGAGTTATAAGACCCTCAATAAACTAGCGAACCCTCTCACGAATAGTAGCCACCAAAGCAGGCGCGTGCCTGGCCAACCTAGTATAATGAATGGCATACTTAGAGACAGTCATAGGGCCCTAGCACAAATGCTCAAACTCCACATGCCATGCATCTTGGAGGCTCTAGGAAATAAACTCCCTATGAAACATATCTGAAAACTGAGTCCAAGTCAGGGAGGAAGCCTCATCCGGGCTGTCTAACCAAAGGTGCGCCACCAGTCATAGGTGGCTCCCCGAAGCTGGAAAGCTGCGAAACCCAGCTTGATGCAGTGATACCCATGGTGCGAAAGATGCAGTGATAATCGTCCAAAAATCCCAAAGCATCATCTGTAGCTAGTCTGCTGAAAATATGAGGGTCATACTTCTTGAACCTCTCCAAACTACGCTGCTCATCCTCAGAAGCAGGTGCCCCATCCTCGGGCTGAACCGGTACTGCAGGCTGGACAGGAATAATATCTGGAATCTGTATCATATGCACCCTCTGCTCTGGAGTGCGGGTTGCAAGAGTCTAGGCTCCTCCCTCGGCCTGGGACGTAGCTGCAGGAAGGGAAAGTACCTCTGCATGTGATACCGTAGTATACATGCTCATAAACTGTGCCAATGCCTCCTGATTAGCTGGAGTAGTGGTGGTTGTAGGCGTGTCAAGTGCCTGAGTCCTGGCTAGATCCGCTGGTGGTACCTCGGCGGCTGCTTGCGTAGGTGCTCTGCCTGCACCCCGCGTGCGTCCACGACCCCTGCCCCGGCCACTGCCTCTAGCAGCTGCAGGAAGGGGTGTGGGTGCTTGATCATCCTTTGTCGTGTGTGTCCTCACCATCTGTGAGAGAATAGAAGACAAAAGTTTAGAGTCGATGTAAAAAATATAGCACGACAAAGAATTATATGAAGTGAAGATTTTTCCTAAACAGTTACACAGCCTCCCATAGATAAGTGCAGACGTCTCTGTACCGATCAGCGAGGCTTTAATAAACCATCATGTGTCCCATGACTCCTATGAACCTAGAGCTCTCATACCAACTTGTCATGTCCTTAGTTCACCAATTGTGAAGCTATCATGACGGCACCTAGTCTTCGCGACTAGGTAAGCCTAAAACATTGTGGAATTAACACTTTTATGAAAAATCACAGTAGAATATCGAATAACATAAAGGAAATATATAGGTTTGCTGCCTGGCACATACACGTTAATATACAATACTGAATAACCACCAAGACCCGGAAACCCACGGGCAATACAAGCTATACAAATCATACACTGTAGTCTAATACTAAAGGGATCGAAATGACAGCTAATATCTATGGATAGAATGAGAAGGAGACTCTGTGGATCTGCGGACGTAGCAGATATATACCTCAAGTCTCCAAGATGCTCCATAACAACTACTGGCAGTAAGCCTGCTTAGAAGTACCTGAATCTGCACATGAAAACATGCACAGAAGAGGTGTGAGTAGCCCACAGTGGTACTCAGTAAGTGCCAAGCCTAACCTCGGTTGGGTAGTGATGAGGAAGGTCGAGGCCCTACTAAGATAAACATTAAAATAAATACAAAATGAGTAGACAGTAGGAGTACAGTAAATCTCGGGTATCTAGCAGAAGCAATAAGTAGAACGGAAACATGCTACAAATAAAATCTACAAATACAAGAACAATCACTACAGGCTAAATATCATCGGGGATCTCCTGGTATCCCAAGGATCTCCTGGTATCCTCATCATATACACAAGGGATCTCCAAGTATCCCGAGGAACTCCTAGTATCCTCCATTTAATCACGAGGGATCTCCAAGTATCCCGAGGATCTCCTAGTATCCTCCATTTAATCAATCTGGTGTCGGAGATAGTATCCTGCACTTCCCATCTCGAAACATAATACTTACAGGGGAACCCCTGGGATACCGTCCCCTAGACCCAATCGTAAACACATCACAGAAATTCAATATTGAACATAAAGAAGCTAAGTACAGACAACAGGTAAAATCTAGAGTCTAGCATGCTTCACAAAAAGGCAGATATTGCAATTTAGTCAAATAGAGAAAATAAGTTACAAACATGCTTTCCCTAAGCTAAACAAGTGAAATTTGCATTTTTAACAGTTAAATACGTGAAGAAAAATAGTCTAAATATGTCAAGTAAGGTGAATTTTCAACAATTAGCACAAGTACACGCCCGTCACCTCACGCGCAAGGAATTTAAATGACAGTCAAGATATCCAAAGGGGAGACATCCCCCACACAAGGTTAGACAAGCAACTTACCTCAAACCGGTACAAAAATCACTAAGAAACGATGCCTTTTCCACGAGTATCTGACTCCAATTGAATAAAATCTATTCAAACCAATTACATATTGTAAATAACATCACAAGTAACTAATTCCAATATTAACAATAAAGCTAAGGTTCGAAAATAGGTAAAATAACCAAAACGCCCCTCAGGCCAATGTCTCGGAATCGAATAATTTTCACATTTTCAAAACCTCATACTTTTACAGGTCTAACCATGTAAAAATCTCCCAAATCGGACGTCAAATGCCCCTTCCAAAGTCAATAGTTTATCCAAAGAAGTTTTACCCAAATTATGCAATTTTTTATCCTAAATGCGAAATTTAAAAGATGGATTTAACCACAAAACGAAGGAATATAACTAAAAGGGATCATAGAAACGTTACCCAATAATCTCCTCTTCAAACCCTCTCAAAATCGCCTTTTCCCGAGCTCAAACTTGATTTTTAAAACTTTGAAATTAAGCCTCGGATAAAACCCTTAACATCACAGTGATTTGCGCTTTTGCTATCCAGGGACCGCTTCTGCGGTCCCGCTTTTGCAAAGGAGCCAACCGCTTTTGTAGTTTTCTTAAAAAGCCGACCTACCGCTTCTGCGGTCCATTTATTGCAAAAGCGAGTCCGCCTCTGCAGAACTTATACCGCTTTTGTGGTTCTTGGCCTTTTTCCAATTTTGCAACTACGGTTCCCTAAGCCCCTTTTGCGGTTCCCAAGCTGCAGAAGCGAAAATGCTAGAAGTCTGATGTCATCAGGTGCTACACACATTAGAATTTCTTCCGTTAACCATCCAAAATCATCCCGAGGCCCCGGGACCTCAACCAGAAGCACCAATACCACCTAATACCTCATTCAAACTTGCACTAATCCATAAGACACCTAAAACAACACCAAAACGTCGATCAAATCAAAGATTCAAGCCTAAGAACTTCAAGTTCATCCAAAACACACTTTCGATTCAAAACCTAATCAACACTCATCTGATTGACCTTAAACTTTGCACGCACGTCCCAAATGACATGATGGTGCTACAGTAACTTCCAAAATTCCATTCCAACCCTCATATCAAAATTTCACTATCATACCGAAAACTTCAAAATCTAACTTTTGGCATTTCTAGCCTAAATGAGCTACGGACATCCAGAATACATCCCGAACACGCTCCCGACCCTGAAATCACCTAACTGAGCTAATGGAACCATCAAATTTCAATTCTGAGGTCATCTTAACAATGTTCTGAATACGTACCACTTTCCAACACTTAATCTCTCATTTAGGGACTAAGTGTCTCAAAACACTCTGAATTCTCCCACCGAATGTCCCGGCAAATCAAAATAGCAGAAATGAACATAAGGGAAACAGTTAATTGGGAACAAGGCATAAATTCCAAAGACGACCGACCGGGTCGTCTTACTAAAAACGAAAATAATAGCTATCTCTTAGAGGCCATAATGACCCGAACTAAAAGAGCCTAAGGGCCGATACAGTTAGGGTTCGAGACCTTGTTGTCACCTGATCCGAACCCAAGGATTCGATTATACCAAGCCTAAACAAATAATGTCTTGATAATGGCTCGGGGACTCACCAATATCCGTCACGAGCCTGTAAAGGCCTATGCCCAAAATCTCGAACATATTCGAACTCGATCATGGAAATTTCGAAGAGAACATCTGAGATAAAATCTCAAACACACAGTTAAAAAGGATGAAGTCATTGCACGAATTATACAAGTCAAGAAATATCGAGAAAACATTCAAGGAAATTATTCTTTTATATACTTGGAAATATATATATACAAGAGACCGATGGAAGGCCTTACAAAAAAGAACAATACAAAAGGAAAGGAAAATTCTATCTATGCTTAGGGCTGGTCTCTCCTTTAGGAGAAGCTTCCTCTTCGGGCCTAGCTTTCTCTTCGGGCCCAGCCTTATTATCGAACCTGCTTTGACTGCCTTTAACATCATCATCATCATCATTGGAGGAGACGAGAAACTTGGCATCAGCTTTGAGTGCTTTTGCTTAAGCTATCTCCTCGGTGAGGTCGAAACCTCAAGCATTGATCTTTTTGAGGGCCTACCTCCGGGATTAGCGTTTGGCCAAATCACTTATCCATTTCTCCTAATTGGAGGCTTTCCTCAGTTCCATTGAGCAGCCTCGGCATCCATTAGGTAAAAAGCAATGGTCTTATCATTAGAGGCCTTCGTCTTCTCGACCTCGGCCCTAGCTTCAGCAACCTCAGCCTCGGCTGTGGCGAGTTTGGCCTCGAGCTCATTCATCTTCTTAGCCTGGTCCAAAATTTTCACTTTAACACCCCGGAGCTGGGTCTCAGCCGAGCCCAGTTTGGCTAGATCAGCCTCTTTATCAGTAGCAAGTCGATCCACGTTTTCCTTCACTAGTCGCAGTCGGCCTTAATTTGATCAACATTCCCTCAAAGTTGCTCGATCATCGCCAATTTTTGTTGCACCTGAGACACTTAAGTGTTAGCCTCCACAGTTTGGTCAAGTTGACCATACTCTTGCAAAATGATGGTTACCTGCTTGCCTAGCTCGACCGCATTTTGACGAGCATTGGCCAAGTCTACCCGAAGGTCCTTGAGCTCCTCCTCCTTTTTGCTGCAAAAGAGCCTCAGGGCCTCCTCTTTGCTACCAAAGAATTCTTGAGCTCGAAGTCATATTGGCTCAGCTCAGCCCTGAACCTGATATGCCCTACGCAAAAAAAGTATCAGTTAGGGTAAGGGAATGAGAAGGGATTACATCTATAAGATTTAATGCTTACCCGAGAAAAAAGACAGTGAGCCTCTTCGAAGAGGGTGGATGCGTCGTTGAGGTCGGCAGCATCATCGACCCTAGTAAAGCAATCCTGGAAAGGATCTTCTTCACTGGGGACTCCGCTCGGGTCAGGCATTTGCAGAGCTTGAGCTTCCCTTATTTCCTCATTAAAATAAGTTTGTAGAGGAGGAGATTGACCTATTGTCATGGCCCCGAGTATGTTGCTTGGGGCGCTCTGTTTAGTCTCGGGGGTCTCGGTACTTTCCCTTTTTGTGTACTTGTTGAAAGCTGGGGAATAATCTTGATCTCGGGTGATTCAGAGGCTTTGCACACATTTTTCTTCGGAGCCTCCTCTTCACGAGGCAGGATTTCCGGTTCAACGGACTTGACGACATCAATTGGCTTCCTAGTTACCAATGGCGATTCTTCGCCCTTGTCCTCTTCTTCGTCATTCAATTGATGGAGTGAATCTAAATCCACATGAATGAGCTTCCTCCTTTGCCTTCGAGCATGGGCTCTCTTATCACGGGGGTCTTCGGGTTTCAAAAACCTTTTCCTCTTGTTATCTTTCCCTGATTTTGGAATTAAGGACTCGGTCTCTTCCCCAGGTGTGGTTGGCTTCATTTCAGAGGCATCTCCAATACCTACATGAGGTGACATACCTAGTAAAGAGGAAAGAGTCAAAAACTTGCGAGAAGCACTTACCGTGGTGTTTGGACTCCCATTTTCCTTCCAACAAGTCACGCCATTTGCGCTCATCATATGAAGAGGTGGGCTAATTTCCGGACTCCATATTCGAGGTAGTGAATCACATGGGGCATCCAAGCAATTGCAGCAAAAGAGGTAAAGGAATCATACAATGTAAAAAAATAATATAAGAAGCACTAGGAGAGGACTTTACTTATGATCGGGGTTCCATTTATCTTGGAACTACATTTTACGCTCGGGGATGACTCTGAGGTCCTCACACAAACCGCCTCATCCAGTCCTGATCTTTATCGTCGTCATTGCTAACGAAGAATGCCTTGCTCGATCGACATTGGAGCTTGATCAGACCTCAAAAAATCTGAGTGCAGTACAACCTGATGAAGTGGTTGAGGGTGAACTCTAGCCCCTCGGCCTTGCTGGAGAAGTAACGAAGCATCTTCACTATACGATAGAAAGAAGGATGGATATGGCCAAAGGTGACTTGGTATCTTTTGCAGAAATTGATCACGACTGGATTGAGAGGACCCAGTGTGTAGAGGTAAGTGTAAACCTTAAGAACCCCTCCACATGAGTGGTAATGCTCTCTCTGGGGTCAGGAATCTGTACCATGACCTCGCCCTCCCCCTCCCCCCAACCACAATATTTCTTCATGGACTTAATGTGCTTTTCCATTATCAAGAAAACGTACCTCGATACATGCTCGTATCAGCCAGGGATCGCGGATGTATTTTCAACTCTGACGGCGCCACAAGTTTGGCTGGTTTGGAAGAGGATGAGGCTTTTTCCTTTTGAGGAATTGTCTTTGAAGTTTTTTTTCCTTTGATTCGAGTTAGAAGAAATGAAGAGAGGCAAAGTTTAGTAACTTTTCACGCTAAAAAGAACGAGAGTAACGGGTAATGAGAGAGAAAAGATAAAGAGAGGGAGATATATAAGAAGATTGGAGAAGGTTTGAGGATTGAAGTAAAGTTTTTCCGAAATTAAACCTTGTATTTATAGGAAAAGCGGCGATGGTTCAACGACGCTAGTGGCCGACCACCATTGGAGAAGCATTTAATATTTTGGGAAAGTGAATCGATGGTATGTTTTGGTCACTTCGAATGCCTGCATCACGGGAATGACATCATCATCAAAAATTACGGAGAATTGAGGCTCAGGTCGTTTCTTATAATTTTATTCTAAGAAACGCGGGGAATATTTGTATATGGTTAAAATTTTGTGTCCTCGAGTTTTTAGGCTCGATGGGTTGCATCGAGAACAAGTTCAATATAGACCGAGCTCGAGCTCGAAGGCAGAATGCGAGACTCAAAGATCTAAGTGCTCGAGGAACATCGGAGCTAAATATGGCTAAGCTGGAGATAATGTCGTTATGATTTTGTAACAGAAAGGGCGATATTCCCGCGATGACCCTAAGATCATGGCGTAAATTCCATAATAGATTTATACGAGTTAATACGAATTTGTACTAGGCGGTTAGACAGCTGTCCTAATAAGATTCCTTACTATAAATAGAAATGTACGTTATTTAGGGTACCCTACTATATAAAGGGGACACCAATCATTTGTAACATTAATTTAACCATTGGCAAAAGAATATACTCTCTTACTTTCTTGCTCATTACTTAACTTTATTGTCTCTTAACTTTATTGTCTTTACTTTACTGTTCTTGTTGACGTCAAGACTTGCTTAAGCACTGATTTGATTCAGCTTACTTCTTTAATTTTCACGATTGATTTCTTGGTTATTACCAAGTATTGAACTAAATCACGTATCTTTAAAATCACAAATAAATTCAATTGTTACTCGTATTTTCGAGATAAACAATTACAATAAAAATATATTTATCTTTTTTTTATTATAGAAACCGTAATTTCATAATAACTAAATGGTAATGAGGAATGACTTAGAATTCTCAAGTAGCTTTTTAATAATTTTTACGTTATAATATACTGTTCTAGTGACTGAACAAATTTTGGCATCTAGCTTTCAGCATGATGCCTACATATTATCTTGCTCTGGCCCTTACATTTGGAAATCAAACAATGCTTCAAGAGGCTAATATCTTGGCAACTTTGTCTTATGCTCGTGAGAATTCAAAATAAACTTTTGGAATGTGTTTAATCAAAAAATATTTTTTGTGATTAAAACAAATAAAAGAATAATTTGAGTTTTTAATAACTAATTTTATTTTATTTTCCGTGTACAAAGGAATTGAAAATAATAAAAAGCAATATTGAGAAAATAAGGGAAAATGAATCTTATTGATTATTACAGTTTCCTTCCAAAAGGAAAGAATATGATCTTCCGACAGCACAACATAAAATACTCTATTCGATCCATAATAAGTGATCAATTTTTTTTAGGTACACTCCTTAAGAAAATGTTAATTGTAGATGAAAATAGTTAGTATGAAAACTGCCCTTTATTAAATGTTGATCCATAGTATATATAGTAGCACTTACGTCTCTTCTCAAATATGAGGAATAAATGACTTTCTAGGGATACCTACATAAGGAAAATTTTGAAAAAATAAATTGAATTATTTCTTAAATATATAAATGGATATTTATATTGGACCAAAATAAAAAAAGCAAATTAATCACTTATTGCGGGCCGGAGGGAGTAGAAAAATTATATGCAATTAATAGTATTAGCTTTTGAAATTCCTTGATGGGACTTACTAGATATGGTAAGTAAATTTATATAAGGGTACAATTTGTAATTGCTTTCCCCTACTTAATATTTTTTTATAACCGTAGTTTCTAGGCATCGCTTTGCGAACCCGACTAGCTGTATCCATCGGGTCCCGCTGTTTCAAGGCATGCACCACGGTTAGTTTCACGAGGCCCTGGAGACGCGACCGGTTTGTAATGCCTCCAGTGACCCTGCGGGGACTCAAACTGACTACCTGAAGGACTTTGTCCTTAGGCCTTTACCAACCGAGCTACCCCTCAGGGTTACCCTACTTAATTCAAGCCCATTACTAAAATTTATTATATTAATTACTCATTACATGGGTGATTCATAACGGTTATGGTAATAACAGTGAATCGCGCATGATCAGGGATTATGCTAATTTCTTTCCAGATTCGTGTTTATTAATGATACTTCCATATTCATGGCCTTTAATTAGTTATCTATTCCGCACCTATTTTCTCTTTTTCAAATGTCAGGTACCATATCTTTGTAGATGATACCATGAATATTTTATTTATGCCTTCTCTAATCTTCATTCTTTCTTTATCATTTTGACTGTTATGTCACCTATCAATATATCATTAGTTCACGTGGCGAGTCTGTGTTTCCATCACTACAGAATGTTCTACCAATTGTTAGCCGAAACAATTTTATAAATTTTGCACCATTATTAAAAAAAAGGCAAATCACTATACTAAGCTTCTTTTATGCAATGGGCATTAGACCAAAATTTAAATAAATTAAGTGTATTATTTGCATTTTTTTCTTCTTGCACTTTTTTCGGATGCTTAATTAATAAAGAGTTAGAAAGTTAGACAAAATAAAAAGGTTTCAAAATAGAATCAATTAGTTTCAATGAGTTCTTAACTTTTACTAATTTCACTAAAGATTTTTATATACGTTCTTCTATAGATATGGAAATAGAATGGAAATATAGAATTTTTTTAATGGAATTCTGCAAATAGGTCGATGGGAAAATGAAACTCCCCACCTTGGAATAGAAATGAATTTTATTCTTTTTTCAACAAAAAAGTTATTATTCAGTAAATAGAGGATTTCCTAATTCTATTATTTTATCTATCAATCAGAAAAGCGAAGCCAGTTCCATTCACTTACTTGTTGTGAAAGAATGTTAGCCTCCGCCGAAAAACCTTAAGTGGTCATTTGGTATGATGCATTAGATAAAATAATGCATGTATTAGCTTTGTGTATTAATAATACTTTGTTTGGTAGACATTTTGAATATATACATTATTTATACATCCTATTTGGTATTTTCATATGCATAACTAATGCATAGAAAATCATGAGTATTAGCAATGCAGTGAGTTTCAATGCATGCATTAGCTTAGTTAACAATAAAATTATCCTTCAAAATTTATGTTTGATTAAAATATGCTAGTTATTAAATTAATGCAAGTTTAAAATAATCGAAGTAGTGAGAAATAAAATTATATCTCTAATAAATAAATAACTAAATACTTAGCATATTTCTTTTTTTTTTTATGAATAAATATTTAGTTCTATATTATAATATAGGTAGACAAATCAAATAATTTTTAAAACTTTTTCATATAAAAATATTTCTCAACATACATTTCTTTTTAAAAGTTAGAGTGATGGACTAGTTTTGAGGGCATTTTTGTAAACAAGCAAATTTAAAAAAAAATGTGCAATGCTTTAATACATCAAACTAAACAATGAATATGAAATATGTCAGCATAACTAATACCAGCATAACTAATGCAAACATAATTAATACGAGCATCAATGCAAATATAATTAATACAAGCGTAACTAATACAACCATAATTAATACCAGCATTACTAATCATTCAATTTAGCATTATTCTTATGTACTCTACCAAACGATCCATAAGTGGAGTAGCAAGGACCATTATAAACTCCTTTAAAAATCATTACGTGTAATCACAATTCTAAGTTTACATGTGGTTTTACTCTATCCCTAATATTATTTTGTAATTTCCAAAACACCCTTATATAAATAAAACCCGAACCCTCTCCTTACCTTCATTCTTATACTTGTATTTTCACAGGCTTTCCTCGAAAGCAACAATTCTGTTGCCAACCTCAACCTAATGGTAGCATTGAAGTAATGGAAGATAAATGCAATAAGGGTAAGGCAATTATTGATGTGTTAGATGATGGAAGAAGGGGACAGCAGATTGATCCTGGGCCTTCTCAGCACCTATACCCCAAGTTACTATGATTATTGTCATTTGGAACATTAAGGGGCTAAACCTAGCCCATAAACAGAAAGAGTTGAAGACCTTTCTAGCTGTAAATAAAGTAGATATTATGGGATGTCTTGAGACTAGAGTGAAGGAACATAAAGCAAAGAAAATCCAAGGAAAGATTGCAAAGGGATGGAATGTCCACTGCAACTATTCTAAGGCTGTAAATGTGAGGATTTGGCTAATTTGGAAACCTCACATCCAGGTGAAAATTTCCCTTGTGACTGACCAGTTCACTCAGTGCTTCATAGAAGATTCTAAAAGTCAAGTCAAAACTCACTTAAGTATCATCTATGCTCAGAATACTGGTAACCAAAGAGACCAGCTGTGGAGTGATTTGAGGAAAATATATATACCCAGTCAAGACACTTGGTTGTTGAATGGAAATTTTAACAATGTCTTATGTTTTGAAGATAGAATTGGATCTCCTGTTACTGATATTGAAGTTAAAGGATTTAAAGATGTTATTGCTGACCTTCAACTCACTCCTCTCAGAGCTAAAGGTTGGAATTACACTTAGACTAATAAACAGAATACTACAACTAGGGTATATAGCAAGATTGACTGGACATTGGGTAACTACTAGTGGATACAACAATATGGGCACCTAGAAGCTGACTTCATGAATCCATCAGTATCTGACCACTCTTCAGTTCTTATCAAATGTGGAGACCAAAAGCTGTTACATCCTAAGCCTTTCAGATTATATCTTAATATTATGGAGACTCCTCAGTTCCAAACCATACTACACAATGTCTGGAGACAAGAATATGAAGGAGCACCTATGCAACAGATATGGGGGTAAAATGAAGACCATGAAATAGCAACTAAATGAGACAAATGCTTATATGGCTTCATATAAGCAAAAACTTGTACATGCTAGGGAGACTCTGGGTATTATCCAGACTCAGTTGCAGCACTGTCCACTATCACAGCCTCTGTTCAATGAGGAAAAAGCAGCATTAGAAGAAATTGAGAAATGGAGTTATGTGGAGGAAAAAATTATGCGACAGAAATCCAAGGCTTGCTGGATTGAATGTGGTGATGCCAACACAAAGTATTTCCATGCCCAGTGGAAAATCAGAACTTTCCAGAACAGCATATCGTCTATATACACTGATACAGGTTTGAAACTCACAGACCCCATATCTGTGGAACAGGAGTTTATTACTGTTTTCCAATCATTGATGGGAGAGTGTGCTGGGGAGCTTCCTTGTGTTAACACAGCTATTATTAATGGAGGAAATTGTCTAACTTTATCACAACAAAAACTGCTGATTCAGGAGATTACTATGGAAGAGATTGCAAAAGCACTAAAAGAGATGCCAAAGGATAAAGCACCAGGAGTGGATGGATTCCCTGTGGAATTCTTTACTAGTAACTAGGAGATAGTAAAGGATGATATTCTTGCTGCTACAAAGGAATTCTTCTCTACAAGCAGAATGCCTCACATGATCAATACCGCTGCTATTGCACTTGTACCTAAAGTCAAAGCTCATACAACTCTTAAAGATTACACGCCCATAGCTTGATGCACTAGCTTGTATAAGATCATCTCCAAAGTCATTACTAGGAGAATGAAAACTGTGATTGGTGATTTGGTTGGGCAGGCTCAATCAGCTTTTATTGAAGGGAGAAGCATTGTTGACAACATTCTACTGAGCCATGAAATCTTCAAAGGCTATTCTAGGAAAGGAATATCCCCCAGATGTGTCTTGAAGGTGGATCTGAGGAAGTCTTATGATACTTTGGAATGGAGATTTCTTAAACAGGTCCTCATTGATCTTGGTTTTCCTGCTAATTTTGTTCAGCGGATAATGTCATATGTCACAACTGTTTCATACTCCCTAGTTCTTAATGGTGGATTAACAAAACCCTTCATTGCTAAGAGAGGTATTAGACAAGGTGATCATATGTCACCTTATCTATTTGTGCTAGCTATGGAATATCTGAATAGGGAACTGGGACAGTTGCACAAGAATGGGGATTTCAATTTCCACCCAAAATGCAGAAAGCTTAACTGTACTCATGTATGTTTTGCTGATGATCTATTAATGTTTTGTAGAGCTGATCTTGTCTCTATTCAGATTTTAAAGGAGGCTTTTCAAAGATTCTCTGAAGCATCTGCATTGAAAGCTAATGTTAGCAAAAGTGCAATATACTTGGCTAGAGTGCAGCAGAGTACTAGAGAGGAAATTTTGGAAGTATTGGGTTTTACAGAGGGTCAACTTCCATTCAAATACTTGGGGATACCTCTTGATTCCAAAAAGCTTGCTGTCTATCACTACTTACCTTTGATAGAGAAGATTACAGCTAAGATTACATGTTGGTCTGCTAAATTACTCTCTTATGGAGGAAGATGTCACTTGATCAAGGCTGTCATCTTTGGCATCCAAACTTACGAGGCTCAAGTTTTCATTCTTCCAAAAAAAGTGTTGAAAGCTATTGAGACCATTTGCAGAACTTTTCTGTGGACTGGAACTGCTAATCTGTCTAAAAGAGCACTAGTTTCTTGGGAAAGGGTTTGCAGACCAATAACAGCTGGAGGACTCAATATATTAGATATGACAATATGGAACAAAGCAGCAATTAGTAAGCATCTTTGGGATTTAGCCAGAAAGAAGGATTGCATGTGGATAAACTGGGTGCACTGTTAGTATATCAAGCAGGTAGATATTGAAACAATGATCACTCCTAAGTCAGCCTCTTGGGTTGTGAGGAAAATACTGGACAACATGACTGCTATCATGGGGAATCAGGTGCTTCAGGGCAATCTTCTTGGCAGATTGAAAGGAATCTGCAAACAGGATCATTTCCAGATTCAGCAGCTGTATCAAACAATGATTCCTAACTTCAGCAAGGTTGAATGGAAGAGTCTGATGATGATTGCAAATGTTCACCCTCGGCATAGATTCACTTTGTGGTTAGCTGCACAGCAAAGGTTACCAACAGTGGATAGATTGCAGAAATTTGGCATACAAGTTCCTGCAATATGTGTGTTCTATAATCAGAGTATTGAAGCCTTTAATCATCTATTTTTTGAATGTTCAGTTACAAGGAGTTTGTGGTCCAGACTCATTCTCAGGCTGGGACACCACAGATCTATTGGTGATTGGGAAACAGAGTTGAAATGGATATGCAGCAAAGCAAAGAGCAGAGTGGGGCTTAATGCTATAACAGCATGTATATTTGTCAACACTATTGCACTTATCTGGAGGGAGAGGAATAGCATCAGATTTGACAGAAAAGTCTATGTGGAGAATCAGATATGCAGAGAAATTGTGTTACTTATTCATATTCGAGGCAGGAATTGTAGTCGATGGATAAATGGCTTGCGGCAACTTAATAGATTTTCATAGCTATAATTTATATTAGATGTCCCTATACGGAGTTGTAATTAGTACATATTGATAGTTTCTTAGTATAAATGATTGTGATGTACATGAGTAGTAGCAAGTCAAAGCTACTACTAAAACTTCACCTTGTACATATTCTGATATTAATGGATATAGCTGTTCTATAAAAAAAAATTAAAAAAAAATCATGTTCAAAGGCATGTGAAAGCTTTCTAGTTTAGAAACTCCTAGAGCCTGTTTAACCATACGTTTTTTTTAAACTCTTTTTCAAAATTATTCTTTGTCCATAAAATTTTTATTTTTACTTTAAAATAAATTTTAAATTTTTTTTAAAAATTTAAAAAACTCTAAAAAGTTATTTTTCAAAATTTTTACTCAAATCACTCACAAAAATTAAAAAATAACTCAAAATTATATTCATGTCCAAACAAACACTAATTTTTAAATATCAATTTTTTAAAAAAAATAATTTCACTTTTTTTGAAATTTTACAATTTTAATGTCCAAATCTTCTTTCTTTCAAAAACGGAAAAAGGTTCAAAAATATCCTTGAACTATTCGAACAACAACAACAACAACAATAACCCAGTATAATCTCACTTACTGGGGTCTAGGGAGGGTAGTGTGTACGCAGACCTTACCTCTACCCTTGGGTAGAGAGGCTGTTTCCAAATAGACTCCCGACATCCTTCCCTCCAAGAACTTCCGACCTTGCTCTTGGGGAGACTCGAACTCACAAGCTCTCGATTGGAAGTGGGATTTGTTTACCATCGGAGCAACCCCTCTTGTCCCTTGAACTATTCGAAATAGCTCAAAAATATTCTCCGTTTGTTTTTTGAACTATGGATGCATAGGTGGACGACCATGTAAGAAATTCTAACTCAGTTGGACTGCCATGTGAGCTTCAATAGCAAAACTAACAGTTAAGGGATATTTTTGGGCCAAAACATAGATGGCAGGAATATTTTTGGCACAAAAACAAGCGAAGGATATTTTTGAGCTATTTCGAATAGTTCAAGGATATTTTTAGAACTTTTCCGTTTTAAAATTTTTGTTTGCCTGTGTTATTAAAAGAAACCCGGTAGGCGTATAAATTTTTAGCAGATAACCAATGTACTTGATGCATAAGTTTTAGCAAAGTGCCACATATATTAATTATTATATTATAGCTTATGAGTGTATTTTAGCTTATCATCAATTAATTTAAATTCATAAAAAATAACCTTATCTACTTAAATTATAAGAAGTAAATAGAGATATAAATTATTTTGTACTTGAATCAATTTGGTATCCAAGATCTTGTAAAAGTCACATTTTTATTAATATAAATAATTCTAAAGGGCATTTATGTCAAGTAAGCAAAAAAAAGTACTTATTAACATTTGTCTACCAAATATTAACAGTATTTTTAACACTTAGTGCTTAACATCTATTTTATATCAGTTAAGCCAAACGGGCATTATCAAGAGCTAGAACTATAGAACATGGAAAAAAGAAATTTATTGTGAATATTGCTCAATAGAAATTGACTCTAACATTATGTGAAGCAATTTGAGCATTCAATTCAAAATCTTAAATCAATCACCCCTAATTGTCACACATCTTTTTTACACACCTTATCCCGAAGGATAAATGTATAAGAGAATTTTTTTATTTAAAGTGACATTATTCGGATCGGGATGATTTATTTATTCAGAGTCGCCACTTGGGAAAGGTTTGGCTTTTGGTGTCCCAAGTCACCGGTTTAGCTTAAATCCCAATCCGAGGAAAATGTTCGACTTCTCAATTGGAGTCTGCGAACCAAATTCTGAATAAGTAATTTTGTTGACCCGAGGGAAGGTGTTAGGCACCCTCAGATCCCGTTGTTCTAGCACGGCCGCTTAAATTTGATATGAATGGCTAAAATCTCATTTTAATACATGAAATGCCTATATGCCAATTTTATATTTAACCGCTTTTATTTAATGTATTTATTTAAGAGAAAGTGAACATCGTTTAAAGTATGTTTTTGGATTGCGCCGCATCAAATGAACACGCAATCCTAATCACATTCTATTCAACATTTTAGGATTTGGATTTGGGCTGCATAAAATGCCCACCCATATTTAGGAAGGTAAAATTATCAAAATACGTGCCTAAAAGAGACTAGCGCATTATTATCCTTTGGGAGGACCGTGAAATTCACTAAACGACCCTTCCCAATTTCTAAATATTTTTTTAAAAAAACCTTTATTGAGGGCCCCGCAATTTGTATTTTTGTTGGCGAGGCACGTCTCATTTTTATTTTTAAGGATAAACCTAAAAAATGTAACTATATTTTCAATTTTGATTTTTTTTGTCTCTAAAAGGAAGGAAATGATCCTAATTAGATTATTAAAGGCTCGGGTTTCAAGTTCAAGTTCGGATCCAAACAAAAGGACGAGCCTTTTAGCTTAAGACCCGCTACCTAACTCAAAACCCAAATTTATATATCAATTAAATCATTCAAAGAAAAACGCAAGCTAGGCCTGAATGACTAAGCCAATGAACTCAATCGAGCTTGTCCCAGGCAGATAGATTTGGAGGTTGGGCCTGAGATTTTGGCTCAAGCCCAAAATCACCCAACCGCATAAAAGAAACGAGGGTTCGAGCCTCAACGAGCATTTGGCCTTGCTGCCCTACCAACGTCATTTCAACTCGACGAGCGAAAATCAACAGTTATAAAAAACTTGATGCTGATTCAAATTTAGACTTCATTAACTATCAGGGTGTTGTTATCTCGATAAATCTCATTAATCATGCTTCAATTATTATTTCTTTTTAACTAGAAGGGAAATTTACACAACAATAACATAACCACTGATTACATCTAATAAATAACTGAACTAAAAGGAATTTGAGTTTTCAATTCAAAAATCTAAACAATCTTCATGTCAGCCCCATGCTATTGTACAGTTAATTTTTAAACTAACACCCCAGATTTGTATGCGTACAGATTAATCAAGACATTATAACCATTTTATCAACATGGACGAGGCTACATATAATTTCTAGTTTCAAAGAACTAACTACGTAAAGATAGCAGATTAGTCCCTATTAGACTACAAATTCCAACCTCTTATACCAGCTTAAAATATTATACAGTCCACTGTTCAATATGCAAGCTAATCCCATCCCAACAGTCCCAATTATACAAACCACACATAAGCCTCAGATTTCAACTACTAAGCATCGTAATAATACAATAAGAACATGAATGACTTAATTATTGTACTTCTTCATTCATCACTTGAACTCATGTTTGCATGTTTATCACAATTCCACAAGGAACAGTAGAGTACCTGGAAAAGGCAAGGAAGCAATAGAATAGAAAAGAGTCAGCAGCAATTCTAAATTAGCCAAACCACAACAGTAAGAAACACAGATGCCTTTGGATGCAAGATTCAAGTGGTTTAAAGTTTTCAAAGCCAAATCCCAGGCCAACAGACCAATTTCAGAAGCAAAATGAACACCCCAAAGAAAATCTAGCTTGAGTACATCCAAAATGAGTTGAAATGATACCCAAAACACGAGCAAGAATTTCAGCAGTCAGAACATAAAGCCCATCTAATACAAATTCACACCAAACTTTGAAATTGAACTAAAAGTGCAATGGAATAGTGAAATTTGTTGTTTTCTGGTTTTTTGTATCTATTGTTTTTGGATTTTTCTGTATTTAAATGCTAAAACAAAATTGATGCTGAAAATTGAATGAAAATCAGATTTGTTCAGGTGAGTTTTTGAGCTGAAAATTCTAGACCCCCTTTCACAGGGCATTAGATGCCTTTATATATGCAATAATTAGGGCAAACCTCAGGGTTTTCCTTTTCTTTTTTACACCCTGCTCATTCTTCATTTTGGACATTAATTTCCTAACTTGTTCTTCAAGTATTCCCTAAGTTTTTAGAAATGTGCACTAAAGCCTTATTCTAGGAGCTTCTAGGATGCTCTTTGAGTTGTACAATTCCTAAGCTACCCTTTTCTTGTTTTAAAAATTACAAAACCTCCCAATACTACCTTTTTTCATCCCTAAATTACCCTTGGAACCCCCCTAATATTACTGACTAAACCTAATCTTACCCAAACTTCAATCCCTAGCCAAATTAACTAGAGTTATCCAATCAACACTACTAATATTGAATTGAAACCCAAATTAATCTTATTAAACCAACTGGAAAAACAACCAGATTAACAACTAAAACCTAATAAAATTCAGATCTACTGAAGCTGAAAACATAAGACTGCTAAATCAAATTAAAGAAAGAAAACCATTCAATTCTTAATCAAACCATAAATTAGTAGAGGCATTCAAGAAATGGACCACTAGAATTCAAACCAACCATCTTTGAGCAAAACAGGCAACACATTCAAGATTGTAGAAAATCATTCTATCCATGATATATGTGCTTTGGTTGTATTAGCATGATTTTAAGGTATAGGTTTTGATGAATGATAAACAACGAAGTCTATGAATGACAAACAATAAAGTCAAACGTAAAACAATGTTATTATATGACAAACAATCAAGATTGAATGCCGAGAAGCATATTGATGACGGAATTGCATAGACAAGCCAAAGACGAGCTCAAAAGTTCAAGACCGAAAACCCAAGGCGTAGGACGTTAGGTAGAACAAATGTAAGAGCAGCGTTTAAAGTTATCTCGTCTTTTGGCTCAACATAGGTCATCATAAATATGCATAAAATCATTTTATATTTCAAATACTTCAAACAAAATGATTTCAAACATTTTCATTTTAGCCAAAATGAATTTTAAACATGTCTTTCAAAGCTGGACATAAATAATCGATTATGCTTACTGTGATAATCGATTATGTTAAGACAGTGTAAACCGGAATTTACAAAACAGCAAAGTAATCGATTATCAGAAGTGCATAATCGATTATCTTGTATCCGTTGCCAAGTTTTTGAACACTGTAACAAAATAATCGATTATGCATATCAGAATAATCGATTATCCTGCATAAAATCAGCTTCCAGATTTTCTAACGGTAAGCTGATAATCGATTATCCTTGCATAAAATCAGCATAATTGATTTTCAATTAAGCAACGGACATACACCCTCTAACCCCTATAAATAGAGGTCTTTTGAGCTGAATTGAAAGACACAACACCTCTCATTATTCATATACATATTGATATTATTGGTGCATCATTATAGAGCTTTTGTTGAGCCATTTGAGAGACAACTTTGAGTTGTTCATTGAGCTAATATTGTATCTCTTTATCTACTCTTTTGAGAGAGTTCTTGTTGTAAAAGAGAAAGGTGTTTGAGAAGACCATATCCTCTCATTGATTGTCGGGTTTGCTAAGTACCCTCAATCTTAGTGTGTGAAGTCTTGTGGTGAGGTATCCACGAGCAAGGTGAAGTCTTAAGGTGCGGGATCCTCGAGCAAGTTGAAGTCTTGTAGAGTGTACATCTACGAGCAAGTGTAACGGTTTGTTAGGCACCCGTAAGCTTAACGGAGTTAGTGGAATCTCGAGAGAGTCTCTCGGGGACTGGACTAACCACAAGTTGTGGTGAACCAGGATAAATTCGGTGTGTTCTTTCCTTACTATTTTAATTACCGAATTTAGTTTATTCCTGCAATTTTAATTCCGCAATATTTATCAATATTCTCGTGCCGCACTATTCACCCCCCCTCTAGTGACGGGCATAAATCCTAACAATTGGTATCAGAGCCTAACTCTCTGAAAGCCTTAACCGGTTGAGAGAACGATATATATTTTTTGTTGAGAATATTGAACGCAGGAATGATGAGCGAAGGACACTCCACCTATAGGCCTCCACTATTTGACGGAACAAATTACACATATTGGAAAGAGCGGATGAGAATCTTCATCCAATCAAATAACTTTCGCTTGTGGCAAATCATCAAGAACGGTGAACAAATGCCAACAAAGAAAGTTGGGGAAATCATGGTTCCAAAGGAGGAAAATGAATATGATGCCGAGGACATCAAGAAGGTTGAAAGAAATGCAAAAGCCATCAACGTGCTATATTGTGCGGTGAATCGGGATGACTATAAGAAAATTTCTTGTTGCACAACCGCCAAGGAGATGTGGGATAAACTCGAGATCACTTATGAAGATACGTCTCAAGTCCGAGAATCTAAAGTTGATTTTCTAATACATGAATATGAACTCTTTAGAATGAGGGAGAATGAACCCATCGGTATTATGTTCGAACGATTCTCAAAAATCGTCAACGATCTTCATGCTCTCGGGAAAGTGTACACGAACAAAGATCTTGTTCGAAAAATCCTACGGAGTCTCACTCCCGAATGGCGTTCCAAAGCCAATGCCATCCAAGAGTCGATAGGAATCACGGATGTCACAATTGATGGACTAAGAGGTAACTTCGAAACTTATGAAAGCACAATTCTTAATCCCTATCCTAGAAGTAAAAGTTCGAATATTGCCTTCAAAGCCTCATCCTCTAAAAGAGAAGAGGTAAGTGATTCGGATAGCGATGATGATATTATTTCCAATGATATAATTGAAAAGTTTTATAAGTGTATGAAAAAGGAAATAAAGAAGGAAGAACCAAGTCCTTCATGCCAAAATTGTGGAAAACTTGGCCACACCAAATCACATTGTCCAAAATTCAAGGACAAGAAGAAGAACAAACACCAAAGGCGTGTGACATGGGATTCGGACAGCTCGGGCGATGAAACCGCCGCATTATGCCTTATGGCCAACGAGGAAGAAGAGGTAAGTAATTCTAACTCTTATTCTTTTGAAGAATTACAAGAAGCTTTTCATGACTTATATGGTGAATTGAAAAAGACTTCAAAAATCTCCAAAGAGGCCAAGGCTAAAATTAAAGTTTTAGAAGAAAAAAATAAATTTTTGGAAAATGACAATATTGATCATAGAAATAAAATTAAGAAGATGAATGAAGCCTCTTCAATTGATCAAAGTTGAAATTGTTCTTCTTGTAAGTCTTTGAAAATAGAGAACATAGAACTTAGGAACACACTAGAAAAACGTAGTGTTGATAATCCTAAAACAATTGAAGTAATTAAAAAGGATGATAGAAATGAAGTTAGACCACCTAGAAATAATTCTAGGAACTTCACTAATGAGCCGAAAATTAATTATTTTAGACCACCTAGAAACAACTCTAGGAATTTTGTTAATGAGTCTAGAATGAATAATTTTAGACCACCTAGAAATGACTCTAGGAATTTCAACGCTTCTAGGAATAACGACTTTAGATCACCTAGAACGTTTTTGGCTCAACCAAGACATATGCACAACCCGAATGTTATATGTCATTATTGCAACCGGGTAGGACACATAGCACCCGTATGTTTTGCAAAACATAGAGATTTATCTTTTGGCTATGATTATTATTTGCCTAACCCCCAAGGACCCAAAAGTATTTGGGTACCTAAAACCTATTTTTAGGTACGCTTGCAGGTGTGCTTGAAGACTGCAATATCGCAGTAGATGCACCAAGCACGAAACCTTATTGCATAGAGAGGGAATTTCGGTTAGTTATCACATTTTTGATAAAAACGTAATAGTTGACATGTGTTAACAATTAATATATCTTTGTTAATAACTGACATTAATTATTTTTGTTGATTCATAACTTTTATCTTGAATAACAATTGGTATCATTTATTGTTGTTAAAAATAATGATTGATGTTTTGATGAATATCTCTCTAGTTTGAATAACAGTTGGTATATTCGCTAAAAATAACCTTTGATATGGTTGTTACATTTTTACTAACATTTGGTATTATTTCATGTTGGTATGATTTTTTAAATATCGTCAATGTATATTCCTCATTGTATTTCCTATCTTATATTTGACACTAACAATTGATATACCCAAAAGGGGGAAGTGTCGAAAGGGGATAATAGCCTTTGTATACTCTCATTTTGCTAATGCCAAAAGGGGGAAGAGTTTAGGCGATATGCATCAAATAAGGGGGAATGTATCTACGTTATAGTATGTCTTATTTGAGGGGGAATTATCATTAAGGGGAATTGTTTGCATGAATTGTATGTTGAGATATAGCATGAATTTAGGGGGAATCCGATATGCATACCTCCTGTTGTTTGTCATTATCAAAAAGGTGAAAATTGTAGAAAATCATTCTATCCATGATATATGTGCTTTGGTTGTATTAGCATGATTTTCAGGTATAGGTTTTGATGAATGACAAACAACGAAGTCGATGAATGACAAACAATAAAGTCAAACGTAAAATAATGTTATTATATGACAAACAATCAAGATTGAATGCCGAGAAGCATATTGATGACGGAATTGCATAGACAAGCCAAAGACGAGCTCAAAAGTTCAAGACCGAAAACCCAAGGCGTAGGACGTTAGGTAGAACAAATGTAAGAGCAACGTTTAAAGTTATCTCGTCTTTTGGCTCAACATAGGTCATCATAAATATGCATAAAATCATTTTATATTTCAAATTCTTCAAACAAAATGATTTCAAACATTTTCATTTTAGCCAAAATGAATTTTAAACATGTCTTTCAAAGCTGGACAGAAATAATCGATTATGCTTACTATGATAATCGATTATGTTAAGACAGTGTAAACCGGAATTTACAAAACAGCAAAGTAATCGATTATCAGAAGTGCATAATCGATTATCTTGTATCCGTTGCCAAGTTTTTGAACACTGTAACAAAATAATCGATTATGGATATCAGAATAATCGATTATCCTGCATAAAATCAGCTTCCAGATTTTCTAACGGTAAGCTGATAATCGATTATCCTTGCATAAAATCAGCATAATTGATTGTCAATTAAGCAACGGACATACACCCTCTAACCCCTATAAATAGAGGTCTTTTGAGCTGAATTGAAAGACACAACACCTCTCATTATTCATATACATATTGATATTATTTGTGCATCATTATAGAGCTTTTGTTGAGCCATTTGAGAGACAACTTTGAGTTGTTCATGGAGTTAATATTGTATCTCTTTATCTACTCTTTTGAGAGAGTTCTTGTTGTAAAAGAGAAAGGTGTTTGAGAAGACCATATCTTCTCATTGATTGTCAGGTTTGCTAAGTGCCCTCAATCTTAGTGTGTGAAGTCTTGTGGTGCGGTATCCACGAGCAAGGTGAAGTCTTGAGGTGCGGTATCCTCGAGCAAGTTGAAGTCTTGTAGAGTGTACATCTACGAGCAAGTGTAACGGTTTGTTAGGCACCCGTAAGCTTAACGGAGTTAGTGGAATCTCGAGAGAGTCTCTCGGGGACTGGACTAACCACAAGTTGTGGTGAACCAGGATAAATTCGGTGTGTTCTTTCCTTACTATTTTAATTACCGAATTTATTTTATTCCTGCAATTTTAATTCCGCAATATTTATCAATATTCTCGTGCCGCACTATTCACCCCCCCTTTAGTGACGGGCATAAATCCTAACAATTGGTATCAGAGCCTAACTCTCTGAAAGCCTTAACCGGTTGAGAGAACGATATATATTTTTTGTTGAGAATATTGAACGCAGGAATGATGAGCGAAGGACACTCCACCTATAGGCCTCCACTATTTGACGGAACAAATTACACATATTGGAAAGAGCGGATGAGAATCTTCATCCAATCAAATAACTTTCGCTTGTGGAAAATCATCAAGAACGGTGAACAAATGCCAACAAAGAAAGTTGGGGAAATTATGGTTCCAAAGGAGGAAAAAGAATATGATGCCGAGGACATCAAGAAGGTTGAAAGAAATGCAAAAGCCATCAACGTGCTATATTGTGCGGTGAATCGGGATGACTATCGGAAAATTTCTTGTTGCACAACCGCCAAGGAGATGTGGGATAAACTCGAGATCACTTATGAAGGTACGTCTCAAGTCCGAGAATCTAAAGTTGATTTTCTAATACATGAATATGAACTCTTTAGAATGAGGGAGAATGAACCTATCGGTATTATGTTCGAACGATTCTCAAAAATCGTCAACGATCTTCATGCTCTCGGGAAAGTGTACACGAACAAAGATCTTGTTCGAAAAATCCTACGGAGTCTCACTCCCGAATGGCGTTCCAAAGCCAATGCCATCCAAGAGTCGATAGGAATCACGGATGTCACAATTGATGGACTAAGAGGTAACCTCGAAACTTATGAAAGCACAATTCTTAATCCCTATCCAAGAAGTAAAAGTTCGAATATTGCCTTTAAAGCCTCATCCTCTAAAAGAGAAGAGGTAAGTGATTCGGATAGCGATGATGATATTATTTCCAATGATATAATTGAAAAGTTTTATAAGTGTATGAAAAAGGAAATAAAGAAGGAAGAACCAAGTCCTTCATGCCAAAATTGTGGAAAACTTGGCCACACCAAATCACATTGTCCAAAATTCAAGGACAAGAAGAAGAACAAACACCAAAGGCGTGTGAATGGGATTCGGACAGCTCGGGCGATGAAACCGCCGCATTATGCCTCATGGCCAACGAGGAAGAAGAGGTAAGTAATTCTAACTCTTATTCTTTTGAAGAATTACAAGAAGCTTTTCATGACTTATATGGTGAATTGAAAAAGACTTCAAAAATCTCCAAAGAGGCCAAGGCTAAAATTAAAGATTTAGAAGAAAAAATAAATTTTTGGAAAATGACAATATTGATCTTAGAAATAAAATTAAGAAGATGAATGAAGCCTCTTCAATTGATCAAAGTTGAAATTGTTCTTCTTGTAAGTCTTTGAAAATAGAGAACATAGAACTTAGGAACACACTAGAAAAACGTAGTGTTGATAATCCTAAAACAATTGAAGTAATTAAAAAGGATGATAGAAATGAAGTTAGACCACCTAGAAATAATTCTAGGAACTTCACTAATGAGCCTAAAATTAATTGTTTTAGACCACCTAGAAACAACTCTAGGAATTTTGTTAATGAGTCTAGAATGAATAATTTTAGACCACCTAGAAATGACTCTAGAAATTTCAACGTTTCTAGGAATAACGACTTTAGATCGCCTAGAACGTTTTCGGCTCAACCAAGACATATGCACAACCCGAATGTTATATGTCATTATTGCAACCGGGTAGGACACATAGCACCCGTATGTTTTGCAAAACATAGAGATTTATCTTTTGGCTATGATTATTATTTGCCTAACCCCCAAGGACCCAAAAGTATTTGGGTACCTAAAACCTATTTTTAGGTACGCTTGCAGGTGTGCTTGAAGACTACAATATCGCAGTAGATGCACCAAGCACGAAACCTTATTGCATAGAGGGGGAATTTCGGTTAGTTATCACATTTTTGATAAAAACGTAATAGTTGACATGTGTTAACAATTAATATATCTTTGTTAATAACTGATATTAATTATTTTTGTTGATTCATAACTTTTATCTTGAATAACAATTGGTATCAATTATTGTTGTTAAAAATAATGATTGATGTTTTGATGAATATCTCTCTAGTTTGAATAACAGTTGGTATATTCGCTAAAAATAACCTTTGATATGGTTGTTACATTTTTACTAACATTTGGTATTATTTCATGTTGGTATGATTTTTTAAATATCGTCAAAGTATATTCCTCATTGTATTTCCTATCTTATATTTGACACTAACAATTGATATACCCAAAAGGGGAAGTGTCGAAAGGGGATAATAGCCGTTGTATACTCTCTTTTTGCTAATGCCAAAAGGGGGAAGAGTTTAGGCGATATGCATCAAATAAGGGGGAATGTATCTACGTTATAGTATGCCTTATTTGAGGGGGAATTATCATTAAGGGGAATTGTTTGCATGAATTGTATGTTGAGATATAGCATGAATTTAGGGGGAATCCGATATGCATATCTCCTGTTGTTTGTCATTATCAAAAAGGGGGAAATTGTAGAAAATCATTCTATCCATGATATATGTGCTTTGGTTGTATTAGCATGATTTTCATGTATATGTTTTGATGAATGACAAACAACGAAGTCGATGAATGGCAAACAATGAAGTCAAATGTAAAACAATGTTATTATATGACAAACAATCAAGATTGAATGCCGAGAAGCATATTGATGACGGAATTGCATAGACAAGCCAAAGACGAGCTCAAAAGTTCAAGACTGAAGACCCAAGGCGTAGGACGTTAGGTAGAACAAATGTAAGAGCAACGTTTAAAGTTATCTCGTCTTTTGGCTCAACATAGGTCATCATAAATATGCATAAAATCATTTTATATTTCAAATACTTCAAACAAAATGATTTCAAACATTTTCATTTTAGCCAAAATGAATTTTAAACATGTCTTTCAAAGCTGGACATAAATAATCGATTATGCTTACTGTGATAATCGATTATGTTAAGACAGTGTAAATCGGAATTTACAAAACAACAAAGTAATCGATTATCAGAAGTGCATAATCGATTATCTTGTATCCGTTGCCAAGTTTTTGAACACTGTAACAAAATAATCGATTATGCATATCAGAATAATCGATTATCCTGCATAAAATCAGCTTCCAGATTTTCTAACGGTAAGCTGATAATCGATTATCCTTGCATAAAATCAGCATAATTGATTGTTAATTAAGCAACGGACATACACCCTCTAACCCCTATAAATAGAGGTCTTTTGAGCTGAATTGAAAGACACAACACCTCTCATTATTCATATACATATTGATATTATTTGTGCATCATTATAGAGCTTTTGTTGAGCCATTTGAGAGACAACTTTGAGTTGTTCATAGAGCTAATATTGTATCTCTTTATCTACTCTTTTGAGAGAGTTCTTGTTGTAAAAGAGAAAGGTGTTTGAGAAATCCATATCTTCTCATTGATTGTCGAGTTTGCTAAGTACCCTCAATCTTAGTGTGTGAAGTCTTGTGGTGCGGTATCCACGAGCAAGGTGAAGTCTTGAGGTGCGGTATCCTCGAGCAAGTTGAAGTCTTGTAGAGTGTACATCTACGAGCAAGTGTAACGGTTTGTTAGGCACCCGTAAGCTTAACGGAGTTAGTGGAATCTCGAGAGAGTCTCTCGGGGACTGGACTAACCACAAGTTGTGGTTAACCAGGATAAATTCGGTGTGTTCTTTCCTTACTATTTTAATTACCGAATTTATTTTATTCCTGCAATTTTAATTCCGCAATATTTATCAATATTCTCGTGCCGCACTATTCACCCCCCCTCTAGTGACGGGATAAATCCTAACAAAGTTAATTACCAATTGAGAAGGAATAAACCTAAAATTAATGGGCTAAACTCAAGCATTATACAGAAGAGAAGGACAAAAAAATGCAAAAATTAACTATTGTAGAATTCAAAACGACATTTGAAATTAAGACGAATAAAACCTAATCGAGTCGACTTATACTAATTAAGCAAGGTTAATCATTGAAACGAATCGAAGAGCATTGAATGGAGCAAATAAAATATTCCTAGCTAAGCATGAACTCATTACTGAGCAAATTATCGTAGGAGAAGAAGAAAAAGGAATTATTAACTACACTAATTAAACCATAAAACTAGAAGAAGAACTTGTCTGAAAGAAAATTTTTGACGAACCCTAGATATGAGTTTGCATGTGTCTCATTGATATATGGAGAGCAACAAACTTGGATTCTAGGTGAGGAAGACGAGTAGATGTCCTGGTAGCAGTTTGAGCTCGATTGGGCGACTTTGAAACTTGGCCAATTTTTAGATTTGGTTTTTGAGAAGACTGGTTGATAGTTGATGATCGATGGTCGTATATTTGGACTGAGGGGGTCGAAGTGTTTAAGGGGTGTGATTTTGGGAGAGTTTGAGAATGGCGCCGCCATCCATGGAAGTGGGGAATTTTAGGGCGGCGTTAGGGTTCTTGGAGGGGAGGGGTATGTGGAGAAGTCGATGGAGAGGGGGGTACCATTCGGATATATATGTATTTAGGGGTGAAGGCTTCTGAGCCGTTGATCGGAGATACCTAGACGGCTCAAATCTATTCACGACGAAACGGCGTCGTTTGGTTAGACTCAAAACGGACCAGGTGGGGGTTAAGGTATTGGGCTGGTCTGGGGGGAATGTCTCTTGGGCCTGGGGAAAATAAATCCGAGCCCAAAAATTGAGGTCTCCTTCTTTTAATTGATTTTTCTTTTTCTTTCCGATTATATGCTTTATTTACTTCCTATTTTTTTTTTTTGTATTTTAAAATTTATGATTTTTTTCATTTTGTGATGTTTATAAAACTTCAATTAAACTAATATCTCAATATATTTCAAATAACACTAATTAACTCCTAAAATTATTGTAAAAAATTAATTTGTGACAATTCTAAAATAGAATGATTAAAATGCAAAATAAACTAATTTTTCGTGAATTTTCATAGTTTTATACTAAAATAAACTAACCCCTAATTAATACTAAGCTATGAAGTTAAATCCTCAATGTAAATGCGTATTTTTTATATTTTTATAAATTAATATGCACAAATAAAACACAACAATTATCAAATAATGACACAAAAATGCACAAAAATTGAAGAAAAATCATTCATTTGATTTTTATGGGAATAAATCATATACAGGGCAAAAATCACGTGCTCACAGCTGCTCCTCTTTGCTCATAGACACGAAGAGTTTTCGGGCAAAGATAAAATGAGCAATTACGAGGGATTTTTGCCCCTTTTTTAAATTTTGTTGTGAAGCGCTTTGAAAAGTTTGACCGCACCCTGCTTCAGAGGTTGCCTACATATCCTAGGCTAAACAGGAATCAGGTCAGTGTAGTTCGGGAGTATTTGGTAGCTGCGACTACCAAAAGCTGTGTTTCACTACTGTTGTTGCTGCTACTGCTTAATGACCTCCTTATTACACCAAAATAAAATCAAAGCTAAGCTAATTAAGCCTATCAACTATGAGTTACATGGAAAAAGATATTGTGAATAATGAGGACCGACCCAATCCATTCTAACATGTTTTGTTTTGAATTGTGAAGAAAGTTGAGGTGGTTGGTTGTGGTAAGCTGGAAACACAAAATCTGAGGAAAAATGATAACCGACGTCGAAGTTGTTACAAATGCTCAAGAGACTCAGGGTCAGAGGGTTCAACTATAGTGTACGGTGTTTGAGGAAAATACAACACCGAAACAGAAAATGACTGAAATACATCAAGAATGGGCCAATGGTCAAGGAAAGCCCCGTCATTAGTCACAATGTGCTACAAAGCAATAACAGTGCCACGCTCCTGAGTACCGCTCGTACTCATTTGATCTTCCTGCACACATAGAGAAGTTTGCCCGAACGAGAGTACATGAAGAAATAGCCCAAGGAGTGAAAAGACTGGAACAATAGTTGAAAAACACACAAGCAATGGCAGGTCAAAAGAGTGTTGCCTTCAGAGATCTATGCATGTTCCCTGATGTCCACTTGCTGCCTGGTTTCAAGGTTCCCAAATTTGAAAAGTACAATAGACATGGAGACCCCATGGCCCACCTGAAAAGGTATTGCAACCAATTGAGAGGTGTGGGAAGAAATGAAGAATTGCTTATAGCTTATTTTGGGGAAAGCCTCTCGGGAGTAGCATCTGAATGGTTTTTGGATCAAGGCCTTTGTCAAACAGATTCAATACAACATCGACATCGCCCCAGACCGAATTTCCCTTTCTAACCTGAAAATGAAACCAACTGAAAGTTTCAGGAAATATGCCATCAAATGGAGAGAACATGCAGCTAGAGCTAAGCCACCCATAGATGACACGAGTTAATCACTATTTTTCTACAGGCTCAAGAGCCGGATTATTATCCATACATGGCGTCCGCAGTAGGTAAATCATTTCCGGAAGCAATCAAAATAGGAGAAATAGTGGAGAATAGTCTTAAGACAGGCAGAATTATAAGTCAAACAGCTCTCAAAGCTGCAGGTCAGGCTGTCCAAATTAAATCTGGTAACAGGAATGAGAGGGATGAAGAAATTATGATGATATCAGGGTCAAGAAGAGGTCCTAGGAGAACGCCTCGAAGGCATGTGCAGCCTCATCAGTATTACTATCCACCTCAGAACCCACCATACTCTGTTTATCCGCCCCAGTATGTTTCCCAGCCATCAAATCACCCAAGAAAGCGAGCATGAGTATCACAAAATCTCTACCCGCCTCCGCAAAATTTTCAAGTACCTTATAACCCATACCCAAGCCAAGGGTATAGAAAGGAACAAAAGCTGAAAGATATTTTTACACCAATAGGAGAGTCCTATACAAGCTTATTTGAAAAGTTAAAACAACATGACATGATTGTACCCATTCCTCCAAATCAGGTGGACCTACGTGCGAGAAACTTTGACTCATTTAAAAGATGTGAATACCACTCCAATGCTCTGGGGCACAATGTGGAGTATTGTCGGGATTTGAAAAGGGAAATAGAAAGAATGATTCAAGAAGGGGTAATTGTGGTTAATGACAGTGATAGGGAGCATGCGAATCCTCTTGGAAACTTGTTGAGTGAAGTTGATGGTATCGAAGTTGGTAATGATCTTGGCAATATTGATGCAGAACTCAGTGGCTAAGATGCCGAGCTTGGTAATTAGAAAGACGCTCATCTCTTGGCTAGCTGGAGAGAAGTTTTGGTGGTTTATTCTGATGTCATTTCTGTACTCCGGGTTATTTTTAGGGTTGTAATCCGAATATTGTTTTGTGAATCAAACCCTTCTATCCTTTTATTTGTCTAGTTCCTTTAGTTGTCATATCTTATGCAGTGTTATCTAGGTTTGTTTTAGGATTATACCCTAGTTTGCGTTGCTTGTTTTGTTGTTAAACCCTTTCACCGCCTGTTTAATACAATTCTCTGTTTTCTACCATTTCTAGTCATTTTTGTTTAGTTCTCTTTTCTTTCTACAATTCTGTTCCTGCTGTTTCTAGTGACATGACATACACGCATAATTCTCAGTCTAACGCCCCTTGCATTTCCCTCTTTGAGTTGGCCTGGATTTTTAAAAGTTATGTTGGGCGGGAAGCAAGGAAACCATTTTGAAGACGATGGGGGCACAAAATCTGAGAGGGGAGATACACAATACAAGCACACACACTGAATTGTGGGGGGGGGGGGGGGGGAGGGGCATCTTAAGAGATTGCCTCATCTTCTTCATTTGCCTACTCAACGACCGCCTGAATTTCTTCTCCGCGAAGCAGAAACCGACTACACCCATTCATCTCGTCAATCCCACCACCAATTCCGCCAACCACTCGTCATCAAACGGAGACAGAAGCTAAAAACGAAATTGGAAGAAATTTTCAAGGCTTTTTTCGAATAAAAATAAGAACAAGGACTAGAGTTTGGTCCAATTTAACTTTGAGTTAAAAAGAAAAACTGTTCTGGTATTCTCTGAAGTTTGTGTTTCGAAGAAATGGAGTTAGTTGAGTCAGTTTGAATTCGCTGGTTTCGAGTCGCTGTTCGAGGTTCACGGTGGAGGTCCCTGTTGCTGTTGCAATTCAAATCTGATTTGTAATTACTCGCGAATCGAAGCGATTAAGGAAATATTACTCAGGTCAATCCCCTCTCCTTTACATCTTTGTTTCTATGTTCAAATTCAATTGAATCTGGAAATTATTAGCTGCTGTTGTTGCATTTTCTGTCGATTGGGTGTGTTGAATTTTGGAATTTGACGAGAATATGAATTGTCCGATTGTCTGTTGCCGGCAAATATCTTGGAATTTGACGAGAATATGAATTGTCCGATTGTCTGTTGTTTGAAAATATGCTGATTTAAATCAATTTGATCTTTGTTCTCAGTATACTAAGTTGGTTGTTTAACCGGAGATTGCGTTTGCCCTTTGTTTAGCTTCGGGATCTGTTTGTGCTTATTTCGTCAGTTTATTTTTGTTGTGATCACTTTTGTTGCCTTGTGTTAGTAGGTGATTAACACAAGATTTTCAGTTGGGCATTTGCTTCGTCATTTTTAAATACGCGCCTAAAGCGACTAGGTTCTTCAAGTAATAAAATTATATAAAAGCTAAATACAATAGTTAAGTGACCATGGTAGAACCACGGAACCTGGGAATGCATAACACCTTCTCCCGGGTTAACAGAATTCCTTACTCGGATTTCTGGTTCGCAGACTGTAACAGAGTCATAATCTTCCTCGGTTCGGGATTCAAATCGGTGACTTGGGACACCATTAATCTCCCAATGACTCTGCATAATTAATAATCAAATCTCGTTCCGATTGTCCTTTAACTGAAAAAACGCATCTACGCTCCTTTGTAGGGGTGTATAGCGAAAAAGGAGGTGTGACAACTCTTCTTCTCCTCTGACGGAACTACGCATGGTTTGATTCTCACAGGGCATGAGATACGTAGGCAACCCTCATCGGGTCCAACTATTCTAACACGAGGAGCCTATGTATCAATTTTTACTTTTTACCGCTTTTATTTAATATGTATTTATTTAAGAGAAAGTGAACGTCGTTTAAAATGTGTTTCAGATTGCGCCGCAGCAAATGAACATGCAATCCTAGTCACACTCTATTCAACGTTTTAGGATTTGGATTTGGGCCGCATAAAATACCCACCGATATTTAGGAATATAATTTATTAAAGATTCGCCTAATAGAGTCTAACGCGTTGTAATCTTTTGGGAGGGCCGTGAAATTCGTTAAATGACCCTTCCCCACTTTTCTAAATATTTTTAAAATCTTTCTTGAGGGTCCGCAATTTTGTATTTTATTGGGCGAGGCTCATCCCATTTTATTTTAAAGGATAAGCCTAAAGCAACTATATTTTCTATTTTTGTTTTTGTCTCTAAAAGAAAAGAAAAATTTCTAATTGATTGTTATTAAGAGTCCGGACATTAAGTTCAAGTCCGAGTTCGAACAAAAGGACGGACCTTTTAGTTTAAAACCGGCTACCTAACTCAAAACCTGAATTCATGTTATTGTTAAAGAAATACTTCAATTAGTCTGTGCTATCAAGTTCCATTTGGGGCTTTGGATATAGCCCAATAACATTCAAAACACAAACGTGTGTAATGGAAAAAGGGACAAATGGGTCTGCGTTTGCAAACTGGCCACACTCTGGCATCAAAATGCACCTAGCTCCGAGACAAAGAGGTGCACACAGGCTTAAGGCTTGTTGATAGTAGCCCAAATGACTTGCAATTTTTAACAAGTTGAAATAAGTAGGAAAAATTCACGATTAATTTAACTAACAGGAGATGGATGATTTGGACTCCAAATTCCAATTTCAGTGATTTACTCAAAGCAACTTTACTTCAGCAGTCATTCTCACGTGAATTGCAACGAAGTACTATTAGTTAGGAGAATTTGTGATAATATTGAACCATTAATTCCTTCCAAATCGGTCTCAAAACCCTTGACTGTTTAAATAAACGAATTCATGTGCAGGTATGCCTACTGCATTTTAATAAACTAAACAACAACAACAACAACTACCCAGTATAGTCCCATAAAGTGGGGTCTGGGGAGGGTAATACGTAGACGGGCCTTACCCCTACCCGAAAGGGCAGAGAGGCCCTCGGCTCGGTGAAGGAAAGGAACAACAAAAACAAACACAACAACAAAAGAGCATTAGTAGCTTTAGCAGAAATAGCGTAAATAATTATCTAAACATAAGAACCATAAATAAAATTACATGCAATAATTGAGGTCAGACTCATGGATTCTACTAAACTGCTAGTCATTTGACTTTGCTTAATACCTAAAGATGACTGAAATCATATTTAACTCAATCAAATCACCAATCATGAGTAAAGCTTGCACACCAACGTTTACACACAGTTGTTAACTTAATAGACACCTATCACAAGAATCAAGTTGCATTATACCCAAGCACCACTTCATGAACAACTGAATACCATTTCCAAATCAACAGTCCATCACAGTCAAGCTCTAGAGTTCAAATTATCAACAATCAGAAACTAACAGTTGATTCAATATGGTCTATTACAAGCAAAATGGAGTAGTAAACTTATGGAACAGAATTTCAAGCTAAAAGCTAACAGGACAACAAACTCCAGGATGGATATCAAATGGCAAATTGAGTTTCATTTCATTGAAGCAGTTACATCAGATTGGTCTCAGAAATGTACCTGGAAAATGAATTTCAACAAAGAGGAAAGAATCAGCAGCAGTTCAAGCAATTCACAGAGCAAATATCGACAGCAATTTAACCCAGAACTTTGGAATGATAGTTCAACACCCAGCAAGAATCAGAAGGAAACTCATTTGAAAGCCAAGCCTCAATAGCAGCTCCCCAACATCAAGAATACCCCCACACAAACTCACACTAAGCTCGAGAACAGTTAAAATCCAAAGACCCCAAATGCCAGCAGCAGAAATCAATGAAACAGTGGTAAAAAGTTTGTTGTTTCTGGTTTCTGTATCTATTTTTTTTTTTGGATTTTCTGTATTTAAATACTAAAACTAAACTGAAGTTGAAAAATGGAATGAAAATCAGATTTGTTCTGGTGAGTTCTTGAGCTGAAAGTTCTCGACCCCTTGCCAAGGCATCAGATGCCGTATTTATAGGAGCAAAAATAGGGCAACAATCTGATTTGAATACATGAAATGCCTATGTGTCAATTTTATCTTTAACCGCTTTTATTTAATATGTATTTATTTAAGAGAAAGTGAACGTCGTTTAAGTGTGTTTTCGGATTGTGCCGCATCAAATGAACCCGCAATCTTAGGCACACTCTATTCAACATTTTAGGATTTAGATTTGGGCCGCATAAAATGCCCACCCGCATTTAAGAAGGTAAAATAATTAAATTACGCGCCTAAAGCAACTACGCGTTTGCAATTTGCAAGGGCCATGGAATTTGCTAAATGGCACGTCTCGGATTATAAGGGTTAAATCAAACTTAATTAAAGTGAGGGCCATGCAATTGAGATTTTTTTCGGTACGGCACACCTCGAATAGAAAAAGACTTTCAACTACACTTGGATGACCATAAACTATTTATGTCAGTAATATGGCTCACCTCAATCTATCCTCAATCAATTTCTCCCTTCTTCAACCTTCCCCTCTTTACTCAACTTTGTGACAATAATACAATTCTATTAACAACGAGTAAAGAATTAACAGTAACTACATGTGAACCAAATCGTGTAAGTTTTGAGCATGAAGTAATACAGTTCAACATCTTTATCAACTAAATTAGAATCAGAAAAAGCTTTAATTACAACATCCAAAGCCTCGAGTGCGAGCAACTTGTCTTCACAAGTTGTCAAGTTGGATAACAAAATTTCAATTCCATGATAGAATCTAGACTTAACCAAGAGTTTCACAAGAGAAGAATGTCAATATACTGAATCAAACGAATATAAACAATCAATATCATTCTGAAAAGAGTCATGAAACCAGTCCACCTTGTTGCTTTCGTTGTAAAAACTTTGGTACAAATCAATACCATTTCTCATTTACCACTAAAGAGAATAAAGAACATGGGCAGAAGAATCAGCAAATTAACGTGTTTGTCTCTTTTGCATCTAAAAAACACGTATTGATTGGATATAACTAAGTGCTAATGATTATGTAAAGAAACATATTATGCAGCGATAAATGTAAGAGCTACTTGAGATTCAACGAAAGCATAGATAGAGATTCAAACAATTCGTATTTCTTCAATTTTCGAGAGATTCTGCCGGAAAAATTCAACCCGCACACAATCGGACGACATTTTATACCCTTCCGGAGAAATTCAAAACAGAGATGAACACAAAGTAAGCTTCCATGAAATTTAATTTTTACGGAATCAACCACATAAGAATAACACCTGAAACAGAGGGAAAAGAAAGGATAAACTTCGATTAATCTGAAATTTAATTGACTTACAATCTGAAACGGAACCTCGAACCGAAAATGATCGCAACGGAACAGAAACTCGACGACCTCGAAGCTCGCTGGAAGTTGACAAACCTTGGATGGAAAACCAACCGGATTCTGCCGGAATTTGAATGGGACAGTGATGGAACGAACCAGGCGACTAGATTCTCGGTCGAATCTACTTCGCAGTTACTATCCAATCGATTTTGGGATTAGGAAATTGATGATTGGCCGATTTTGGTCCATCCTCCCTTTCAACAATGGCTACCTCCCTTTATTTCCATATCTGTTCGTTTTCTTTGGTCGATGAAGAAGATGGGGCGAGTCTGAAATTTTCATTTTGCGGCTCTCCTTTCAGAATTTTTTTTTTTAGGCCTTCTTTTTTGGTGTCCCTTGTGTATAGGTCTAGGTTTAATTTAAGCAGCAACCATATCATTTTTGACCGAAGATAACTCCAAAAAATAAGTTAAAGTAATTTTTATTAATTTTTACGAATTTTTTCTTTTTCTAGTTACATTTTATGTATTTTTAACATTTTAAAATCATAGAAAAATTTCTTGTTTTAATTATTAAAAAAATTAGTCTTTTTACATATTTGGATCTTAATCTTTAATATTGACATTTTTCTTTAGAGAGGAGATTTGGTTCGGCACAGTTTATATACAGTTCACGTAATATCAAAGCGGTAAAAGCAATCAATTAGCACATAAGCACATATTATGTAACAAAATCAGATAAAGCCAAACACAATAATTATTCTAAGCTCGAATTCTGAAACCTGAACAAAACATTATGGGTTCTTGTCCCCAGCAGAGTCGCCAGAACTGTCACACCTCCTTTTCACACACCTACCCCGAAGGATAATGTATAAGGGAGTTTTTTTCATTTAAAGTGACATTATTCGGATCGGGATTATTTATTTATTTAGAGTCGCCACTTGGGATAGGGTTGGCTTTTGGTGTCCCAAGTCACCAATTTATCGTGAATCCCGAACCGAAGAAAATGTTGACTTCCGAATGGAGTCTGCGAACCAGAAATTCTGAATAAGGAATTATGTTGACCCGAGAGAAGGTATCAGGCACCCTCAAATCCCGTGGTTCTAGCACGGTCTCTTAAATTTTTATGAATGGCTAAAATCTGATTTTATTAACATGAAGAGCCTATGTGCCAATTTTTACTTTTTTACCTCTTTTATTTAACATAATATTATTTAAGAAAGTGAACGTCGTTTAAAATGTATTTTCGCATCAAATGAACTCGCAATCCTAGGCACACTCTATTTAACATTTTAGGATTTGGATTTGGGCCGCATAAAATACCCACCCGTATTTAGGAAGGTAATATTATTAACGTATGCGCCTAAAGCAACTACGCGTTTTAGCTTTGCGAGGGCCATAGAAATTTGCTAGATGGCACGCCTCGAACTCTAAGGATCAATACAAAATTAATTAAAGTGAGGACCATGCAATCGTCATTTTTGTGTGGCATGACACACCTCAAAACTATTCAGCTAAATGAACTATGGATATAAAGCTAATCCGAAATTAACTATCGCGACTACATTACGGGAATCGACCCATAGCTATGACAAATTATAAAAATCACACCTAATTTAGTCATTATAAACATTCCCATTAAATAAACGTATAAAATCGACAACCAAGAACAAGAGAATCCAAAGTAAGTAAAAATACGAAAGTTACAAATAATAAGATAACCGGTGACCAGAACCATTTTGCGTAATGAGTACATCACCACATTTTCCTAAAATATGCTGGACACTTTCTTAACCCCTCATATATTTTGAACCTTATTTTTAAATACAAGTAAAGCATATACTCAATCAATAATTACAAAGCAAAAAAAAATAATCTGCATGAGCTATTCAAAGAGATGAAAGTCAATATCAACAAAAACTTTACAAACCAATACCGTACTATTATTAAAAACCCAATAAAATAGAAACTGAACTTATATGGAGAACAAAGTGTAGAGAGTTTTGGGAGAATTGATTTTTTTGTATTGCTCACAAAAGTATATATAGAGTACAAAGAGGTATTAAATCCTACCAACTATAGGACTGTACAATAATGGAAGAAATCAAATCATACCAACTATAGGACTGTACAATAATGAAAGAATATTCTACAAATAATAAAAAGATACACACAATATATTCTAATACGCCCCCTCAAGATGGAGGACCGGAGGACACGCCAATGTTGGACATCAGCAGAAGAAGCCGAGGACGAGATAAGTGCTTGGTGAGAGCATCAGCAAGCTGATCAGCAGAGGATACGTGAGCAACACGAAGAGACCCATTCTGAACGAATTGACGAACAAAGTGATAATCAATGGAGATGTGTTTCATGCGCGAATGAAACACAGGGTTGGCACAGAGGTAAGTGGCGCCAATGTTGTCGCTGTAAATGACAGGAGCAGCCGGAAGACGGACATGAAGCTCGCGCAGCAGTGAATGAAGCCAATGGACTTCAGCGGCAGCAGAAGCAATGGCACGATATTCAGCCTCAGTAGAAGATCGTGCAACGGAACGCTGCTTTTTGGAGCTCCAGGAAATAGGATTAGGCTTCAGAAAGACAACATAGGCACCAGTTGAGGAGCGGTCATCACAGCTTCCCCCCCCCCCCCAATCAGCATCAGAGAAACAATGCAGAGGTATAGCAGATGAAGGACGCAGCCAGACTCCGAAGTCACGCGTCCCATTCAGATACCGGAAGAGGCGCTTAACTGCACCCCAATGAGTGACAGTAGGAGCGTGCATGAATTGTGAGAGTTTATTCATAGCAAAGGAGATATCGGGATGAGTGAATGAGAGATAGTGGAGGCCCCCAAGGGCCTGTCGATAGGCGGATGCGTCGGCAGGAGCCGAGCCATCGGCCAGATGAAGGCGGGTGGACGCCGTTTGTTGGCGTTTGAACAGGGTTGGATTACAGCATATTATGACGAGTCAAAAGATCAACAACATACTTACGCTGAGAAAGAAAACACCCCTTGGATCTGCACAGAACCTCAACACCAAGAAAGTAGCTTAGATCACCCATGTCTTTAAGAGAAAATTTAGTCCCAAGAGAGTCAAGCACACGGTTCAAGAAGACAGAGTCATTACCAGTCAATATGAGATCATCAACATATAAAAAAAATAGGCTGTAATACCAGAATGCTGAAAGACAAAGAGCAAAGTGTCAGAGGTAGTGTTGACGAAACCCATGGCCAAAAGGCATTGGCGGAGCTCACTGTATCATACCCGGGGTGCCTGTTTGAGACCATAAATAGCTTTCTGTAACTTACAGACATAAGATGGATAGGCTTTGTCAACAAAACCCGGTGTTTGTGCCATATAGACATCCTCTGTAAGCCTCCCTCGAAAAAGGCATTGTTCACATCCATTTGACTAAGAGGCCAGTCCTTGGAGGCAGCTATACTGAGAACCAAACGCACAGTTGCCGCCTTAATAACCGGACTGAAAGTCTCCTGGAAGTCGACACCTGGTCGCTGATGAAAGCCTTTCGCAACAAGTCGGGCTTTGAACTTATCCATATTACCGTCAGGTACGATAAACCCACTTGCAGCCCACAACATTCTGTGAAGAATCAGGTGGAACAAGATCCTAGGTGCCATTCCGTAGCAGAGCATCAAACTCCAATGACATAGCAGCGCGCCAGCGCTCATCAGACATAGCACTAGACAAAGTCTGAGGTTCTGTAACAGCTGGAGAGGATACAGCAGACATACCAAACTTCTTGCTGGGCGTAAAGATGTTATTTCTGCTGCGAGTTTGCATATGATGACCACCCTGAGAGGATGAAGGTGGCGGCATATTGGGTGTAGTGGCGGCGGGGGCCGTTGGCGGTGCCGTAAGAGGCGCTGGTGGCTCGGGCGTTGGTGCCGGCAGTGCGTCCGGTGAAGGATCGCTAGTGGGAGCGGCGGCAGGTACTGGCGGAGGCAGCGGAAGGACTTCTAGGGTGACCGGAATGGGTAGGGGTGGAGACTCGGGGTTTGACAATTTGGAGAACGGGAAGATATCTTCATGGAAGGTGACATGACGCGAGACGAAGATTTTAGACGTTGAGGGATCAAAGCATAGATATGCGCTTTGAGTAGATGAGTAGCCGAAGAGGACACATGCACGAGATCTGGGTTCCATTTTGTGTGAGGTGTAGGGCCGAAGCCAAGGGAAGCATTGATAGCCGAAGACACGCAGTTTGGCAAGGTTGGGGCGCCTATGGAAGAGAGACTCTTTTTGTCTTGGGAAGATGATTAATGAGATAGAATGCTGTGGCAAAGGCATAAGGCCAATAAATGAGAGGGACAAAGGCATAATGAAGGAGAGTGAGACCAGTATCTACAATATGACGGTGACGGTGTTCATCATAGCCATTGTGTTGAGGTGTATGAGGAGGTGAAGTGAGATGTGAGATACCATGGGAGGCAATAAAGAGCGTAAAGCTAGGAATTCACCCCCATTATCAGTATACAGAGTAATGATTTTGGTAGAGAAGTATTTTTCGACAATGGACTTAAAAGTGGGGAATGTTTGTAAGATATCAGATTTATGGCGTAAAGGGAAAAATCAAACGTACTTAGAAAAATGATCAACAAAAATGACATAATATTTAAATCCTTTATTAGAAATAATTGGAGAGGTCCATACATCAGAAAAAATAAGCTCCAGCGGAGTAGTAGAAGATAAACTTGACTTAGAGAAAGGTAACTTATGACACTTATGAAGCTTGCAAGAGACCCAAGCAAAATCAGACACACTACTGGACGCTATACTGCTAGAAGACACTAGATGACGTAGGATTTTAGCTGACGGATGACCAAACCGAGAATGCCATAATGACGCAGGGAGCTTTTGTGCCGTGAGGGCGGACGGTAGACGGGAAGCTGCCGGCCAGTAGTAGGCGTCGTTCCTACATGGGCCGCTGACAAGTGTTGCCCACGTGCGATGATCCTTCACCTGAAAATCAGTATCAGAAAAAACAACACTAACATTATTGTGACGACATAATTGAGCAACAGAGATCAAATTTTTACGAATATGTGGAACACAGAGAGCCCCAGGCAATAAAAGAGATGAATAACTGAAAAGTTGGCCAGTATGTGTAATTTTTAAACATTCACCGTTACCAATAACCACATCATCGAAACCACTGTAAGGACTGCGAAGAGACATGTTGGCAAGATCATTGGTTATGTGATGAGTGGCACCAGAGTCCAGGATCCAATCAGATGGAGAGTGATGGGCTGTGTGAGCAGCCGGATAAGACGACGCAACGTATGCTGGTCGCGGCAGTGGTCCACCGTAAGGGGGCTGATTTGCGCCGGAAATAGGATAGGACGGACAGCGGCGCCCAGAGTAGCCAAATTCACTACAGAGCTGGCACTTCCCATTGTACCCGCGAGATTGGCCATTGTTGGAGTAACCACCGCGGCCGGAGGATAAACCACGGCTGCTACGGCCGTGCCCGCGGCCAACGAAGTGGGTACGGCCAGACTGCTGTCTGGTGATGAAGGCAGCTGATGAAGCCAAATCAGATGCGACGGAGGTGGCCGACGCACGGGCAGTAAGCTGAGCCTCCATGCTTAATAGCTTGTCATGTAATTCAGCAAAAGAGATTGGAGATTCACGGGCTTGGATAGCATGAGAGAGCTCCATATACGGATCATCAAGATCATTTAGAACCTTAATGACAAGATCCTCAAAATCAACAGGAACACCCAGGAGAGATAATCCATCTACAATCACGCGAATATCGTGTATAAAATCAGTAACAGATTTAGAAACTTTTACCGGATGATGGAACTGCTGTTTGAGAGCCATGATACGACCATGAGAAGCGGTGTTTTATGTGCGTGCGATGATGTCCCAGGCCTCTTTAGAGGTTTCCGTGGCAGTAATAAAGGAGATGATCGTCGGTGTGATGGGCGAGATGATGGCACTGAGAATAAGAGTGTCCTGGCGAATCCAGTAAGGATATGCTGGATTTGGGGAGTTACCTCCTTGTCGATGATAGTGGCTGGTGGGCACGGCTTCGATCCGTCCAAGAAGTCGAGGAGGTTGTAACCCGTAAGAAGGGCGCCAGGTAATTAGTGGAATCCAATTTAAGTGGGATCTGAGCCGATGCATTGATGGCAATCGGCTGTAGATGATCGTTGGATGTCATAGCAGCCATGAAGCGCGAGGTACAGGAGGCGCTGATCGACGTCGAGAGAGAGAGGGCTGCCGGTTAGTGCAGCCGTGGCGCGGCAAGACGCCGGAGAGAGGCGATGGGCCGAGAAGGTCGGCGGCGGCGGGCTGCCGATTAGTGCAGTGGCGGCGGCGGCGCGGGTAGGGAGAATTAGGGTTTCTTTGGCGATAAGCCACTGGCGTATGATACCATGTAGAGAGTTTTGGGAGAATTGATTTTCTTGTATTGCTCACAAAAGTATATATAGAGTACAAAGAGGTATCAAATCCTACCAACTATAGGACTGTACAATAATGGAAGAAATCAAATCTTACCAACTATAGGACAGTACAATAATGAAAGAATATTCTACCAATAATAAAAAGATACACACAATATATTCTAATACAAAGAACTGAATCACGATGACCTCTGGACGGAACTAGGATCCAAACTTCGAAACTCGCCGGAAACATCAAACGACATCAACACCTCAATTTCGATACAACTCAGCAGAAACAAATTTCAACAGTTTTGACGACTATCGCCGGTTTCATGTCCTTTCGACGTCGATGGTGCGACTCCAGCAAAACAGAGAAAGCGGAGGGAAAAAATGGGTCAGAAACAGCGGCTAAGCACAAGAATGACAGTCATAGCCGTCGTCGGTCCTCACCTCCGGCAGCAGCAACAATGGAAAGAGTGAGAGCTGGCCGATTTCCACTAACGGCAGCTAGGAAGCTTGCAAGTTTAATGTGCCACTGATTTCTAGCATTCTTTGTGTGTGTAAGTTTATATGGGTGTGTGTTGTTTTGGGCGTTCAAGCTTTGAAGACACTGGAGATGGTGAAGGTCGATGGGGATCACATTTTTGGTTCAGCCGCTGCCCATTTAGATATGGAGATCGAAGAAGACGAGAGAGTCAGGTGGGAGTCCTTTTGTGTGAGCTACGGCGCTAGCTTCGGGTATCTTAGGTGTTTTTCGTGTGGAGGTCTAGAGATTATTATATAGATTTGAGTCTATGATTTTAGGATGTGATAGTAGGCTTGAGGGGATTTTGGTATTAGAAATTAGTTGGTTCATTTTAGAAATTAGCCCAATTTTAAAAGAAACAAGACCAAAAATATATTGCTTCCTTTGCTTTTTTTTTTCTTTTCTTTAATTAATTAAAATCCTAAATTATTTTTGTAGAAATTAAAATAACTAATTAGTTAAAACTAAAGAAAAATACTAGTTTTAAAGATTAAGATCCAAATATGTAAATGACCATTTTTTTATAATTAAAACATAATTTTTTTTGTAATTTTTCTATGACTTTAAAATATTAAAAATGCATGAAATGCAATTATACAATGAAAAATTTCTAAAATCCAAAAAATATTATTTTTAAGTTATTTTTAAGAATTATTTTTATGTAAGGCAAAAATTATATGCTTGCACTAATAATGATGACTTTCAACGAGAGAAGTACACAAGAAAGCATTCAAATTGTAACCCCAAAAAATAAAAATAAGTAAGAGAAAGCATTCAAATTAACCTTGTACATCACTCTTTTGTTTTTATACTATTATTTACTGCACCAAATCCACGTAAAAATATACAACTAAAAGAGTCGGAATCCTACTTGAGGCTAACAGTATAAGTCACATGTATAACAATATGAAGAAGGCAAGTGAATCTCGTTACTGCAAATTGCCGACACAAACGGGCTGGAGAATTGCAGAGGCACGGACTGTTTAGGTTTGAAGAACTGAGAGAGAGTGAAACTATACGAGAAGTTTTGTTTTAAAAAGAAATATTTTAAGGACAGAATAGTAAATATTTTGGTCAAACCTCAAAGTGTGTATGAGCTAAAATTTGATAAGATAGGGGAGACACAAACTTACACTTTTGGCTTATTTTTGACTTATAAGTACCTAATTTAGAGCCCGTTTGGCTTAGCTGATTTAGAGTAGCTGATAAACCTTAGGTGGTGAAAATCACTTTTAACGTGCTGAAGCTGATTCAAAAATAAGCAGTTATGTGTTTGGATAAAAGTGCTGAAATTAATAATAAGTAACTGAAAAATTGATATGGTATCTATCTCATTCAAATGATTTGGTAGCCAATTTTGTTGACTTGGTTTGATTTGGTAGCCAACCTTGTTGAATTATTTGGTAGCCAATTTTATTGACTTGGTTTGGTTAGGTAGCCAACCTTGTTGAATTTCTTTGGGTTGGTAGCCAACTTTGTTGAATTGTGAAAAGTGTGTGTAAATTGTCAAATATTGTAGGCTTTAGAGAGTGATGCTTTGGCTATAAAAAGAGAGCTTCAACTCTCATTTCAACACACCAACAAAGAGAGAAAAGAGAAAGCAAGGTATTTCATAAACGGTAAGAAAATAGTTTGTGAAGAAAAATAGAGTGCGAGAGATATTGTAGTGAGGTAGAAAAAGCAAAAGAGAGTTTACTTCTTTTGAGAGTGTAGTAGTCTTAGGAGTATTTTTACTCGTTAGTACACATGTAAAATTCCTCGTTATAGTGATATCAGTTGCTCCTCTTAGCCGTAGTTTTTTTCCTTATTCTAAAGGGTTTCCACGTAAAATTTTCGTGTCATTTTTGTTGCATTTTTATTTTTGCTGATTTAACCATAACTTAGTGTTCTGCATTTATCACTAATACCTTGAATACTATTTTTATGGGATTTATTCCCAACAAGTGGTATCAGAGCCAAGGTTCTGTCTAAGTATGCTCTGTGGTTGCAGCACAATCTGATCTTCCACATTAGAAAGAAATTACTTTGGTCTCATAAGAAATAATATTTGTATTTGTGATAAATGATGGAAGCCAATACTAGTAGAATGGTTATTTTGAATGGCACAAATTATGCCATTTGGAAAAATAAAATGGAAGATTTGCTCTATGTAAAGAATTTTCATCTACCTATCTTCACCACTATAAAGCCTGATAATAAATCAGATGAAGAGAGGCGTTTGTTACACATGCAGGTTTGCGGCTTTATTAGATAGTGGGTTGACGATAATGTTTTAAACCATATTTCTGGGGAGGCACATGCTCAGACCATATAGGAACACCTTGAAAGTTTGTATGCTCGAAAGATAACATGATGTTTCTGATAAAGCAGATATTGAGTCTGAAATACCATGATAGTTCCGCGATGACAGATCATCTGAATAATTTCTAGGGGATCATGAACCAGTTATCTTTTATGGGCATTAAATTTGATGAAAAAATTCAAGGCTTATTTCTACTTGGTTCCCTACCAGATTCTTGGGAAATTCTTAAATCTTCATTATCAAATTCTGCTTTGGATGGTGTGATCTCTATGCATCTGGCCAAGAGCAGCCTTTTAAATGAAGAGATGAGAAGAAAATCTCAAGGTTCCTCCTCATTGGATGTCTTGGTGACTGATTCTAGGGGGGAAAGAAGAATCGGGGTTCTCAAAATAAAGAATATAATAGAAGCAAATCTAGAAGCAGACTTAAAGATATTGAGTGCTATCATTGCGGGAAGAAATGACACACAAAGAAGTTCTGCCGGATTTTGAAAAAGGAGAATAGAGACAAGGAACAAAAAGAAGATGGCAATCGTGTGACCACCATCACTACAGAAGATCTTGTTACTGTCCTTGATGTGGATCTGATAAATATTACTTGTGATGACTCAAGCTGGGTTGTGGACAGTTGTGCCGCATCTCATGTGACATCAAGGAAGGAATTTTTCTCATCCTTATACTCAGGGTGACTATGGAACTTTGAGTATGGGTAATGAGATTGTATCAAGGGTGGCTGGTGTTGGAATGATTTGTTTGGAAACTAGTATTGGAACTAATCTATTTTTAAACAATGTAAAGCATGTACCTGATGTTCGTTTGCACTTGATCTCTGTTGGTGTTTTGGATGATGAGAGATATGTTAGTACCAATGGTGCTGGAAAGTGGAAGCTCACTAAGGGCTTCATGATTGTGGCTCGTGGGAAAAAATGTCGTGGTCTATACTGGACTACGACCTCTACCTCTGTTGATATAGTGAATGCCATTGAGAGCCATAACTCTTCAATGTTATGGCATAAGCGGCTTAGCCACATTAGCGAAAGGACTAAATGTTCTGGCCAAGAAGAAATTATTGTCAAATTTTGAAAGTGCAAAATTAGAAAAATGTGAGCACTGCTTGGTTGGAAAATAAAAAAGATTTTCTTTCCAATATCATCCTCATTCAAGAAAGATAGAGTTACTTGAGTTGGTGCATTCAGACTTATGTGGTCAAATAATGACAAGGACTTTGGGTGGTGCACTTTATTTTTCTACCTTTATTGATGATTGTCAAGAAAACTTTGGGTCTACATCTTGAAGACCAAAGACCAAGTGTTGGGTGTCTTTAAGCAGTTTCAGGCTTAAGTTGAAAGAGAAACCGGGAAAAAACTTAAGTGTATTCGTACTGATAAGAGTGATGAATATTGTGGACCGTTTGACGAATTCTACAAGCAAAAGGGTATCAGAAACCAGAAGACTCCTCCTAAGACTCCTCAACTTAACGGTTTAGCAGAAAGGATGAATAGGATCTTGATGGAAAGAGTCAGATGCTTGCTTTCTGAAGCAAAGTTTCCGAATTCTTTTTGGGGTGAGGTTTTGTTGACCGCCGCACATGTTATTAATCTATCCCCTGCAGTTGCTTTGCAAAGTGATGTTCCAAATAGAGTTTGGTATGGCAAGGATGTTCCCTATGATCACTTGAAAGTGTTTGGTTGTAAAACTTTTGTACATGTCCTAAAGATGAGAGGTCAAAATTAATTGCCAAGACGATGCAGTGCATCTTCATTGGTTATGGACTTGATGAGTTTGGTTATAGGCTATATGATCCAATTGAGAAGAATGTCGTGAGAAGATGTGATGTTATCTTCGTGGAGGATCAAACTATTGAAGATATTAATAAAGCGGAGAAGCTAAAATCTTGAAGTTCTGAATGTTTAGTTAATCTTGATCAAGTTCCTCATACAAATGTGGATGACGTTGATGGGCTCAATGATGATGGTGATGCCTAGAACCATAATCCAGATCAGCATATTGATGATGATGGTGATAACAATGCTAATGTTGATGAGGTAGATGCTCCTACTCACGAAGCTGTGGAAGAGTTAGATATTCCACTCAGAAGGTCTTCTAGACCTCGTACTCCTTCCTCCCGGTATACACCCGATGAGTATGTACTACTCACTGATGGGAGAGAACCTGAATGTTATGCGGAGGCCATAGAGAATGAGCGCAAGGGTCAATGGATTGAAGCAATGCAAGATAAGATGAAATCTATGCATGAGAACCATATTATGAGTTGGTGAAATTGCCTAAGGGCATGAGAGCTTTGAAGAACAAGTGGGTGTTCAAAATTAAAGCTGAAGAACATAGTTTGAAGCCCAAATTAAAAGCTAGATTGGTTGTCAAGGGATTTGGTCAAAGGAAAGGTATTAACTTTGACGAAATATTTTCTCATGGTGAAAATGTCCTCCATTCGGACAGTTCTTGGTTTGACTGCTAGTCTTGATTTGGAGATTGAGCGGATGGATGTGAAGACTGCTTTTTTCACGGTGACTTAGAAGAGGAGATTTATATGGAACAACCTAAGGGCTCCAAGGTAAAAGGTAAAGAAAATCTTGTATGCAAACTTAAGAAGAGTCTATACGGATTGAAGCAAGCTCCCAGACAGTGATACAAGAAGTTTGAGTCTGTTATGGGGAAGCAAAGCTACAAGAAGACTTCTTCAGATCATTGTGTGTTTGTACAAAGATTTTTTGGTGATGACTTTATCTTCCTCTTGATATATGCGGATGATATGTTGATTGTGGGCAGGAATGCTTCCAAGATTGAAGAGTTGAAGAAACAGTTGAATAAGTCTTTTGCAGTGAAAGACTTGGGTCATGCTAAGAAGATTTTGGGCTTAAGGATTACTCGTTCAGAAATGAAAGAAAGCTTTACTTATCACATGAGAAGTACATAGAACGTGTACTGGAATGCTTCAATATGAAAAGTGCTAAGTTGGTTTGCACACCCCTTCCTGGTCATTTGAAGTTGAGCAAGAAGATGTGTCCAACAACAACAGAGGAAAAAGGGAGAATGGCCAAAATTACTTATTCCTCTCCTGTCGGAAGTTTGATGTATGCAATGGTATGCACTCGACCAGATATTTCCCATGCAGTCAGTGTTGCTAGAAGATTTCTTGAAAATCCAGGAAAAGAGAATTGGAAAGATGTAAAATGGATACTCAGGTATTTAAGGGGAAGCTCACATGAATGCTTATGTTTTGGAGGATCCAATCTAGTTTTGAAGGGCTATCCAGATTCTGATATGGCTGGTGACCTTGATAACAGAAAATCCACTACTGGATATCTGTTTACTTTTTCAGGGGGAGCTATATCATGGCAGTCAAAGTTGCAAAAGCATGTCGCACTATCTACAACTGAAGTAGAGTATATTGCGACTACTGAAGCTGGCAAAGAGACGATATGGCTCAAGAGATTTCTTCAAGAACATGGACTGCGATAGATGGAGTATGTTGTCTATTGCTACAGTCAGAGTGCAATGGACCTAAGCAAAAACTCCATGTACCATACAAGAACGAAGCATATAGATGTGAGATATCATGGGATTCGTGAGCAGGTGGAGAACGAATCTTTATAGGTCAAAAAGATTCATACGAGTGAAAATCCTACTGATATGTTAGCCAAGGTGGTAACAAGAGACAAGTTCGAGCTATGCAAATAACCTGTCGGGGTGCATTCGTACTAGAAGACAGTGCTACCTTCTCTAGATGAATGAGACTGGATGGGGAGATTGATATTGTGTCCATCTCATTCAAATAATTTGGTAGCCAATTTTATTGACTTGGTTTGGTTTGGTAGCCAACCTTGTCGAATTATTTGGTAGCCAATTTTATTGGCTTGATTGGCTTGGTTTGGTTAGGTAGCCAACCTTGTTGAATTTCTTTGGGTTGATAGCCAACTTTGTTGAATTGTGAAAAGTGTGTATAAATTATCAAATATTGTAGTCTTTAGAGAGTGAAGCTTTGGCTATAAAAGAATATCAACACACCAACAAAGAGAGAAAGAGAGAGCAAGGTATTTCATAAACTGTAAGAAAATAGTTTGTGAAGAAAAATATAGTGTGAGAGATATTGTAGTGAGGTGGAAAAACAAAAGAGTGTTTACTTCTTTTGAGAGTGTAATGGTCTTAGAAGTATTTTTTACTCGTTACACACAGCGTAAAATTCCTCGCTATAGTGATATCAGTTGCTCCTCTTGACGGTGGTTTTTTCCTTTATTCTGAAGGGTTTCCACGTAAAATCTTAGTGTCATTTTTGCTGCATTTTTATTCTTGCTGATTTAATCATAATTTAGTGTTCTGCATTTATCACTAATACCGTGAATACTATTTTTACGGGGTTTATTCCCAAATAAAAATTGGGTATACAAAGAGTTTTATTTTAAAAAGAAGTATTTTATGGATAAAATAGTAAATATTTTGGTCAAACCTAAAGTGCTTATAAGCTAAAATTTGATAAGTTGGGGGAGATAACTTATGACTTTTGGCTTATTTTTGGCTTATAAGCACTTAACTTATAAGCACTTTTACTGTTACCAAACGCGTAGATAAGCCAAAAAGTGCTTATATGCCAGTTGGACCAGCTTATAAGCTTAGTCAAACACCCTCTTATAAACACTATTAATTTTACCAAATACGAAGATAAACGAAAAAACATTTATAAGCCAGACCAGCTTATAAGCTTAGTCAAACATAGCTTCCATTTTGGTCCATTATCCCTTATATTCTTTTTAGAGCCCTTAGACAAAGAACTTACGGTCAGAGACTCAGAGGTAATTTCCATTTCTGTTTATAGCCCTCCTATAGAGTTTGTCGTTTTTGCCATGTTCTGCTTCCCCAATATTTAATGGGAATAAACTGAATTTCAGCTGTTCGATAAAATTCCTGAACCACTGTAATTGGCATATTGAAATTTCTGAAAGGCATAGAAACAGGCAAGTATAAGAGCCCTAATGAAGATTATACCAAGATCATAATTCCAACTGTCTAATCGACTGCGCATCAGATTTCATTAAGATCAACTATGTTTCAATCCCGAATTATTTAGAGCCGGCTATATAAATCTTTTATATCTATTTTGGCCTATTCAAGTTCATAGTGTGTTAGAACTTAGAAATCCCTGTGGTGGTATACGTAATAGGTAATCTTGGAGCTTTACTTTTGGAGTTGAGTTACGCCCAAGGTCCAATTCTTATCATAGTATCCGAGTCACACCTATCCTAATTCATTGTTTATCTGATGTTGGGTCCCCATGTTATTGTTCACGCTCCAGAGTCTTGGAGATGCAGCGGTGTGAGAAGTCCCAAGTGTAATTAGTCTCTTCATATGATTTTGCATTGCTCAGCTCATGAACTAACTCTTAGGATTGAGTTAGGCCCGAGGTCCATTTCTTATCATCTTATCCAGGTGTATATGCATGAACGAATTAACTGATTGCTCGTAGGTTAGCTATTTTTTGCCTCCATCAACCTACTGCAACCCTTTTACTCTATCCCCGCATGCAAATTAAGGATGAATTATCAATTGTACTTTAAAGATAATAAATATCTTGAAGACAGACTTGAATTTGGTTTGATTCAATATCCTATGCTACCTGCAATTATATACTGAATACAGAATGTGCAGAGAGAAATCTTAAAAATCAATTTTTTTTTGATATATGACTAATAAATGTGAAGCAGAGGATGGTTGGGAGGCGAAGTAATAGGGGATGAATATTATACTGAGGCCATAAATCTCATTCTTCAATCGACTATGCTTCAATTCCAAATTAGTCAAGTCGGCTTCATAAGTCTTTTGTATCTATTTTGCTCTAGTCAGGTCCATAGTGTGTGTCTAGGTGTACACATCGGGACGAATTAAATGATCTATCATAGTTAATAAAGTGCTTCAAACGCTCCGGGAACCTATTGCAACCCTTTTACTTTATCCAGGCATGCGACAAATTAAGGACAAATCATGAATTGTACAGAAAAGATAATAAATGACTTGAAGAGAGACTTGAATTTGCTTTGAATCAATATCCTATGCTACCTGTAATTATATACAGATTACAAATGTGCAAAGAGAAAGCCTAAAAATCAAAACTTTTTCTGTAATATGACTAATAAAGGAGAGGAAGAGGATGGTGTAGGAGGAAAAGAAATAGGGGATGATGACATATGACAAGTGCATTTTGCATCATGTATTGCCATCTTTCTTTGGAAATCTAGTTTACTACAGAAGACACAATACCTCCCAAGAGATTCTTCAGCTTCGAACTCGTCCTCATCTTCAGTGTCATCTGGGGTCTCATCTTCGAAGTGTTCCACTGCCACAACCTTCCCAGGGTCATATCTGGTGTAACTGAACCCGAATCTTGGAAACATCTGTCTAAGCATTCTCTCCAATTGTTCGTCGCAGTATTTTCTCCCTTGCTTGTAAAACAACAGAGGTGCAATGGAGATTGCTGCACCTACTCCATATCCCACACCCGTGAATATGAATTGCCAATCATATGAGTCATCTTGAGAAGTTGATGGTGGTGTCAAATCTGGAGCATTGCTTTCGCAACTGTTGTTGAGAGGGAACCCGCATAGGCCTCTGTTTCCTTTAAAGGAAATTGCTGAGAATGTTTGAAACTGAGTACTCGATGGGATTCTTCCAAACAATTTGTTGAATGACAAGTTTAGAACTGATAGGAACGTGAGATTTGCAAGCTCTGCAGGGATATCACCAGATAGCTGGTTCTGAGACAGATCTAGTGATCCAAGCATATGTAGCTTCCCAATTGATTTTGGAATTGGTCCTTCAAGGGAATTGTATGACAGGTTCAGGACATAAAGTGAGCTAAGATCACCGACTGTATCTGGAATCACTCCTTGAAATTTATTTGAAGAGAAATCAATAGATGTGAAGACCCTGAGAATCTTCACAAGCTCCATCTCCATCCCTTTGATGGTTATTGTCACTGTGTCCTGATAGTATAAGTTACTTAGTTGGAGGAACCTAAACTGGATGTGGCGTCCTGACTCCATGTAATCATCGTCAACCATCATTCCTCTCCAATTTGAAAAGCATTCTGCATTCAACATACCAGTGAAGTTGTTGGAAGCTATATCTATGATCTGGAGATTTTGCCAGCTATTTCTAGTTGGATCACACTCAAGACTTCCTGTGAACAGATTGGAGCGCAAGACTAGGACTCTCAGACTGGTTGAGGTACTCAACATGCACGGGAAACTGTCAACAAGTTGGTTATTTCCAACATTCAGGACCTCCAACAACTTGCAACTGTCCAGCGACTTCGGCAGCTTCCCTTCTAAGCTATTCCTACTGAGGTCTAAAGTTTTTAGAGCACAACTAATTGGAAATGAATTTGGTATAACACCATTGAGTCTATTATTCCCTAGATTCAGCACTCCAAGATTTGTACTATTTTCCAGTAGGCATGGTGGTATTGTTCCACTCAAGGCATTGCAAGACAAATCAAGAACTTGAAGGTAGCTAGCCTTGCATATGGATTCAGGAATTCTTCCGGTGAGTTCATTATTTGCTATTGAGAAAAAGGAAGCAAGAGCAAGAAAATCACCAATATCTCGTGGGATGGAATTGCTGAAATTATTGTTCGAGTAGTCCACAAAGATGGCAGAAGAAGGTGGAATTGGTAGGTCACCTTTTATACGGTTGGAATGTAAGTCAAAGACTACAAGATTGCTGGAAACATTATATGGCGGTTCAACATACTCCAGCTGATTAAAGGAAAGATTCAGGTGAGCGAGAGCTCCATCACCAATTCCCCAAATCCAATTTGGTATTGCCCCCCGTATTTGGTTGTCAGAAAGGTCTAAGTGGATCATCCTTGACTGATTTTGAAGATCAGGAAACTTTTGCAACCGACAAGAAGCTAGTTTCAATATGCTCAACTGGGGAAAAGTAAACGAGGTTGAATTGTGGCTACTTGTATCAATGGTCAACTTATTGTAAGAAAGCTCTAGTCTTGTAAGGTTACTGAACTTCCCAATCAGGTCAAGTGGCAATGTCCCACTAAAGAAGTTCGAAAAAAGTGAGAGGACCTTAAGCCTCTTAACTTCAAATATGGACTTGGGAATCGATCCATTCAGATGGTTGTTGCTCAAATCAATAGTATCCAGCAGAGAGGAGGATGCATTGCGAAATTCTTTGACTTGGCCAACAAATTGATTGCCGTAAAGAAAAAGCTGCTGCAGGGAGGGGAGCTCAAAGATATATGAAGGAAGGATCCCGTTGAGCAAGTTGTTCCCTAGATTTATGTAGACAAGCTCTGAGAGTCCTTCAAAATGAGCTGACGACAAGAGTCCAGTTAGACCATTACGAGAAAGGTCTAAGTAGCTGAGTTTCTTGGACCCTTGGAAATATGGGATAGAACCAGTGAAATTGTTGGAGGAGAAATCTAAATAAACAAGATTGGTAAGGTTTGCTATTGTGAAAGGTATCGATCCACTGAAACTGCAATTGGAGAGCTCTAACCTGGACAAGTTATGAAGGTTTGAAATGGATTCTGGTAGTGAACTAGAAACGCTGGTGTAGCTTAGTATTATCGTCCTCAAAGATCCGGGTTGTGGAAAATTTGGAATTCTTCCACTAAGCAACTTATTATTTGACAAGGCCAAAGTCTCTAGAGCTTGTATCTGAAAGATCTTTTCAGGGAATACTCCCTGCAGATTACAAGAACCGAGGGTCAATGTAATCAAGTTTGTGAAATTGGCAAAATATTCAGGAACTGTGGTAGAGAGATTATTCTGGTCAAGATGGATGATGGAAAGAAATCGAAGCTTGGAAAGTGATTCATCAATGGGGCCTGAAATTCGACAAGTACGCAAGCTCAAGACTCTCAAGTTAGGCAAATATGAAGATAAAGATTGACACCACTCCCTCTTCTGAGCTGAAAGATCAACACCATCAAGGTAAAACTCTCTAAGCTCTGTTGAATGCTCAATGAACTGTTTCAAATTGGGATTCTCTAGTTTTAGAGGTTGAATTCCAGGGAAAAGATTTGAGAGATCAAGAGTAACTAGCCTTGTTAATCTTGATAACATCATAGGAATTTGCCCAACAAAACCGGCATTCGATAAATTCAGGTATTTTAAGTTCGTTAAGTTGTCTATACCAACTGGTATTCCAACATTAAACCTGTTGTAAGCCAAATTTAGCTTCTCAAGACACTGAAGACTGAAAAGAGCACTTGAATTCTCAATTCCACCAGAAATTGCCTCATTATCCAATTCCAAGTTAATCACATGACCAGAGCTATCACATGTCACCCCATCCCATTTGCAACAGTCACTTGTGTTCTTATTCCAACGTGCTAATTTGTTTGACAAACTAGAGTCATATTGTAGGCTGCCCTTCAACTGCAGCAACAATGATTTTTGATCATCAAGACATTGAGAGGAAACCAAGAAAATCTCATTACCTGATAAGATTTGCCAAAATGGTATCAAGAAAAACCATAGAAAGTGTATAATTCTCATTGCACATAACTTGTATAGACTCCCATAAGACTGAAAAATGAAGTCTTGATAGAATTATAACCCATCAAACTTCTTCTTTTCCACTTTGTAAGTTCACCCTTATTCACGTTCTGACTAAAGTAAAGGAGAAGATAGAAAACAGAGTAATTGCAGGGAAGTTTGAAGAAGAGAAAAGAAGAAGAAATGATGCGAGAAATGGTCAAAAGGAAAATAAGAGAACTACTGGTTGTGTATTGTTTTCTTTTCTACGCGTTTTTATGTCGGCTTATTTCTTTATTCTTTGGATGATTTTGACGTTATTGCTATCTTATTTGTCTATGTTGAATAAATTAATCATAACCTTGACTTTTTGCATTTTTTTGAATTTATTTTGCATCTAATATCTAATGTTTACATTAAATTAATATATATAAATTATGTGTTTTGATCACAAATCTTTATCTTGTTAGTCATAATTAATAAAATATATAATTATTTTTTTATGAAATAATATAAGAACAAGAACAATAATACAAGAACAAGAACAATAGAGAGAGAAGTAGAGAGAGCAGTATTCTTATTGATACTTTTTTGGGATGATTTACAATGGGAGAGAAACCCTTTATTTATAGGGAGAGAAAAGACTTAGCCTTAAAGTAGAACTCTTCTATAAGATAGACATTCACTCTAATTAGAATTCTATTTATAACACTCCCCCTTGAATGTCTATTCAATAATGTGCCTCGTTAAAACCTTAACTAAAACAAAACCCAATGGGAAAAAAATTATAGAAAAGGAAAAAGAGTACACATGTTTGAATATGCGCCTATTGGTTGCCTCGTTAAAAACCTTGCAAGGAAAACCCATTGGGACAAAACCTTGTAAGGGAAAAAGAGTGCAACGCGCATTAACTCCCCTTGAAAGAGCATCAATTCACATCCTTGAGCATTTGCATTCCAATCTTGTGCACCATCTTCGAAACGATCTTTTGTAGAGATTTGATAAATAAATCAGCCATATTGATTTGAATAAATATTCCGCACTTGAAATTATCATTCTTGATAGATATGAACATCTTCATATAATGTCGTGGAATGACTCTTCAATATCTCCATAGAGGTATTCTCGATGCCATCATGCTTATAGTCATAGCAAGATACATATGTACACAAGTTGCACTTAGGATGTGGTACTTCAGGACCAAGAATTGTATATGCTTCAAGCAATTTCAATCTTTCATGGATTGACATATAAGTTAAGTCATATAAGCCATATAATAGACTTTAGATGCATATCAAGTTTTCATGTCATGCTAAACAAATAAGATATCGAAAACTGACTACACATACCATTGACTTTATACTTTCAAGTATTTGAACTACATGTCCAAAACTACATGTCTTTCATATGGAACCAATTCTGCTTGAATTGTATCTCTTCCATTTAGCCAATATTTTGTCTGTATTCGACAAACATAAGATCCTCATCGATATTTAGCGCTATTATAGATGTCGTCGACGAACATTTTATATCGGTTCCAGTAAATTTTCATAAGGACATAACATGGAGATCTCTTCATTCACACATTCAGGTACCTGAATCTCTCATGAGATTTTATGAAGTGTTATGTCATGTTATCTTCTGGATCACTTGCCTCCTTATTATGCTCACTTTGATCATTTGCTCATCTTCTTTATTAAGAAGTTCCTTTTGAAACCGATTTGTCTATACGCCTTAAGCGTATCAAAGACTTTGTCCTTCTAGGACTTAATATGAGCAGAATATAGTTGCTTTCTTTGGGTCAGCAAATGCGTATAGCATGCTTTGCAATATGTTGCAATTGAATTATCCTTTTATGAACTTCAGGTTCATATTATGATATTCGAGGATCTATATATATACAAATGATAATTCATCCCATGCAACCTTTTCTCAAGTGTTTATCATGTCTCCCCCTCATGTTAGAAAAGCTAACTTGTTTCCTCAACTTTGAGAGTCCATCTTTGTGCATTATGGTGTTAATGAAAATATACACCGCACATCAATAATAAGATGGAGTTATTTGGCTCCTGACCCTAAACCACTTGTGAGGGGAGAATATACTCTCGTATACAACGTATATCAAACTGATATATATAACTTTGTTCTCATAAGAAACAGTTTAGCTATTAAGTGGAGGCACTCAATAATTATCTTGCTAAACCAACTATGATGTAAACCAACTTATCAAGATGAACTATCTTGAATAGAAAATCTGAAAATTATGCTCGAAGTTAGATTACTGAGCAATTTACCTCGCAAGCACCGGCCAGGCTGCAGGTTAATAATAATCGCACATGTGACCATATCATAGATGCATCACATGTGGTATACATGGCAGGTGAATGGGCCCATATTCACCTTTGATATTTCCAGAATTTATGGGATTCAACCCAAACTCTTTAGTTGGTCAATTAATTAATGAGAACAAGTAATACAAGAGAATTCGTAAAGAACTTTCTAGTTCTTTAATATTTACCCATGTGAATTCTCTATTACTGCACATCATTCTTAAAATGAGATGGCTAACCCGAATGCCAACTGAATAAATTATCAATATTGATAAACTTCAAATTTACACCATGACATGTGCAATTATCAATAAACTTCAAGTTTATTATGGTATGGGTTTTTATACCAATAAATATCCACTTTATTGTGGCATTCTTTTGTTTGTGTAGTACAAACTGGAGAATAAAGCGGGTAGCTTTTCATATACAAATTATCCCGCTACAAGTTGTAGTAAGAGAAGATATCGAATCTTTCCTTTATTTACAGTCTCAATATAATCAATCGCTTTCGCATATACTTTGGAAACTGAATAAGTTTCTTTGAGACTTACTACAACACAATACCTTATTGGTAATCAATTGTGTCTCTCCAACATAGTAATAATTGGCTCTTCTAGAGCTCTCAATTAATTTTGTACTACCACAGATTCATCAACATCCATGTGGTGAATATATCTTTTAAAGAGAAAGTTATACCATTATGGTCATGTCAAAATTATATGCAAGATATGTTTCTTGCATTATTATTGTACTTTGATAATCACATTGACAAATTATTTTGGCGTACAATAGGTACGTGACCAATGACTATTTATGCCATAACAATGACATTATTTTCATATATCATCTCAAACCTCCTTCTAGGGGTGAGTGTGGTATATTCAATACCAATTTCATGTTCATATTCTTCCAATAATGAATATGTATTCGTGAATCAGATGTTGTCACATTCACTGCGGGGATATGTGATTTTGTTATCCTTTTCAAATCTGTAAATGCGTCTGGCATTTGATTTGCTATTCTTTGCAAATGGATAATATTTTGCACCTCTTTTTCACAAATAGAGGTATGTGGATCAAGATGAGATAATGATGCATTTTTCCATAAAATTTTCCGTTTGGTTTCACCAACTTCTCCCCCTAATTTTGGGAAAAGTGTCTCATCGAATTGACAGTCTGCCAATCGTGTAGTGAACAAATCCCCTGTCAATGTTTCGAGGTAGCGAATAATGGAGGGCGATTCAAACTCAACATATATTCCTAACCTTCTTTGCAGACCCATTTTGGTGCAATATGGTGGTGCTACAGGAACATATACTGTACATTCAAAAATTCTTAAATGGGATATATTAGGTTCATGACCCAAAACTAATTGCAACGGGGAATATTTGTGATAATTCGTCAGTCAGAGACGAACTAGCATTGCTGCATGCAAATGGCGTGACCCCAAACCGAAGTGGGCAGCCTCGTTTTCATGAGTAAATGAGGTATTCAAGATTATACTCATGTATTGTCTCAATCTGATATCCATTTTGAATGATATCTTTAAAAACTCAACAAGTTCCTCTTAAACTTGGATGAGAACATTGCATTCTCTATGATAAATATTGTTCCTTTAGACAGAGTTATAGTTGCTCTTCCGGAGCCTTCAATCAATTTACTACTACCAGAAATTGTAGTAACATCTCAAACCTTATGAAATAAACCAATGAAAGAATGTAGTTCCAGATAAAGTGGAGTAATGCACAATTTTATTATTTTTTTTTCAAATTTAAAATAGCCAAATTCTTTTGTGAAAAGAACAGTTAGAGTTAATCAAGAAACTCAATTTTATCCAACACAAAGTTGAAACATATAGACTTGTATAAATTAGAAAGTAACATACGTATGGAAATCACAACTACACATACTTTGTAAAAATAACCAATAGGTTTATACATCCTTTTCTCAATAAGAAAAGAGAGTAAAGTTATTGTATGTCAATTTTATACCTAGGCGGTTTAAGAAAAATTACAAGTCTATATTTAGAGTAAGAAATTATCATCAGTGCTACTGTTCACATACAAGTTTTTCGCTGAAGTCTAGGATTTTATAAGTTAACACAAATCCATCCATTCAAGAAGCTCAATTTACCAAAAACAAAAGTTGGACCGGATACTATGAAAATAAATAAATGATAAGAACTGTTCAATCTTCTTTAACCATGGATTCATCACCGATCAAGTGATCTATTTTCCCCTCAGGGTGCTCAAAGAAGTCTGCCACATCCAAGTGGGTGATGTCAAAATTATCGTCAGAGACAAAATTGTTTCAAGGCCTTTACTCTTTAGAGATGCTTGATAAAGACCAACCAAATGTCTTGGTACACGGCAAGCCTTTGACCAGTGCCCTTTTCCACCGCAACGATAACATATAGTTTATGAACTATCATATCGTGCTTGTGGCAGAGTGACCAACTTCAGGTTGTCATATCTCTCTTTTAAGCCATTCCACAAGATAGGTGGATCTTTGACTGTGATATATTCAATTTTCAAACCTTCATCAAGGTGATGGCGCAAGAAAATCAAGGTCTTAGCACAGTTTCAAACCTTCATCAAGGTGATGGCGCAAGAAAATCAAGGCCTTAGCATAGTCTTGGGTGGATGCATTATTTCTGTCTTTAATGGCGTCTCCAGGACCCATTGCATCCAAATGGATTTCAGCATCCAACACCCATGTCATATAGTTCTTGCCCGAAATTTCAAGGGCAACGAACTTTCTTTTCATAATGTCAGACATGAAACAAAATTACATCAAGAGCGTATTCATACTTACAGGCTTTATTACAATTATCACATTCACTTCAGGGAATGGATCATAATCATGTGTATGTGCTATACACAACCTCATGTCAAATATTACTTTCATAAAGTGAAAGATTATTTTGAGAATCTTTATTATTCTCATTATCACAATGATGACGATTATAATTTCGTTTATTGCCACGTCCACATTCATTGATACCTTCATGGTAATAATTTTGTCTTCTTTCAGACTTATCACATACTGCTATCACATTCTCTAAAGGGAATGGAGCAAATTCAATTGGACGGATTTTTAATTCTTTGCCCACAATCATACATGAATTTGATCATGGCAAGGCATAGAAATTTTACCACTTCATGTGAGTGTAATTTCTTACAAACCCCATTAGAATTATAATCAAACTTTCTTGTCTATGTTTGTATATGAAATCAAATCGTAGAATTTACCTCTTGAGTTTCCATCCCGTTGCATTACTTTATGATGATACCATCTCTTCTATTTTTCTGTATAGAAATTTTGAACTTCACGGAAATCACAAATATTTTGGGATTCCTCAAATCATCTTTTTGACTACCTGTACATAAAAACAAATTAAACTTTACGTATCATGCTCATTGCTCACACAACGTGACAATATCAGCAATTAACCATAAACTGTTATAAAATAATAAAACATTATCTTGATTATATGTTTGCTTATCTCAGTTGGTTAGAGACTCGTGCTGATAACGTTTTATGAAATAATATAAGAACAAGAACAATAATACAAGAACAAGAACAATAGAGAGAGAAGTAGAGAGAGGAGTATTCTTATTGATACTTTTTTGGAATGATTTACAATGGGAGAGAAACCCTTTATTTATAGGGAGAGAAAAGACTTAGCTTTAAAATAGAACTCTTCTATAAGATAGACATTCACTCTAATTAGAGTTCTATTTATAACAATTTTAAGTTTTAAATATTAATGTTACAATGCGTGGAATAATTTAAACATCGAATACTAAGTTAGCAATTAGTTTCTACGCTGGGAGTGGGGTTGGCTATTTTCCATTCTAGTCTCTCACATGCAATTTCATTGACCCCTCTCTCCCTCTCTTTGTCAAAATAGTCATAGGTGAAATTTCCATGCAGCTCCCCCCCCCCCCCCCCCCCGCGCCCCTTGAACTTTTTTTTTTCTTTTTCTTTTTTCGCTTTTTGTCTATTTTGCTATTTTATTACTATTATTGTATGTTGCCAATCGCCGCTATTTCTTTTTTATCTCAAGGCAAAGATAAGATCTGTGTATATACTATCCTTCCCAAACCCCACTTGTAGAATTTACACTAAATTTGTTATTGTTGCCTCTCAAGTCTTAATCTCTCTTGCTTATAATCAACAACCCAGAGTAAAGTAGGTTAGTTTGATTATTGAGATTATGAAAATACTTCCTATATGAAATTCGTTGTTTTTTTAATTTTTGTTTTGTTGCATTTTCATTTTTGATGTAAATAACACCGATATAAATTTGTATCAAATTCAATATGGGATAACAATCCAAAAATAAGTTTCCTAGATTAAACAAGTAAGATGTCACCCTTCTGCCAGTTAAAAATAGAAGTTAAAGTTTATCCAATTTCTCCAGTTTAAAATTGAGGATATGTTCAGATTATACATTATATATCTCTTTTGTAATGCAAGGACCAAACAAATCATAAATACTAAAAAAATTTCAGAGATTATTAATTTCCATAATATAATTTCGGTATTATAATCTCGATATTATTTTATCCACTGCTTGCGTACGTTCTCTAGCAAAAATGATTATTTTTGTACAATAATGAATTTCCATTTTTCTTTTTTCGACTAAGGTGTTAAAAACAGAAAATTAGTAAGTAACAATTACAGAAGATTTGTTAGTAGAAAATACTTATTAAAAATAAAAAGTGAAACTACTGTTGGATTTTGTTTAACAACGAAAGAAGGTGAATGAAAAATGGTGGGACAAGAAATGAAGGGAAGTGAAATTTTAAATGAGTTCATTAATGCATTTTATTCCTCATTAGTAGAAAGAAAGAAAGTATATTTGAAAACAGTATATAAAAACTTCAGTATAAATAGACCTTCAAATCCCAGAATATTTGCTTACGAAATTTTCCGAATCTTCTTCTTCTTCTTCTTCTGCACAAAATATTTCAGTGTGTTTTACAACCATCGAGTGATTCGCCGATCACTAGAGTTTTAGATACCGATACACTGGTGAATTAAATCATCCAAAATCTCGGGTACTTGAGGGGAATAATTTCTTTAATGACACACTATGTATTCAGTGTGCTCGATTTGTTCCTACAACATTTTTTTCAGAATTTATTTTGAAGAAATTTACTGTTTTCGGAATTTAATTTCTACTAACTTTCTGTTTCTGTTTTTAGAAAGATTATTATTTTATTTACAGCAATACAGATTTCTAACAATCTTAAGGAAATTAATAATTATATTCTATATTCTATCGGAGTTTTATTATTCTGATTTGAAGATATAAGAACTTAATCAGAGTATTGAAATTCAGAAAACGATTTGAAGAACATAAAAATTACATCGTTTTTTCTGTAAACAGTATATAAAAACTTTAAGTTGTTTTTATTACGTACTGTTTATTAATTTACGGTATTATTTATTGTTTTGGTTTTGCCATTAATTGATCTCTTCTGTTGTTGACAGTAAGAAATGGAAAATTAGAATAGAATTCCTTCTGCTACTGTTGGTGCAACGATGATAGCCTCGTCAAGCCGCGCTAATGTTCCTCCGACCGAGAAACCGGGGAAATTTTTTGAAACCAACTTCAAAGGATGGTAACAAATGGTGTTCTTCTGGCTTACCACTCTTGGTATGCAAAAATTCACCAGTGAAGAGCCTCCAGTTCTTGCTGCGCACATTAGGCGTGTGTATTCGAATCGGTTTATTGATAAATCAAATCGATTATTTGTTATCGAAATTGAAAAAATTAAAATCGAAAAAATCGAAACCGTATTGAAATGTTAACGATAAACATATGTGCAAATCGATAATTGATAAGTAATTATCGATAAGTGCCAAATTCGAATCGATAAATCGAAATGCACACCCCTAGACTGTAGACTTGTAAAATGAGTAATTACCTATTTGTGTAGACTAATATAACATACATAATGTATATATATTCCACTACTATTTTGAAAGCGGCTATACAATATCATTTCCCTAGTCTATACCCTTTCCTTTACCCTACGTCCCTTAACATATTATTTCCTCTACCACATTTAAGGAATGATCATATTTAATGATCAAGTGAATGAAGTTCAAATTAATGAAAAACAAAATTAGCCGTGATGATGTGTTTTGTTTTGTTTTATTTTTTTATACCATTTCAGTGTTAGTGGCATACATTTGATCCCTTACTTTAGTTTTGTTGCATGTGCTTGTTGATACAATTTTTATGTTATAAATGGTGTTCATCTTATTTTAGCTTATTTTTGTCCATATTAGTTAGGCGCGTTTATAGCGATATACTTTTCGTAGAATCCCGCAAATTTTCTTATTGGTGTAATCGATAACCGAATTGATAAGCCCCCAAAATCGATAGATCGAAATCGAAAAAAAATCAAAATCTTATTGAAACGATAACGATAAGCATATGTACAAATCGATAATCGATAAGTAATTATCGATAAAGGTAAAAATAGAATCGATAAATCGAATGCACACCCCTAGCGGATATGTCGGATAATGAAAAGCTCATGGTTGTTGAGGCGCAAAAGCAGGCGGATTTTCTTTGCAAAGATTACATCTTAAGTGCTTTAGAGGATGACTTGTACAATGTGTATAATGCAATAAATACTTCGAAAGAATTATGTGACGTACTTGAGAAGAGGTACAAGATAGAAGGTGCATAGTTGAAGAAGTTCGTAGTTGACATGTTTCTAGACTATAAAATGATAGAAAGTAAAACTGTGGGAACCCAAGTTCAGGAGCTTCAACTTATTTTTCACGATCTTATTGCTGAAGGTATGGTCGTGAATGAATAATTTCAAGTAGCTTCTATGACTGAAAAATGTCCTCCTTCGTGGAGGGATCTCAAGAACTATCTAAAGCACAAATGCAAAGAAATGAAGCTGGAAGATCTTGTGATACGTCTAAAGATCGAGGAAGACAACAAAATAACCGAGATGAAGTCTCGTGAAAATTCAACGATTATGGGAGCTAATATCGTTGAGGAGACTGCTCCAAAAAGTAAGAAGAGGACGAGGCCTTCTGGACAAATTAATGAGCAGAACAAAAAGAAATTCAAGGGCAACTGCTACAATTGTGGAAATGTTAGTCAAAAAGCCCTGATTGTCATCTCCTGAAAAACGATAATAAGAAAGGACAAGCCAACATAGTGGAGAAGAATTATGACATTGATGATCTTTGTGCAATACTTTTGGAATGCAACCTTGTTAGAAATCCGAAGGAGTGGTGGATTGACTCTAGAGCCACTCAACATGTTTGTCCTTTCAAAGAAGCATTTGCTACTTACTCTACTGCTGGTCCCGGAGAAGAAATTTCCATGGGAAATTATGCAACAACCAAGATTGAAGGTTGCGGGAAGATATTCCTAAAGATGACTTCCAACAAGGTGTTAACGCTCAACAACGTTCTTCGTGTTCCTACTAGGAAGAATTTAGTTTCTACTTATTTACTTGTAAAGAATGGATTCAAATGTGTATTTGTTTCTAATAAAATTGTTGTAAGCAAGAACAAAATGAGCGTTGGAAAAGGCTACCTCACGGAGGACCTTTTCAAACTCACTGTAATGGTTGTTGACAATATGAATAAAATTTCAGCTTCTTCTTATTTATTGGAGTCAAATGATTTATGGCATATTCGTTTAGGACATGTCAATTATAAAACCTTACGGAAGTTAATTAATTTAGAAGTATTACCTAAATTCGAGTAGAATAAAATGTCAAATATATGTTGAATCTAAGTTTGTAAAACATTCTTATAAGTCAGTTGAAAGGAATTCAAATCCTTAGACTTAATTCATACTGACATTTGTGATATGAAGTCGACGCCATCTCGAGGTGGAAAAAAGTATTTTATTACTTTTATTGAAGATTGCACTAGATATTGTTATGTTTATTTGCTTAATAGTAAGGATGAAGCAATTAAAATATTTAAGCAATAAAAAGAATGAAGTAGAAAATCAATTAAATAAAAAGATCAAAATAATTAGAAGTGATAGAGGTGGAGAATATGAATCTCTATTTGCAGAAATATGTTCGAAATATGGAATTATCCATCAAACTATTGCACCTTACACACCTGAATTCAACGGAATTGCGGAAAGGAAAGACATTAAAAGAAATGATGAATTATTTATTAATAAGTTCTGAATTACCGCAGAGTTTGTTGTGGGAAACTATCCTTACAGCTAACCGAATACGCAACAGAGTACCCCACAACAAAACACAACCTATTCCATATGAAAAATGGAAAGGAAGAAAACTCAACTTGAAATATTTTAAAGTTTGGGGGTATCTACCAAAGGTAAAGGTTCCTTTACCTAAAAGAGTTAAAATTGGACCAAAACAGTAGATTGTTTTTTCATTGGATATGCTACAAATAGTAAAGCATGTAGATTTTTTGTTCATAAATCTGATAATCCCGAGATTCATGTAAATACGATAACGGAATCAGATAATACTGAATTCTTTTAAAGAATCTATGAGTATTAAAATGAAAGCGAGTCATTAAGTGAAAGACCTAAACGACTTCAGGAAGAATCAAAGGAAATACTCCAAGTATAGAGGATCCAAGGCGTAACAAACGTCAAAGAACATCTACTTCCTTTGGACAAGATTTTGTGACATTCTTGCTTGAAATAAGCCTCAAACTTTTAAAGCAGCTATGTCATCTTCTGATTCAACACTTTGGAAAGAGGCAATCAATAGTGAGATTCAATCAATTTTAGATAACCATACATGAGAATTGGTTGATCTTCCTCCTGGAAATAAGCCTTTAGGTTCGAAATGGATCTTTAAACGAAAAATTAAAACTGATGACACTACTGACAAATATAAGGCAAGACTTGTTGATAATGGTTATAAATAAAAGGAAGGCCTTGATTACTTTTACACTTACTCGTTAGTAACAAGGATAATATCTATTAGGGTGTTAGTGGCACTAGCGGCCGTGTCTGGTCTTGAAATCCATCAAATGGATGTTAAAACAGCTTTCTTAAATGGAGAATTGGAGGAAGAGATTTACATGGAACAACCCGAGGGTTTTATGGTTCCTGATAAAGAAATGAATGTTTGAAAACTTGTTAAGCCGCTTTATGGGCTTAAACAAGCACCCAAATAATGACATGAAAAATTTGACCAAAACAATGTTGGCAAATAGTTTCAAATCAGTGAGTGTGACAAATGTGATTACATTAAAAACACTCCAGGTCATGAAGTCATTGTTTGTTTATATGTTGATGACATGTTAATAATGAGAAAAAGTATGACAGATATAAATGCTACAAAACGTATGTTGGCTAGCAAATTCGACATGAAAGACTTAGGAGTTGCTGATGTGATCTTAGGAATCATTCGTAAGACTGGAGATCAAAGGCCTAGGACAAGTCATCACGACGCTAACTCTACCTAGTAGACTGGAGATCCCAAAAGCTAGGTCCAAAGAGATCAAACAAAGTTGTGAATGACGGTTCAACATTGTCAACTAACCCACTATCGTGATGAAGACAATGTTAAAAAACGAGGTAAAGCATTAAGGCTTTTTGATGAGTCAATAAAGCTTAAAGCTTTTTAATGATTTGCTAAGTCTGGCAGGATATGGCCAGATAATGTGTCTTTAAGATTACATGTTTAAGAATCACCTATGTGAGTGTGAAGTGTAAGACGCTTCAAGGAGAATGAAATTAAAGACCCATTCTCTAAGCACTCATGAAATCAGGCGGTGTTCAATGGCTGAAACGAACACAACCGTAAGAACCATAGATGGTTAAGGATTGATTGTGTGACTTATGTTGTCTAGATATACAATAAAGCTCGACGGTTCAAAGATATCAAATCTACCGATTGACCGAGTATATCCGATATAAGTTCACTATGGAAAGTCCAAAGGGAAACCTACTTATCCAGAGATAATCAATTCTTGCTTATAAAACACACACACATTCGTGCATTCCTTTAAGTTTATCGCCCTTCCCAATTCATGTGGGGGATTGTTGGATTTTGTTTAACAACAAAAGAAAGGTGAATGGAAAATGATGGGAAAAGAAATGGAGGGAAGTGAAATTTTGAATGAGTTCACTAATGCACTTTGTCCCTCATTGGTAGAAAGAAAGAAAGCATTGGTGTTTATATAGAGAAACTCATCTTTTAATTCTTAAAGAGCTAATACGAAGGCAAGCCTAGCGCTGTCGTCACTCGCTCGCTTGGCTCGGCTTCGGATTTGTCAAAGATTGATTGATTAATCTTTTTGGACAAAATTCTTTTCAAATAATTAATTAATTAATTAAATTAATTAAATAAAATTCAATTCGAAATACCCAATAACCCGTGACCCGGTCCGGCCCATTTTTCTTTCCCGAATTATTTTAAATTCGTTTTAAATTTCCTGCAAAAATTTCCAACAACCATGGCTGTTCTGAAACAGTGTCACACCTGTTCCAACAGCCATGACTGTTCTGAAATGTTGCAAACCTCTTCAGAAACATCACCAAGTTGGCTATATATAGACCTTCAAATCCCAGAATATTCACTTGAAATTTTCTGAATCTTCTTCTTCTTCACAAAATATTTCAGTGTGTTTTACGACCATCGAGTGGTTCGCCGATCACCAGAGTTTTAGGTACCGATACACTGGTGAATTAAATCATCCAAAACCTCGGGTACTTGAGGGGAATAATTTTCTTAAGGACACATTTTGTATTCAGTGGGCTAAATTTATTCCTACAACATTTTTTTCGAAATTTATAGAAGAAGTTTACTGTTTTTGGGATTTAATTTTTACTAACATTTTATTTTTATTTTCAGAAAGATTATTGTTTAATTTACAGCAATAGAGATTTCTAACAATTACGTTTGCAAATCCATTTCTGTAGAAGAAGCAATTGCCAGCCCGCCAGCCATCTTTTTTAGAAAATTCTGGTCAACTATATGGACTTAAAAAAGGTTTCCATGCAAAATATTTCTTGTCAGTTCTGAATTGTCAAAAACGAATTATAAATGATGATTTAATGTTACGTACATGGATCATTTAACAATCCATTATAGCAAATTATTCATCCTCATTTCATCTCTAGGTTTAATATTTTAGACTTTTTCATGTAAAAAATTTCTACACTATCAAGTTACTTAAAGTTAATAATAGATTTAGCAGACGTACATAGAAAGTATATATTGTGTACTCAAGCATCCATTGTTTTGACCATATTTTTATATAGGACATTAGTATTAGTATAAGAAAAAACTGACTGAGTAACCTTTTGTGATTAGTAGCAATTATAAATTACAGGTGATTGTTAGATATATGGACTTATATTTATATACATATGAACAATATATGAATTAATTATATATTATGTGCTATCTTTTGGTTTGGCCTAAATTGGTGGTCTTATGGACATTGTTAAGGGGGCCAATATATTGTCATATAAAGTGTAGGACAAATGTGTAGATACCCAAAAGGGTAACCTTAGTTAATGATGGGCTAACTAAGGTTACATACATGTAACCATGGTTACATGCTTATGACTTTTGAGTTTCATAACTCATATGTTATAAGATGGGGGTTATGGTTCCCATAAGAATGCAAGACATTCTCTTCTTCTTCCACCCATTGAGAGAGAGAGCCATTGTTGTCTTGCATATCAAGTGGAAAACCATTCCTCATATTTTGTCTTGGATATTTTTGTGAAAGCCATACCTCTTGGTAAAACTTCAAGATATTCTTCAAGAAGGATTAAGGAGCTTTCAAAGCCAAACATTTGGAGAATCTTCAAAAGGACTAAGGATTTCTACTTATGGATTCAGGTACGCTTCCGCTTATGTTGTTATTCCAAGTAATTCGATATGAAGGCTAAAGTGTTTATGTGGATATATAATCCCAACAATTGGTATCAGAGCCTCCTTCATATTTGGATTATTTGGAAGTTCATGAAATCTATGTTATATAAAGTTTATGATTAAGTTAAAATGGAATTTTGATTATGAAATTCTAGTACCATGATATAGCATGATTTCATGAATTTTATGTTGTTGATGAACTTTGGTGTTTCAATATCTTGTTATCTCTAGATGATTTGAAATATTGAAATTTGCATAATTTTGGTTGATGATCAACATGATTTCTTGTTCAAGTTTCTTGTTGAAAACCATACTAAGTCGTTGGACAGAATAGTAAGATAATCGATTATCTTATCTAGATAATCGACTATCTTGAAAGGTTGACCAAAATTTTGCAAAACAGTAGCACAGAATAATCGACTATTTTTATGAAATAATCGATTATTCTGTTTTGTTCATCAAAAATTTTTTGAAACAGAACCTGAGGATAATCGATTATTTTTAAAATAATCGATTATCTGGAATTTTTCAGCAAAATTGGAAATTCCAGAGAGCCAAGATAATCGATTATCCTAGTTTTTCAGCAAATTTTGAGATTCCAGAAGGCCCAGATAATCGATTATCAGGCTCAGATAATCGATTATCTGGCCATAAATTGCAGAAACGTTTTATTTTCTGGCAGTTTAATGAGGACATAATGTAAGAAACGTTTTTCATAATTAATGAAACGTTTTTGGTATTAAGTTTTCAGATTTTTCAATTGTACATTAATAATATGTCAATTAATATTCAGTTTTTTAATTATTAAAGTTTTGTACATTAATATTCAGTTTTAATATTAATTGTTTTTTAGTCCATCATGCTTCAGATTTTGGTATTGTCCAATTAAGATTAAAACAATTAATATTCAGATTTTACATGTCAAAACATGTAAATTTTCAGTCAAGATTCAATATATGGCTTAAAGAACTATATGATTTAGCATCTAATATTTTAAATTAGTCAATTGAAGCATTATGTTGCCAAAGTAACCTCTTTTGTGTAGATTGATTAATCTTGAAATATAAGATGACTGTGGATGTTAGTATTCCATGCGTTTAACACCGGCCCAAAGGAAGGTTGTTATTTGGCAGGAATTCGAACATGCTTGTGGTGATAAATATGTGACAATTATTCGGTTTTCCATGTGAATATTAAGTCGGCCCAAAGGAAGGCTTGATATTTGACAGGAGTTTATTGTCAATATTTGATTACTACACCAAGAGTACCACTTACAAGTTGATTTTCTGTCCAAAGACTAAAATCAATGTTGTGCTAGGTATCTTGTAATGGGATTTGCCTATTTTGAATCTGTAAACTAAAGTTAAAGTTCAAGTACTTGTAAGCATGTATTAAGTTATCCTTGTTCTATATTAAGTGAATTCTTCAGCTGCTTCGATATCTGCAAATATAAACAGCATCCCTATGCTTAACGGCACAAACTTTAAGAAATGGAAAGAGAACATTATGATCGTTCTCGGTTGCATGGATCTAGACCTTGCACTTCGGATTGAGCAACCTGCTTCTCTTGAGGATACATCTTCTTCTGATGAAAAGAAGGAGATGGAGAAGTGGGAACGCTCAAATCGCATGAGTCTAATGATCATGAAACGTGCAATTCCAGAATCATTCAGGGGCACTATGAATGATGAAAATAATGCCAAAGTTTTCCTTGAAAACCTTGAAAAACGTTTTGCACAAAACCAAAAGGCGGAAACAAGTACTCTTTTGAGTAAACTTGTTTCCATGAGGTATAAAGGCAAGGGAAACATAAGGGAGTACATTTTGGAAATGTCTCATCTTGCTTCGAAACTAAAGTCACTCAAGCTGGAATTACCTGAGGAACTGCTTGTGCACTTAGTTTTGATCTCTCTTCCTGCACACTTTAATCAGTTTAAGGTCAGTTACAACTGCCTGAAGGAGAAATGGACTCTTAATGAGCTCATTTCACATTGTGTGCAAGAGGAGGAAAGGATAAAGCAAGATAAGACAGAAAGTGCTCATATGGCATCCTCTTCTAAAGATAATAAGAAAAGGAAAGGTAAGGAAGTTGCGGTTGCAAGGCCCCAGAAGAAGCAAAATAAGGAACCTAAGGTTGAAACTACAGAATCAGGTTGCTTCTTCTGTAAGGGGACTAATCACATGAAGAAAGATTGTACCAAGTACCACGCTTGGCGTGCGAAAAAAGTTACATCTCTTTCTCTTGTTTGTTCTGAAGTTAATTTAATTTCGGTACCTAAGGGTACTTGGTGGGTGGATTCGGCCGCTACTACTCACATAAGTATATCTATGCAGGGTTGCCTGAATTGCCGAAAACCAAATGATGGTGAAAGATACATCTATGTGGGTGACGGCAAAAAGGTGCAAGTTGAGGCTATTGGCAAATTTAGGCTGTTGTTTAAGACTGGTTTTTATTTAGATTTGAATGAGACTTTTGTTGTACCGTCTTTTAGACGAAATTTAATTTCTGTTCCCAAATTGGACATATCCGGTTATTCATGTTCATTTGGTGACAATAAAGTTAGTCTCTCTCAAAATTAAAATCTTATCGGTACTGGTCTTTTATCAACATATGATAGCCTATATTTGGTTGATATAATAACCTCACATAATGAAACTTTGCATACAAGTTCAAGTAGTACCAAAAGAAAATTAACTAATGAAAATTCTATATCACTCTGGCACAAACGTTTGGGTCACATATCCATTCAAAGAATTCAGAAACTCGTGTCAGATGGAATTCTTGATTCTCTTGATTCCTCAAATTCGGATATTTGTGTTGGGTGTATCAAGGGTAAACAAACAAACAAGACGAGATTAGGTGCTAAGAGAGCTTCGGACGTCTTAGAATTGATACATACGGATATTTGTGCGCCATTCCCTACTCCTTGTAGGAATGGTCAACAATACTTTATCACATTCATAGACGATTACTCTCGTTATGGGTACCTATATCTTATTCATGAAAAGTCCCAATCCATAGACGTGTTCAAATCATATAAGGCTGAAGTTGAAAATCAACTAAGGAAAAAGATTAAATCCATTAGATCTGACCGTGGTGGTGAATACTATGGCAGATATGATGGTTCAGGTGAACAACGTCCAGAGCCATTTGCTAAATCCTAGATGAGTGTGGGGTCGACCCTCAGTATACTATGCCAGGCAGTCCTACGATGAATGGTGTAGCTGAGAGACGAAATCGGACCCTTAAGGATATGGTAAGAAGTATGATTTGTCGTACTACTTTGCCAGACTCACTCTGGGGAGAAGCATTAAAAATCGCAGCTTATATTCTTAATAGAGTTCCAACTAAAGCTACAATCAAAACCCCATATGAACTTTAGACTGGGCATAAACCCAGTATTAAGCACTTACACATTTGGGGTTGTCCAGCTGAGGCAAGGCCTTATAGGCCGAATGAAAAGAAACTGGATGCTAAAACGGTTAGTAGCTATTTTGTTGGATACTCTGAAAGATCCAGGGGGTTTAAGTTTTATGATCCCACTTCTAGAAATATTTTTGAGACGGGTAATGCTAGGTGTTTTGAGGATATTGAGTTTGGGAGGTGGGGAGATAAAGTTGTTAGAGATTTTGTCTTTGAGGAAGAACATGTGTCTTTCCCTCAAGTTGTTGATCTTGGTCAGGGTGTTCTCATTCCTGACACGGATCACACAACTCCAGTTCAAGACAATCTCGAAAATCTCCCCAATCAAGTTCCTGATATTACTAATGAAAATCAAACTCAACAACCTGAAGAAACTGAAGTGCCATTAAGGAGATCCACTAGAGAGAGGAGAAATGCAATTCCGGATGATTATGTTGTATTTCTCAAAGAACAAGAAAGTGATATTGGACTTGAGGAAGATGATCCAATCAACTTCCGTCAAGTCATTAAGGGTTCTAACTCTCAAAAGTGGATTGATGCCATGAATGATGAGATGAAGTCTATGAGTGATAACGACGTTTGGGAGCTTGTTACATTGCCCGAAGGTATTAAACCAATTGGTTGTAAATGGATATTTAAAACCAAGAGGGATTCAGGGGGCAATGTCATTAAGTATAAAGCTCGTCTTGTCGCAAAAGGCTACACTCAAAAGGAAGGCATTGATTATAAAGAGACTTTATCTCCAGTTTCATCGAAAGACACTTTCAGGACTATAATGGCACTAGTAGCACATTTTGATCTTGAACTTCATCAGATGGATGTTAAGACAACGTTTCTCAACGGTGACTTTGAGGAAACAATTTATATGGTGCAACCTGAAAACTTTGTTTCGGAAGAATCAAAGAAAAGGGTTTGCAAATTAAAGAAATCCATCTATGGGCTCAAGCAGGCTTCCCGTCAATGGTATTTTAAGTTTCATGTCATTACATCTTTTGGTTTTGAACCGAATATTGCTGATGACTGTATATACCATAAGTTCAGTGGGAGTAAGTATATTTTTCTGGTTTTATACGTCGATGACATACTGCTTGCCTGTAATGATATAGCATTATTGCATGAAACTAAGAAATTTCTTTCAAAGAAATTTGAAATGAAAGATCTTGGTGATGCCTCTTTTGTATTAGGAATTCAGATACAACGAGATCGCTCCAAAGATGTTCTCGGTCTGTCACAAAAGGGCTATATCGATAAGGTTCTTAAAAGATTTGGCATGCAGGATTGTAAACCAGGCAACACCCCTGTTGCTAAGGGAGACAAGTTTAGTCTCAAACAGTGCCCAAATAATAATTTTGAAACTTCGGAAATGGAGAAGACACCTTATGCTTCGGCTGTAGGTAGTCTGATGTATGCTCAGGTATGTACACGACCTGATATAGCATACATTGTTGGGATGCTAGGCAGATATCTAAGCAATCCGGGAATGGACCATTGGAAGGCAGCCAAAAGGATCATGAGGTACTTACAGAGAACAAAGGATTACATGCTTACATATCGGAGATCGGACCAGCTTGAGATCATCGGGTATACCGACTCCGATTTTGCTGGATGTCAGGATAGTCAGAAGTCTACATCAGCCTATATTTACATGCTTGCTGGCGGTGCTATCTCTTGGAGAAGCATCAAGCAAACTCTTACGGCCACTTCCACTATGGAAGCGGAATTCATGGCATGTTATGAAGCATCCAATGAGGCATTATGGCTGCGGAATTTTGTTAGTGGACTGCGCATAGTTGACAGCATTAAAAAGCCACTTAGGCTATTATGCGACAATAGATCAGCAGTCCTTTATGCTAACAACAACAGTAGTTTGACGAAAGCAAAACATATGGACGTCAAATTTCGGGTTGTTAAAGAAAGAGTACAGAATGGACAATTGTGCATAGAGCACATAAGTACAAACGCCATGATTGCGGATCCGCTCACTAAGGGATTGACACCAAAAGTATTTCATGAGCATATTGCTTGCATGTCAAATCAGTTAAGGATTATGAATTTTAGTGGGAGTTTGTATTATACAATTATGTATTGTCCATTATATTCAGTAATTCAGTTTTAAGGTTATATCTGCAGATATTCAGTTTTAAAGTTTTATGTACTCTTAAGGTTTATGATTGATCTCAATAAAGAGAACCAGTTGGAAATAGACATTCTATTTCAGACCACACTTTATGTTATTTCCATGCTACACACCTATACTTGATCCATGTCGTTGGTTATATTGATATACGTGATCTATGTTGGTTCTAGTTACGCAAGAGTAACTAAGAGCTCGTAGATCCTATGTTGGTATGATTGATGGATCGGATTGTTCATGACAATTTTATTATGATAGCAATTCTGAGCTCATAAGGTTATAATGTAACATATAATGCTAAGGTTTGTACATATGTATGAGTATCTCGTCCAAGTGGGAGATTGTTAGATATATGGACTTATATCTACATACATATGAACAATATATGGATTAATTATATGTTATGTGCTATCTTTTGGTTTGGCGTAAATTGGTGGTCTTATGGACATTGTTAAGGGGGCCAATATATTGTCATATAAAGTGTAGGACTAATGTGTAGATACCCAAAAGGGTAACCTTAGTTAATGATGGGATAACTAAGGTTACATACATGTAACCATGGTTACATGCTTATGACTTTTGAGTTTCATAACTCATATGTTATAAGAGGGGGGTTATGGTTCCCATAAGAATGCAAGACATTCTCTTCTTCTTCCACCCATTGAGAGAGAGAGAGCCATTGTTGTCTTGTATATCAAGTGGAAAACCATTCCTCATATTTGTCTTGGATATTCTTGTGAAAGCCATACTTCTTGGGAAAACTTCAAGATATTCTTCAAGAAGGATTAAGGAGCTTTCAAAGCCAAACATTTGGACAATCTTCAAAAGGACTAAGGATTTCTACTTATGGATTCAGGTACGCTTCCGCTTATGTTGTTATTCCAAGTAATTCGATATGAAGGCTAAAGTGTTTATGTGAATATATAACCCAACAGTGACTGTCTATCGCAAATATGTTCGATCAATTTATGGATCTGAAAAATAATAGGGTCAACAATTGGTTAAACTACTTTAATACAGAGTTAATGCATACTATAATTTAAAGCTTCTCTGGTTTGTTTAACCACATCACTATATCCAGTTACCTGCCGTGGACTTTTAAATAGTACTTGTTATTGTGTAGACAAATTTCACGTCGCTACCATATATATATATGGAGAGAGAAATTAAGTTGTTAAATAAGTTATAAACTTAATTATTTCGGAAAAAAAATGCTAGCTACCAAAGTGGGAAATGATAATCACAAACACTTCGTCCACAGCCGTTGCAATTTAATTATGTTGTTAGCTGAGATAAATTGAATAAGTCCATTATTATCATTATTATAAGAATAAACTATATATGTTTGATTGGATTCTAACTAACTTACAATAGTTTGATTAAAAAACTATATATTATTATTATAGACTAAAAGTTCAAATTGTGTTCTACCAAATTAGTCGAAAAAAATTGAATTTGATAGGTGTGGTAGAGAGTGGGTTGTTATGATTTTGAGTAAACTTCTCACGGCTAGAAGTCCGTCAAAAACCAACCGAAAATAGTCGGTTATGGTCAATTACCGATTAAAATACCGCCAAATACACTTGGACACTATTTTGATGGTCGTTTTAATATACCGATTAATGTTGGTATGAATTTACCGACCAATATTGGTCGGTATATTTAAATTCAAAAACAAAAACTATTGCAAAAAAAAAAAAGACCTTACCAAAGTTGGTCGATATTTTAATTATATAATCAAAAGATTCACCATCTAGGAATCGAACTGGGGTGTGCACTGTAACAGGATACTATTCTACCACTAGATCATTGGTACATTTTGTTTTAAGATTATTTTTTTATTTGTTTATACTCTATAATTATATTTTCGCACGTAAATAACTGACCAAAGTTGGCCGGTTTTTAAAATGACCAGCCGAATTAATCGACCAATTTTGGTCTTTTTTTGATATTAATTTTTATTTATTTTAATTGAAAAACAGACAAAACTTGATCGGTTTCTTGAAAAATAAATTTTGCAAAAAATAGTTTTCCGCATTTTTCCGCCAAAGAAAATCGACCAAAGTTGATCGGTTACGTAAAAAAAATTAAAAAATAACATATTTTAAAAATCGACCAACTTTGGTCCGTTTTTTGGCCGGTTTTCTAACCGATCAAAGTTGGTCGGTTTTTCTTGATCGATTTTGCCGAATTTCTAGTAGTATCTTGAAATTATTTTTTTTCTTTCTTTTTTCTTGAAATAATCTTAATTTAAACTTCCTACATCATTTGGTCATTAGTTTAATAATCTAGCTATATGTGAACAAACTTTCTGCTTACATAATTAACAGAAGAACTTAATTGGGTAACACTAGTTATGAGGAGGTCATTAAATCGAAATAATATTATAATTTGAATTGATTTCATATTTCTCATCGAACTGCCTTACACAAACTGAAAAAAACAAACCAAAAATGTACTAAAAGGCGGGGTTTTCAATCTGCCTAAATTTTGGTAGAGAGTTATCTGATAGATACAACAAGTTATCTGATACAACATAACATACTCAACAAAATTTACTAATGATATTTGAAAAGAATAAAGTATACGCAAACTTTATTCATATTCCGAAAAAGATAGAAAAATTGTTTATCGAAGACTTTCTGCTCGACAAAAGTTATCTGATAGATATTTATGATAATAGAAGTTTTTCAAATAGTCATGGACTCATGGTGCCCCAAAGATTCGAGCACCACCACTAAAGGAAAAAAGAAAACGAAAAAAATGTACTCTATGAATTAAGAATACTATTTACAAAAAAAAAAGAAAAAATTAAAAATACTGTTTACTGTGTCTTTCTATATATTGAGCCATTAATTATAGCACCGCACTGCCAATGAAAACCTACTACATTAATTTTTAAAAGGCAGTAATCACATATTTAAAAGGAATTATTAGGTTTAGTTTTTTTTGACTTGTTTTCTCTTTTTCAAAATTTAAATCCTACTCTAAATTTTAAAAGAAAACTAACGGAAGGTTCAACTTATATTCTAAAATTACTTCTTTTACGTTAAATTTATCTTTTCGTACGTAGTCGGCTAGTCGCTACGACATAACTTCAAAAATAGATTGACGTAGAGAAAAATGGAAAATTGTGACAGGCTTTAACTTCTTTATTGCAAATTAATTTTATTAATTAATAGTAATGAAACTGGAGAACTACCAGCGAGAATAAACGCAAAAGACTACTACTTGTTTTTCTTTTTTTAAATTGAAGAAGCGTTTGTTGTCACCGAAATACTTTTTTGAATTTATTTAAATAGTTTTTTTTGGAATTGTGAGATTGTAGTATTTTCTGGTGATGCGAAAATGTTTTTTGTAAAGCAAAATATTTTTCTGTATTTGGTTGGTGAGCGAAACTATTGTCAAAAAAAGGTATATTAGTAATTAATAACAACATAAATAAATCAGAGAATATTTTAATGAAACTTATCCAATTGTTAGCTGGAACAAGTAATACGAAGTGTGTTAGACAAATCTTTTTTGTCGAAAGCGAGGGGAAGTCATTTGTTTCTTTTGATTGACGAAAATGTTTTCCGATACAAAAACATGTTCCGGTAACCAAATACAAATAATGACTTCTTTATCTAAAACATCTTCCTAAAATAACTTAACTCTCGTCGTATTAAATATGTTTGTTGAAATTACAAAGGTAGATTATGAAGACAGCGTTTAAATCATGAGATAAATGAACTAACCAGAAGAATCAAAGCAACTTGTTCAAAGGGTTGTCTCACCTTTCATGATGAAACAACAAGATAGTATCACCCTTTTGACTAATAAGGTCCTCCTAACATATGTGGATCCAAAATTTCAACAAGATGGGTACACTTCTCCTAAGAAATGAATTTACAATTTACAGTTGACTAGTTAGCAGTTCACATTTAGTTGGAATCTATGCAATGTAGCCAAGTGTATCAGGTTCCCTATCTGGTCCTTGACAGTAAGTTTGTTAGATCATCAAAACATAAGGTAAAGATATTAAAAACACATCATTCATTCCTTCAATTCCAGATTAGATTTGTTGAGTTAACTTCACAATATTCGTCCACGTCCAATACTGAATGCAGTAGTTGAACGACCGCATCGAAATTATTTCCTTTCATTACTGTGGACGAACCAAATTGGTCAATGCGCCTTGCCTTCATGTTTTCTTCTCTTGGCATATGTATAATTGACCACTCTGAATCGGGAAAGCAATACTTGAACCTTATCCAATTATTGTATCATATTCTCCTTCTTGGTGTCAAAAATTTCGTACACCTAGTTCACTACCATTTGGGAGTCACACTTTATTTCTATTACCCTGGAGCCTAGTCTCTGGGCTAGTTCAGTTCCCGTAACCAAACCCTTATACTTGACTTCATTATTAGTGAATGGCACATTTCTAGTGGTCTGTCTCAGGGTTTCTCCCGAAGGAGTGATTAAAAATATCCCGAGATCGGACCCCTTTATGTTGGAAGCTCCATCCGTAAACAAGGTCCAAACACATGATATCATCCCCGATAACAACATTGCTTCTTTAGAAACTAAAAGAATTAATCCTGGACTAAAGTCAGCTATGAAGTTGGTCAAAACTTGTGACTTGATCGCAATCATGGTCTTATATTCAATGTCCAATTCATCAACTTCGACTGCCCATTTATCCAAACAGCCCGATAATTTAGTATTATGAAGGGAATTCCTCAAGAGAAAAGTAGTCACAACGACTATAGGATGACATTGAAAATACGGCCTAAGCTTTCGAGAGGCGACTACGAGAGCTAGGGCTAATTTTTCAAGCTGCGGATAACGTGTCTCTACTCTCGATAAAACTTTACTAACATAATAAACAGGAAATATTGTACCTTCCTCCTCTTGGACCAGAACAACACTTACTGCTATTTCCAAAATCGCCAAATAGATCAATAATTGTTCTCCTTCCTTCATTTTGAAAGCAATAGAGGGATAGACAGGTACCTTTTCAGTTCATTCAATGTTTGTTAGCATTTTGGAGTCCACAAAAAATAATTCTTCTTTTTCAAAAGTGAAAAGAAATAATGGCATTTCCGAAGACCTTGAAATAAACCTGCTTAGGACTACTAGCCTACCAATCAACCTCTGTAGTTTCTTCACACTTGTAAATTAATTCGGGATATCCTCGATGGCTTTTATTTTATCATGGTTTACTTCGATTCCTCTTTTAGAGATCAAAAAACCCCAAGAACTTACCGGAACCAACTCCGAAGGCACATTTCCCAGAGAGTAGCATCAATCATTTGATCAATATCTTGCAACAGGAAAGAGTCCATAGGATATGTCTTATTCAAATCTTTTTAATATACATGCATTCTAAGTTTATTATTCTTTCTAGTACTATCACTACGATAGCTAGTCGGGGTATCGAATTGAACCTATATTTAGTAATCGACTACCTCTTTCTTGACAAACTTGTTTATGACCTCTTATATCAATCGTGTCTTCTGCTTTACTGGAGGGAAATTAGGATTTATCAGTTTGCGGACAACCATATCCAATGGAATACCTGTCATATCTGAATGCAACCATGAAAAGCGATCGACATTAGCCTTTAGAAAATCAGTAATTTTTTACCTTAGTACATGACTCAATCTTGTTCCTAAATTGAATTTTCTTTCTAAGAACTTTGTGAACAAGTCCACTTGTTCGAGCTCTTCAACATTTGATTTGGTCTCATCCGGTCCTCTGGTACCTAGAAATACCTTGGTACCTGGTAAAGTTTCGATGAATCCTCTTCATCCTTATCTTCAATCGGGGTAAAAGAAGGAACTGGCTCCTATAATTGCTATTTGTTTGTTTCTTGACCTTGCTACTGGATAAGGTAATCGTGTTCATCTCTCTCACAACTTGTTGATCTCTTCTGATCTTTTTGTCCCCTTCTGGTGTGGGATATTTCAATAGCTGATGATATGTTGACGGCACATCCTTCATTTCATGTATCCAAGTCCTCCCAAAGATCATGTTATATCCCATGTCATCGTCTACCACTTTGAATAGAGTGTTTTTCGTTACGCCTTTGGCATGCGTGGGCATAAACATCTCTCCTCGGGTCGTAACACTCATTAAGTTGAACCCAACTAAAAGCTTTGTTGTCGGAAATATGTTTCCGATTAACTTCACTTGCTCCAAAACTCTCCTTTGTATGATTTTAGCTGAACTTCTTGTATTAACCAACACGCATTTTTTTCAAAACTAAAACATTAAGAGAAATTACTAGAGCATCATTGTATGGTAGAAGTCCATCAACATCCTCTTTAGTAAAGGTGATGTCATCTTTTGAAACTTCTCGGATCCTTTTGCCATGAGTTACCAATATCTTGGTCTTCTTTGCTGCTGAAAATGTTACCCCATTTACTTCGTCTCCACCAAAAATCATGTTTATTGTCATACTTAGGTGACCTCACAGTCGGTTTTGATGGTTCTGCAACATCCCGATTTTCCCCATTGTTATTCTTGGCTTGATCTCTTAAAAATTTCCGAGGTGACGTTCTTCAACAATGTTGCCACCTCTTTGCAAAGGTCGCGGTAGTCCCAGTCTTGTGATCATGTAGTCCATGGAATCACACCATAGATTAGGATCCCTTTCGCTCAATATTCGGTTGAATTGGTTTCGGGAACCTAGCCTTCTTTGTGTTCCTCATAACCGACACAAATTCTACTAGGAAGATGTTAAAGTTGTAGTATGATAATAGGGGATACGTTGAATCTCGTGACCCTGATGCTTCTTTCTCCTATAAATTTCTACTACTTCTACCATGATCCATTCTTCTATCAGAAGTAAACCTATTTTATGACTGGAAAACTTTACTTCCTCGTCCATCGTCCCTCTAGTAAGGCTATAATCGACCTCTAGAATATCTCCAATACGTATCAACATCAGTCGTAACCTTTCGAAATTTCGATCTCGATTACACCATTTGGACGACACTGAGGAAGTCGATTGATCACTGACTATTCTAATCTTTGATTCGTAATGATTGTGGACATTTTCCCAAGTGGTTGCATGAAATTCTAACAAGCTTTCCTTCAGTTTCATAGAAGCATCGAAGCTTAATGTGTTAGACCCTTTATGAAAGCTTCCACTTCCCACTCATTTGGTATCGCCGACAACAACATATTTTTCTTCTGAACTTGGATTACGAACTCTTGTAATGGTTCAGAATCTCCTTAGGCTATTCGGAATATATCTGCTTTCCTTTCTTGGACCTTTCTTATTCCCCCATTAGATTTAATAAAAGAATCTGCATGTATTTCAAAAAAAAAATCAATGGAATGATCGAGTAATAGATAATACTAAGTAAAAGTACCCTTCATCAGGGTTTCACCAAATTTCTTCTAGACTAATTCGATCTCGTGCTTGGCCAAGTCATTTCCCTTTACAGCCATAGGGTAGGTCGTGATATGTTCCTGTGGATTCAAAGTCCTATCATACTTCAAAATATTCGGCATCTTAAACCTTTTCAAAATAAACTCCAAGTCTACCCTTGGTTTAAACGGCAACTATGTATACTTCTTGGAATCCGGTCCCATTAACACCGACGGCGCTCTGATATCTGGTCCATCCGAGCATGTAATTCTTTGAATTTTTGTCCATTCATTCATTCATGTTCTTTATGAATCTCATGAGCTCAGTTTTGAAAGGCTCGTTAACATTGTTGCCATTCCCGGATCCGTACCTCCTGTCTTGTTAAAACTGAACTCCTTCATTGTTGAAGCATTGTTACCAATTCATTGTTGAAGCATTGTTACCAGTTCTTTGAACTGTTTGATTTGTAGGGACGCTGGAAGGAACTCAAATCCCTCCATCAGAATTATTGGAAGCAACCAAAAATGCATGTTTCAATTCTGTCATCATCTGATCTTACCTTGAGATGTGTTTCATAATTTCCCTTTGTTTCTCTCTCAATGTTTTGACTGTTTCCACAACGTGTTCATCACCCGCATCATAAGGAATTGGGATCCTCACATGCTAAGGATTTGGTCCTTCACGAATTGGAATTGTTTTATCTCCTTCATTGCAGTTTTCTCTACTTGAATCATCACATTCGTTATGTGCTCCAATATTATAGGAATTTTTTCCATCATTAGCTGTCATATATGATTTTTTCTTTTGCTAAGAAAAGAATCAAAATTTGTTAGTAGTACATGAATGCATCAAAGCAATTACACAATTGCCTATGGCCCACGGTGGACGTCAAAATATTTACTCGTAAAACGATATAGTTAAATTTGCAAAGTGATTTATAGATACATGAATAATCTTGATCCAAAAATATGAAATAAATAAGAATAAAATTAAGACTATTAGAATAACTTGAAAGAAATACAAGTACTGCTTGTACGATAAGCATCTCCAGAAGAAATAATATGAACAATATTAAAAACAAAAATAAGCAAGAAATTTTATAGTATGAGAGAACATTATAGCTTTTGATTACAGAAGATAAATGGATACTAATTCTCTGTCACAACCCAAAACTCGACTTATCGTGATGGTGTCTATCATGGAATTAGGAAAGCTGACATCTCACTTATACCAATATCTTTAAAACTCAAATATACAGAAATAGATTTAAATAATTAAGAATCTCGTAAATTTTGGATATAAACATCGAAACGCAGTACAAAATTCGCCCAAAAGATCTGGGTGTCATGGAGTACATGAGCATCTACATATCAACATAGTCTAGCTAATGGAACACTGCCTAGGAATGTAGAACAACATAAATAAGACTAATAGATAAAAGAGAAGAGTTAAGGTCTACGGACTCCAAGGCAGCGATCTCGATGATCTTCGAATTGGTGAAATGTCAGGAATCAGCAACCGACGTGCCGCGAAATGCCTGGATCTGCACACAAGGTGTGGGGTATAGTGTGAGTACAACCAACTCAATAAGTATCACCAATAAACAAGGCAAGGTAAGAGAAGCTTAATTTGTTGAAGTCACTAGTTAAATCAGTGTAACTTTGCCCTTTTTTATTAACCTAGTATAAAATTTAAAGCTAGCTCATAAGGCTTCTTGATATGAATATTCGTGTGTGCATATGCACCGATTCTTAAATACTCTGCTCAACAGTATCATAGCATGTAGATAATAAAACACATAAATCATATAAATGATCAAGAAATATGAGTTTCACACACTGCACGGACAACTCACGTGCTAACAATAAAACCTGCACGGACAACTAACGTGCTAAAAACAGAATTTGCACGGACAAATCACGTGCAATACGGAAAATTCACGCATCAGTAATATCAATAGATAGATCTGCATGGACAACTCGTGTACTGCACGAAAAACTCACGTGCCAATAATATCAATACATGGAACTGCATAGACAACTCATGTGCCAATAACATAATCCGCCAGGCATATTCATAGGCCCTAATCCAAAATATCATACAGAAGCAATAAAGCAAGTATACAGGTATATAATAAATGAAATACGATTCTCTTATCCCTGGACTGGTGAAAATAATATGCTAAAGTATAGGCATGTTCAACATGTGCAATCAAAGCTAAATCCAACATTTTCACCAATAAAAAGCATCAATCAAGTTCGTTCAGGGATTAAACATCTAAGTAGATTCATCATGGCTCAATTAGATCACATAAATTGTTGCCGCATGTTAGATATCGAAGCTTGAAGCTTAACAGTCATTTTTGGGCTTATAGGAGCCAGAGCACAACCCAAACATGAACATACAATCCTGGTGCTCACACATGGTATCTTCCTCACGCATGTGCACACTCAAAAGTACGTGACTATCACAATAATTCAGGCAACTTAGGCCTCAACCGAGTTTAAATATGATACTTACCTCAAGCAACTCGAATCACTCCGCTAGAAAGCTCTTGCCTCTCGAATCGACCTCCGAACACCTCAAATCTAACAATAAACAATTTGATACGATCAGCACGAGCTAAATGAATCAATTCCATAAGACAATACAAAGTTCTTAATCAAAAGTAAAATAGTCAACTTAAAAGTCGCCCCTGGCCCACGTCCCAGAATCCAATAAGAGTCAAAAAATCCGGAAGCCCATTCAACCACGAGTCTAACCGTACCAAATTTAGAAAAATCCAACACCAAATCGACACCCAAATCCCCAATTTAAACTCTCCGAAGCCCTAGCTGCAAACTTCAAAATTTACACTCAAAACCACATAATATAGGTGGAAAATTCAATAGGGGAAACATAATTATTGAATAAATTTAACCATAAGTGGCTTATCTAAAGAATCCCTTCGAAATTCCTCTAAAAATATTGCCTAATCCCGAGCTTGAAATGTTCAAATTGATGAAAATCATGGAACCCTCGATTTTGATACACTGCACATGCCTTTCTATGGTGATACAAAAGCGTCAGTTCTTCCACGTCTGCGATGAGCCACTAGAAACCAGCTTTCACACTTGCGGATCATGCTCTACTTCTGTGCTCAACCTCATCGCATCTGCGACCACATAGGTGCGGAAAATACTTCGCACCTACAACATTAGCATTCCTCACTCTTGGCCCCATATGCACTTCCCAGCTCGTACCTGCGAGCTAGCACCTGCGATCAAAGCTCAGCAGGTGAAATTGCACCGAAAGACTCTGAGCTTCGTCAACTCATTAACTCCAAACCTTGATCTGTTAACCATCCGAATTCCACCCGAGGCCCCCGGGACTGCAACCAAATATATCAGCAAGTCCTAAAACATGATATGAACTTAGTCGAGCCTTCAAATTATATCAAACAATGCTAAAATCGTAAATAGCACATTGATTCAAGCCTTAAAAACTTTTGAATTTCTTGTCACACCCCCTTTTTTTAGAAACCTCACTTAACCCTCTTAAAAATAATAAAAGACTTTTGTAAAGATTGAAAGGGTTTCAATTATGAAAAGTGATAAAATATTGTGTTTAAAAGGAAATAACTCAGAGCACCTGACATTTGATTTCGGCATGTCAGGTCACCATTTTTAAAAATGCTTTTTCCTGTTAAAATGTTTCAGACTCTAAAACCAAGTCCGCACCAGAGATTCGGGAAATGGGGATCATTTGACGCAAGGAGAAGGTGTTAGGCACTCCCCAAGTCCCATCAAAGTTACCATTGTGTACTCAATCTAGTTGGCTTTTAAAATATTCAAGTTGAGGTAAATTCACATAAAAGCAAAATAAACACACGTGAGGATCGAGGTCGTCCCCACCTAATTGATAGAAAATTAAAAGAAGAAATATTAAAGTTCTTAATTATCCTATGCTACTTCTTCTACGATGTTCGCCATAGCCTCCCATTACATTCGCTTCGGAGCATACTCCTGAAATAAAATATATACAAATCCCTCGGGTCATTCCCTAGATAAATTCAACTAAGGCAACGAGCTCTCGCCTCGAAACTAAAAAAATCCTAAGGCTTGCCTACCCGAGTGTTGCTGGCCTAAGTATACTACTAGCGATAGCAAAATGATGATATAAAGGTAAAATTGATATTGAATCTAGTTCACACGTGTAAATTGTGACCAAAGCTCAAATGCATTTAAACCTCAATTAACCAAATTCTTATCCCGTCCAGTACCATCCCCACAACCCAGATTCCTTTATCATTCCATTTGAACTCACTTACTGGTTCATCAGGATTATTTTCTCTCTCACGCATTAACATATATACACAAAAACAAGAATTCAACAATGTTCATATTTGAAAATTCAGTCCAAACAGGTTTAAAAATAAGAATCGGTCATCAACTAATAGTAAGATCTCAAAACAACACCAAGAAAAGCAAATGACGGGTTCATAAGTAAGAAATATAAGAGGGAACCTCAGCTATTTGAATCAGAAAATATTCTAAGACAGGAAACCTTCGAGCAAGCTATAGATAAGGCATCTGGACCGGAATCGCAACCTCGAACAAACCCTTAACCAAAGACCATATTGGAAAACTCAACCTCGACGACTCGAATGGCAAACTCACTCAAAATCCCATTTTGTTATATAGTTTTGTTTTGTTCTACTCGTTTCTGTCCCTTGTACGTGTGTGTGTTCGCTAGTTTCAATGGTGAAGGTCTACGGCTTCTGAGTTCGCTGGTTCTCTACTGGAGCTCACTTTTTCGTCGAATTGCTGGAGGAGGAAGATGAAGAGAACAACGACAACAGGGCGATGGGCGGCTGAAGTATGGTCGTTTGAAGGCTGGTTTTCGGTGAGTTGGTAAGAGGGGTTGTATGAAGTCCGACAATTTGGGGTGGGGTGTGTGAAGGAGGCAAAGACGGGTGGGGGTGGGGGGTGAGGGGATTTTGTTCAGCCGTAACTTTTTGGCCCCTTAGGTTCACTTTTTGGTCTTCTCGTGTTTTGTATATCAGGTGCTAAGCATTTTTGTGTTGTACATTGGTTGAAGAAGAAGAGGTCCCCTATTTCTAGGGTTTTTTGTGTATATTTCTTGATAGAAACGGCTGAAGCTTCTTTCACTCTAGGGTGTCTAGTTTATTAGGATTTTAGGGTTTGGTTAGTAGGTATTAGGCTTAAGATTATGGGCTAGATCTGAATTGGGTCAAATTTTGGCCAAATATACCTTTGAAAGTGGCCCCTTAACTTTACTAGACTAAAAATATATTAATTCCTAAAATAATATACAATAAAATTGTGAAATCATTCCTAATTAATTAACTCGAACTATATTATGACACGAACTTAATCTTTTTTATATTTTGGGAGATTACACTAAAAATAGAAATGTGTTAAAAATTATATTTTTCTAAAAATACCTAATACCTTAGTTAAATAGACAAAAAATGAAACTATATTTGTATTTTTTAATTTTGTGAAAAATAATGTAAAAGAATCTAAATTAGTTGAAGTAACTATATTAGACCTATACCAAGTATTTAATTGCTACAATATGTAAAAACTTGGGGAGGGTCAAAAATCACATGTCTACAACTGCCCCTCTTTGGCTGAAAATACAAAGTATTTTCAGAGAAAGAACGATTAGACGTATTCTTTTGACCCGACCCTTATTTAGGGAGACCAAAAACTAATAGGAAGGAGAATGTGATTGAGCCCTGGTAGCGGAGTTGCCTACATATCCTTTACTATAAGGAATCAGGTCACGTGTAGTTCACAAGTGAATGAGGTGATGGAGTATACTAAGGTAGAGAGCCGGTCGAGGTTTCGATCCTCAGTCCTGTTATTACATTAAAAATAAAAAAATAACAAATACTAAGTCGTTCAACTATGAGTTACAAGATTCATATCTATAAGCCTTTTGAAACTTGATGTTGAGTCATGAATGGTTCTTCATGCAGACTTTAGAATTGAACCTTGACGATTGCTAGCTGCATGTGCTAGTTCATTCTTCTTCAGCTTTTTCGGATTAAGACGGATGTGTAGCGCTCGCGACTTCAACCATGTCTTGAGCAGTTCACATTTTTTTCTGCTTCTGCATTTAGGATTCACTATTTTTTTATTCTCTTTTTTTTTATGGATTAAGACTACTTCTGTTGGACATCTCGGACTGTTGACTTGCATTCTTGCCGCGAACTTCTGCTACTTCTAACTTGAATTGAATATTGAAAAGACTTCCCTCGTTCTTCAGGTGGGCGTCTGCTACTAACTTGAAATTTGAAATGACTTCCCTCATTCTCCATGTGGGCTACTATTGGTGACTTGAAAATCACAATAATTCAAAAATGGATTCTCTTTTTCTTTAGGTGGGCGCCTGTCTTTAAAGCTTGAAACTTGATATGGATTCACTCACTCTCTAGGTGGGTGCCTGCGACTGACTTTAAACTTGATATGTGTTCCCTCATTCTCCAGGTGGGCGTCTGCTACCGACATAGAACTTGAAATAAATTCCCTCATTCTTTAGGTGGGTTCCTGCCAACGACTTGAACTCGAAATAAATTCTCTCATTCTCTAGGTGGGCACCTATTGCTTACTTGAAAATCACAATAATTCAGAAATTGATTCCCTCATTCTCCTGGTGGGCGCCTGCTGTTAAAGCTTGAAAGTTGGTATGGATTCCCTCATTCTCCAGGTGGGCGTCTGTGACTAACTTGAAACTTGATATGGGTTCCCTCATTCTCCAGGTGGGCGCTTGCTACTGACTTAGGGTTTGAAATAAATTCTAAAATGAATTTCCTCGTTCTCGAGGTGGGCGCATGCGACCGACTTGAAACTTGAAATTAATTTCCTCGTTCTCCAGGTGGATGCCTGCTAATGACTTGAACTCGAAATAAATTTCCTCATTCTCCAGGTGGGTTCCTGTCAATGACTTGAACTCGAAATAAATAACCTTATTCTCTAGGTAGGCGCCTTCCAATGACTTAAAGCTTTAAATAAATTCCCTCATTCTTCAGGTGGGCGCCTGCCACTAACTTGCTTACTTGAAAATCACAATAATTCTAAAATGGATTCCCTCGTTCTCCAGGTGGGCGCCTGCCATTAAATCTTGAAACTTGATATGGACTCCCTCATTCTCCAGGTGGGCTCCTTCAACTGACTTGAAACTTGAAATGAATTCCCTCGTTCTCCAGGTGGGTGCCTGCCAATGACTTGAACTCAAAATAAATTCCCTCATTCTCCAGGTGGGTTCCTGCCAATGAAATGAACTTGAAATAAATTCCCTTATTCTCCAGGTGGGCTTAACAGAAATTCCCTCATTCTCCAGGTGGACGCCTGCCGTTTAAGCTTGAACTGTATTCCCTCGTTATCCAAGTGGGTGCCTGATTCCAAAACTTGAATTGTATCCCCTCGTTATCCAAGTGGGTGCCTGATTACCAAAAACTTTGACCGTATTCCCTCGTTATCCAGGTGGGTGCCTGATTGCCAAAAACTTGAAATGTATTCCTTCGTTATCCAGGTGGGTGCCTAATTTCCAAAACTTGAATGGTATCCCCTAGTTATACAGGTGAGTGCCTGATTTCCAAAAACTTGAACTGTATTCCCTCGTTATCCAGGTGGGTGCCTAGTTTCCAAAACTTGAATTGTATTCCCTCGTTATCTAGGTGGGTGCCTGATTACCAAAAACTTGAACTGTATTCCCTCATTATTCAGGTGGGCGCCTGATTGCCAAAAACTTGAACTGTATTTCCTAGTTATCGAATTGGGTGCCTGATTTTCAAAACTTAAATTGTATCCCCTCGTTATCCAGGTGGGTGCCTGATTTCCAAAATCTTAAACTGTATTCCCTCGTTATCCATGTGGGTGCCTGATTTACAAAACTTGAATTGTATTTCCTTGTTATCCAGTGGGCGCCTGCCATTACAACAAAACAGACAAAACAAAAGAAATTTTCTGTCCTAGTTTGAATCTGGGCACATCTGTAAGTGTTAATTGAATCATGTTACCTAAAGAGCTCTAAATATTTAAAAGATAAATCCCATTATCTAGGAGGGCTGAAAGCTTCAAATTAAATCTCATCTGAAGAGTGAAAACTTTAAATCTAAATTATATTTCCTAAAGGTAGAACTTACGTTAAATCTTGTTATCTGTGAAGGCCTTTAAATTTAACTAGGTCCCATTCTCTAGGAGGATCCTGAGAACTTTTAAACTTAAATCCCATTATCCAATAGGGCCTTGAACTTGAAATTAAATCTCATTATCCAGTAGGGTCCTGAAAATTTAAACTAAAACCCTTATCCAAGAGGGTCCTGAAAGCTTAAAAACCTAAATCTCATTATCCAAGGGGGGGTCCTAAAAGGCTTAAAATTAAATCACATTATCCAGGAGGGTCCTGGAAGCTTTAAAGCGTAATCCCATTATCCCGGGGGGGGGGGGGGTCCTGAAAGCTTAAGATTAAATCCCATTATCCAGGAGGGTGTTGAAAATTTTAAATTAAATCCCATTTTCCAGTAGGGTCCTGGAAATGTAAAATTAAATCCCATTATCTAGGAGGGTCTTGAAAATTAATAATGAACTTACCTGAGCCATGCTCTCTTCTTGGAGGATTCTGAACAGAATTTCCGCCCCTGAGCCATGCCTTCTTCATGGGAGGGTCCCTATGGATTAACAAATTTTCTTGCCCCTGTTTTAGATGAATAAAATTTTGTTAGTTTGAAAAAGTGGTGGTTAGTTTGTGGCATCATTGCTGAGTATCTGCTTCTGCCACTGCTAAGATAACTTTGATTTCAACCTAGACGACCTCGACTGTTATCGGCTGCCCATTACCCTTATCACAGAAAACACCTCTGCTCCATTCGTTCCCAATAATCCTTTATCTGTTGAAATTTTCTCATGTATTGACATTTACCGAACCCTTTAATTTCAAATGAATACTAAAGCATGTTGATTTTTACCAATTTAATGCGCATAACACTTTTCCCTGACTCATGCCACTTTGATATGCTAGCCAAATTCGTTTTGTGCAATTGGAAAGCTGGTAGTAAATTTTGAAGTCATTTCTCACTTGTTTTGATCAAATAGACTCAAGAAGGGACTCAAACAAAACAAGAGGAACAAAATAAGGGACAAAGGAAAGAGATGATACCTAACAAAAAATTACAAAGTAGAAATTTATCATATGTGAATACCAATTCCAATGACCATGACATGCACCTTTGGATTAAGTGGCCTAATCTCTCATGCTAGTCTAATATTCAACTCTTTTTGTACCTCTAAGTGTTCTATTTGATCCACAATCCTTAATCGACTTGTAGTACCCTGAAGGATTTTCACCATCATGCCTCTCTCATTTTGCTCTTTTCTGAACTCATTGTCGCCTTACGGTTCCCACGAGGGTTTTTATCGATAAGACTCTCTCATTTTATCATTTTCTCTCTTTGTGCTGAGAACAAAGGTATTACCCATGATGTAGGAAGATCATACTTTCACCACACACTTAATTTGGCATCCTCGAAGATTGGTCGGAAAGTCTTTCTTTGGACCGCAATGTAGGCTATTGGACAGGGTCGGAAAGAAAGGGTGGCATGAAGGCTCAGAATAATTTAAGATGAAAAGGTTCTAAATTACAATTTTTGGGAATCAAATCTTTTTCAAAACCAAAACTGCTTCCCCAGTTTTTTTGAGTCTGGAAAATTTAGGATTTTTATTTTGATGGGATCAAACCATGTAAGGCTGCCTACGTATCTATAAAAGAAATCAGGTCGAACGTATTTCAAAAGACAAAGTTGTTTTTTTTCTTTTATCTTTTTCCCTTTTTCCTTCCTTTTTTTCTCCTTTTTTTTTTCTCTTTTCCCTTTTTTCTTATTCCTTTCCTCTTTTTCTTTTGCTTTTTCTAGTTCCTAAATCTATTTCTGATTCCAAAAGAGGGTTAAGAAACAAAAAATTAGGGCTCAAAGTGGATAGCAAAGGATAAAAGTGTTTGGATAGCAGAATAAAATTTCTTCGTCGTACCAAACTTAAAAATGCCAAGTACGGACATGCAGTTGAAGATAAGCAAACAAATCATACATAGTAACTGTTGATGGCATCAACACAAACAAAGAGTTCCAATAGGCAATACCTTTGTCTGAATGAATGACCCTGGCCAGTTCGAAGAAGACTTGACTCAACCTCATCTTGACGTGGAAGAATACATTTGAGCACTGACTGATTTACCTCAAACTGCTTGAAATACATTTACTTGTTGTATGCTCTTATCAACCTCTTGATTTTCCAGATTTATTGCCTCATTTTCACTCAATTCAAAGTTTAGGTCATCTAAGAATGCACGAATCTGTAATTGTTTCCTCAAACGTATCCTTTTATCATATTCACAACTGTGCCATTGTTTCATGATTAGACCAACTTTCAAGACCAGGCTGAGAGTTATGTGTACACGTTATGTCACTAGAATCAGGATAAAAAGGACTAAAAAAGAAAAATTGACCTAAAAAACTGACTAGAACTAACAGAAAAAAAGAGATTGCATTAGACAGATGGTGAACAGGGTTTGAACAAAACAAGAAAAATAGACATGGGTTACAACCCTGGAATGATCCTAGATAACACTAGACGAATTATTATAATTAAACGAACTAGGCAAAAAGAAGAATAGTTTGAACTACGAGACAATGTCTGGATTACAACCCTGAAGTAACCGGGATAAACAGATATGACAACGAAATAAACTACCAAAACTCCTCAATGGATAGGCAAGAAAGGAATGTTTTTCCAATTACCAAGCTCGACATCTTAGCCACTGGGTTGCATATAGTAATTACCCAGACCTTCACCAATTTCAATATCATTAACTTCAGTCAGCAAGTTCCCAAGAGGATTCTCGTACTCCCGGTCTCCACGAATCGCCCCCCCCCCCCCCAAAGTGTGAATCATCATGTGTAGGTTAAGGATTCCGTGCAATATTCTGGGTGTCACTGTCCTGGACCTCAATTATACCTTCTTGAATCATTCTTTCTATCTCCCTTTTCAAGGTACGACAATCTTCAATGTTATGCCCTTGGACATTAGAGTGATACATGAACCGTACAGTAGGATCGAAACCTTTTGAATATGGGTCCATATTATAGCCGATAAGTGGCTCAATCAGGATAGACTATTTTAACTTTTCAAATAAGCTTGTGTAGGATTCTATGATTGGAGTGAAAGCCTTTTCTCTTTGCTCCTGCCTTCTCATTTTGTACTCCGGCCTTGGTTGGAATCTCTTTCGGGAAGGAGGTTGATATGTTTGTAGAGGTGGGTAAGAAATATATGGAGGCAGTGCAAGCCGTTGTGGGTTTTGTGAGTGTGGAGCATATGACGGTGCATTGTGGATAGAGTATTGGGGAGGTGAGGTATGACTTTGGTGATTTTGTGGAGGAAAGTAGCATTGGGGAGGATTATTTAGAGTACGAGGATATTCATGGGGTCGGTATTGAGGAAGAAAGCGTTTAGCAGGGATGCCCACTGGATCCTGTCGTTGGCTGGGATCAACAACATCTTTTCTACCAATAATCATGGACCAAAATTTAATTTGCATAAATGATCCATTTTGCAAAAACGACCGATATGGCCCGAAGTGGCTAAAGATGCAAACTCAATAAGGACGGACCTTAATGTAACATGATACCTTATTATGGACTTAAGATCCTAATACATGGGTAATTGAACCACTTTTGTAAAAATAACTCCAGGAAATCGATGTCTTACTCCATAACTTTGAGGGAACCATAGCCTGACAAAGAGTTCGGTCCAATTTGGACGCCCATTTAGGAGGTGCCAAACAGACCCCATCATTGATTTGAGATCTTGATAAGGTGAATACCCAGTCTATTCAATGCTAGGCATAATGAGTATAAGGACCTCAAAAAAATCTCTTTTCGTCATATGAACTTTAAGGTGTATGAAGTTTCATATTTGATTTTTTCAGCAGAACGATAGAGACTTCATTTAACTTAGGTTGATCTAGGCCAGAGACAGACCTACGTCAAGATAATCCCACCTTTGAAAGATTTCTCTATGAAAAATATGAATCGGAGTTTGAAGAAGGGGAGGGAGAAGGAGCCCTTGACCCGCAGGAGGATTTATTCAATCACATAGTTTGGGCTCCTAGAATATGGCGCCCTTGGGGCTTTCTATTTGATTGTATCGAAAGGCCCAATGAATTGGGATTTCCCTATTGGTCCAGGTCATTTCCAGAAGCAGAACCCCGTATTTCTTCTAGAGAATCTCCTAATTGTTCCAGAGCAACTAGAAAGAGATTCTTTAACCAGAAAGAATTCGGTTCAGATGTAGGATACCTATCCAGAAGTTTTCGCAACTCAATCATAGATGATGGAATCATCAAAGATTTGACCTATCTAGAAGAGCTTGAGGATTTTAAGTTACCTTTAGGGCTAGTTAGGTAAAACCTTATATACGCAATTATCAGATCGATCTTTGAAGGACACGATGGAACTTTCCTCCTTGACTTCAGTTTAGGAATATTTTCATCCGGGATTGGAACGACCTATGTTGTAACGGAGGAGAGAAGGTGAACCAGCTTCCTTTGGTCGCCTCTCCCGTCTGGTCGAGTAGCTTTCGCTCCTTCCTACTTACTTTATTATAATATAAGCTTAAGCTGCTACGTATTTGCAAACAATGGTCGATATGGCCAAAAGTGGCTAGACATGCAAGATTAGGCTAAGACCTCGCAAAGCCAAGAACCTAAGACTCACTAGGAAGACCAGACCCTATGTGGTCTGCCTACATATCCCGCCTCAAAAGACGAGAATCAAGTTCGCGTAGTTTGGGAAAATTCGACATGTAAGAAAGCTTTGGAAAAAATACAACTAATTTGGAAAAACTGTATTTTTTTATCTTTTTGAAATTGATGAAAAATGTAAAATCTTTTTTAAATTTTCTGTTTCTGTTTTTTTTTTTTTTGAATTTTTTGAAAATGATGGGAAAGTGTAAAATCTTTTTGGATTTTCTTTTTCTTTTTATTTTTTTATTTTTTTGAACGATGGGAAAGTGTAAAATCTATTTTTTTGGATTTTTAGATTTTCAATTTTTTGGTCATTTTTTTTTTGAAAAGTTGTGAAAGAACAATATAACTAGGCCCTACTTGCATTATTTTTCACCCTACTTTCCCAAACATCGATCCGCTAAATGATCTTTTTACCCTCAAGGATGCAACATGTATCACATATGGATGATTGAATGTCTTTTGGGGCTACGGGCCCATTTTGACAAATTTTGGATAGGCTTCCTAAAAAGGGACACGGTACCGCTACCGAGCCCTGCTAGGTCTAAATGACATGATGCAAATAAAAATTACCTGAAGGCTGACCTAAGATTGGGGTTCACTAATAACGCAATTCGGGGGAGCGTATGGTCGATGGTGGCTTCTCAAGCTTTCCAACCACTCCATACGTCCGACGGCCTCCCCTCCTAAATTAAGGGTAACTCAACGAAGAGTTCATGCACGCGACGCGTACTCCGACACTTTTTGGAGAAAGAAGACCCATGGTTATGCAAATGATGATAATTTATAAAGCTGTAACACAATAAGGAAAAACTGTAAATAAAAAAGCAACTAGCAAATAATAAAAAGACATAAATAAAATATAGCAAACAAAACACATAAAAACCTCAACTGCAAATCCAAAAGAGCCAACAAGATCGAGTACTAGCTCGAACCTGCAACTCCCTAGAAGACTCGCTAGAGATGTCATACCCTTTTTTTTACAAACCTCACTTAACCCTCTTAAAATTTTTTTTTTTGTAAAGCTCGAAAAAGGTTTCAATTATGAAAAGTGACAAAATGTTGTGTTTAAAAGGAAATAACTCAGAGTTGCCACCTAACATTTGATTTCGGTGTATCAGGTCACCGTTTTTAAAAATAATTTTTCCTTTTACAACATTTCAGATTCTAAAACCAAGTACGCACTGAGATTCAGGAAAAGGGGCTCATTTGACGTGGGGAGAAGGTGTTAGGCACTTCCCAAATCCCTTAAAAGTCACTGTTGCGTAATCGATCTAGTTCGCTTTTAAAATATTCAAGTTGAGGTAAAATCACATAAAAGAAAAATAAACACACGCGAGGCTCGAGGTCGTCCCAACCTAAATGATAGAAAATTAAAATAAGAAAAATTAAAGTTCTAAATTATCCTTACGCTACTTCTTCTATGATGTTCACCATGTCCTCCAATTACTTTCACTTCGGGGCATACCTCTGAAATAAAATATATACAAATCCCTTGGGGTATTCACCGGATAAATTTAACTAAGAAATAGACCTCTCGCCTCAAAACTAACAAAATTCTAAGGCTTACCTACGCGAGTGTTGCCAGCCTAAGCATGCTACTAGTGATAGAAAAATGATGATATAAAAGTAAAATTGATATTGAATCCAGTTCACACGTATAAATTGTGACCAAAGCTCAAATGCATTTAAACCCCAATTAACCGAATTCTTATCTCGCCCGATACCACCCCCACGACCTGGGTTCCTTTATCATTCCATTTGAAATCACTTACTGGTTCATTAGGATTATTTTCTCTCTCACGCATTAACATATATGCACAAAAACAAGAATTCAAAAATGTTCGTATTTGAAAATTTAGTCCAAACAGATTTAAAATAAGAATCAGTCAGCAACTAACAACAAGATCTCAAAACAACACCAAGAAAAGCAAATGATGGGATCATAAGTCAGAGAGATAAGAGGGAACCTCTGCTCTTTGAATCTGATAATGTTCTAAGACAGGAAACCTTCGAGTGAGCTACAGATAAGGCATCTGGACCGGAATCGCAACCTCGAACAAACCCGTTAACCAAAGACCATGCCGGAAAACTAGACCTCAACGACTCGAACGACAAACTCACTCCAAATACCCTTTTGTTATATAGTTTTGTTTTGTTCTGCCTGTTTTTGTCCCTTGTATATGTATGTGTGTGTGTTCGTCGATTTCAGTGTTGAAGGTCTGCGGCTTTCGAGTTCGCTAGTTCTCTACTGGAGCTCGCTTTTCTGTTGAACTTCTGGAGGAGAAAGATCAAGTGAACAATGACAGCAGGGCGTGAGGAGGCTAAAAGATAGTCATTTGTGGGCTGGTGTTCGCCGAGTTGGTAAAGGGGGTGGTATGAAGTCCGGAAACTTGGGGTGGGGTGTGTGAAGGAGACGAAGACGGAGGTTGGGGTCTTCTGTTGAGCCGCTTTTTGGCCCATAGGTCCACTTTTTGGTCTTCTCGTGTTATATATATCAGCTGCTAGGCGTTTTTGTGTTATATATTGGTTGAAGAAGAGTTCCCCTATTTATAGGGGTTTTTGTGTGTATATATCCTAATAGAAACGGTTGAAGCTTCTTTCTCCCCAGGGTGTCTAGTTTATTAGGATTTTAGGGTTAGGTTAGTAGGTATAGGGCCTAGCATTATGGGCTAGATCGAAATTAGGTAAAATTTTGGCCACATATACCTTTAAATGTGGCCCCTTAACTCTACTAGACTAACAATATTAATTCCTAATATAATATACAATAAATTTGTAAAATCATTCCTAATTAATTTATTCAAACTATATTATGAAATGAAGTTAATTTTTTTTATATTTTAGGAGATTATACTAAAAATAGAAATGCATTAAAAATAATATTTTTCTAAAAATACCTAATATCTTAATTAAATAGAGAAAAATGAAACTATTTTTGTATTTTTCAATTTTGCGATAAAATAATGTAAAAGAGTCAAAATTAGTTGAAATAACTATATTGACCTAAACTAAGTATTTAAATGTTAAAATATGTAAAATGTTGGGGAGGGTAAAAAATCACATGTTTACACTTCTAACTTCTACATTCGATGCCGAAAGCTATCAAATCATGTCCGATTGACCTCAAATTTTGTGCACTCCCAGAACCCCAATCTGATCCTGGTGACCAAAAAGTCCACTCTCAGTCAAACTTCTAAATTTTTATTTTATGCCATTTCAAGCTTAATTTAACTACAGACCTCCAAATCACTATCCGGACACGCTCCTAAGCTAAAACTCACCCAGCGAAGCTAATGGAGCCATCAAAACTCTATTCAAGAGTCATTTACACATAAGTCAACATCCGGTTAACCTTTTCAACTTAAGATTCCAGCGTTTAGACTAAGTGTCTTTACTCATTCCAAAATATCTTCGGACCCGAACCAACTATCCCTGCAAGTCACATAGCAGCTATAAAGCATAAAAGGAGTAGTAAATGGGGGAATGATTCTACAACTCTCAACACAACCGGCTGGATCATTACATCCTCTCCATCTTAAACAAATGTTTGTCCTCGAACGGGTTTAGAAATGTACCTGGAGTCTGAATAAGCTTGGATCTGTGCTTCGCATCTCCCCCTCAGTCTCCCAAGCAGTCTCCTCAACTAGCTAACCTCTCCACCGCACCTTCACTGAAGCTATATCCTTTGACCTTAACTTTCTAACCTGATGACCCAACATGGCGACCAACTCCATATCATAAGTCAAATCACTGTCACACTGAACTCTGCTCAAATTCTAAACATAAGGCAGATCGTTGTCATGCTTCTGAAACATAGAAACATAAAATATTGGATGCACACTCGAGAGACTAGGTGGTAAGAAAAGCTTGTAAGCTACCTCTCCAATCCTCTAAAGCACCTCAAATGGCCCAATATACTGAGGGATCAACTTACCCTTCTTTTCTAACCTCATAACACCCTTCAGGGTGAAACTTTGAGAAATACCTTACCCTAACCATGTAAGTAACATCACAAACCTTTTTGTTGGCGTAACTCTTCTATCTAGGCGTCACCGTGCGAAGTTGATCTTGAATCAATTTAACCTTGTCTAAAGCGTCCTGAACCAAGTCGGTAACCAATAGCCTAGCCTCCCCAGCTCAAACTAACCTACCGGAGATCGACATGATCTCGCATACAAAGCCTCATACGAAGCCATCTAAATGCTCAACTAGTAGTTGTTGTTGTAGGCAAAATTCGTGAGTGGCAAAAACTGATCCCAAGAACCCCCGAAATCTATGGCACAAGCGCATAGCATATCCTCAAATATATAAATAGTTCATTTGGGCTGCCCTCTGTCTAAGGGTGAAATGTTGTACTCAACTCAACTTGGGTGCCCAACTCTCGCTGCACGACTCTCCAAAAATGCAATGTAAACTGTGTGCCCCGATCTAAAATAATAGACACTGGCACACCATGAAGGCGAACAATATGCAAATGTAAATATTAGCCAATTGCTTCAAAGAAGAGGTAGTCCCAACTGGAATGAAGTGTGTGGACTTTGTGAGCTGATCCACAATCACCCAAATAGAATCAAAATTCCTCGAAGTCTGTGCGAGCCCAACTACAAAATCCATGGTGATATGCTCCCATTTCCACTCCGGAATATCAAGCCTCTAAAGCAATCTGCCCGATCTCTGATTCTCATACTTCACCTGCTGAAGTTTAGGCACCGAGCTACAAACCCCACTATACCCTTCTTCATTCTTCCCCACCAATAATGTTGCCTCAAGTCCTGGTACATATCCGTGGCACCCGGATGAATAGTATACTGAACCGTGGGCCTCCTTACGAATCAATTCACGTAGCATCCTCAACGCCCCCATCATCCCCAATCGTAACATCCCTAAGATCAGTATGCTGAAACGTGTCATAAAAGACAAGCAAATGAGGATTATCATACTAGCGCTCTCTACTACAATCAAATAAGGAAGATCGAGAAACCACATAAGCTAGAACCCAACTGGTCTCCTAAACATCTAATCTCATGAAATGGTTGGCCAAAGCCTGAATATCAACTGTAAGAGGTCTCTCACCAACATGAATGAATGCAAGGCTACCCATACTCACTACCTTTCTACTCAAGGTATCGGCCATTATATTAGCCTTCCTGGGATGATACAAAATGGTAATATCATCGTCCTTTTGCAACTCCAACCATATCTAATGCCTCAAATTTAGATCCACTTATTGAAAAAGTGTTGGAGACTCCGATGATCTATAAATACCTCACAAAACACACTATAGAGATAGTGCATCCACATCTTTAATGCATGAACAATGGAAACTAGGGCTATTTATTGGGTAGATTGGGCGGTTATTTACTCTTAACGGTTTGGCTTATAGGTTATCGGCTTTTAGATGTATTAATCCGCTAGACACCTGATAATATATCGGGCGGATTGGTATCACTTTATCTCTTATCGGACGGCTAACGGGCAGTTTTCGGCCTAATTCAATCTGTACTGCACATGACGCAATTTACCAAATTTAGCGAGGGTCCAAAATTTGCTTTGTGTGCTTCAAATGTATGCTAATGTTGGTAAAAGAATGGGATTTATTGTTTTGGTTTTATAACTGCTCTAATTTTCTTTAGATGTCGCTCTAATTTCTAAATAATCCAAGAACACCTGCCGAAATGTGTGCAGACTGACTTTTTTTACATGCAAGCAAACCTGCAGATATATGTGTTAAACCCAATTTCTAAACGAATTTGCTTTTTTGAATATATTTATATTTAACCTCACTTTCAGACATATTTTGTGTTTCAATTTGTTGGTAGTTGAATCTACCCAAAGGCTAAAGATAAGGAAGAAAATTGAGTGAAATGTTTTTGTAGCCGGCCGGTGAAAATAATTGTCATTCGCCAGCCATAAACTAAGCAAATACAATTCATAGCCCCAAACAAATCATAATGGCTAGCTTAAATTAGACTTCTCCGCATGCCGACAAATATTAGCACTTGCATAACTCAAGATAGCATGTGTCTATTTATGTGGCTAGCTCGAATTCATCTTCTTTGCACCACTATATTCAATTTATTTGCCTTTATTTGAATTAATTTTTTTATTTCTTGTTCCCAATCTACAGAGATAACATGTTTCATTTTCCTCTTATTTGAAAGTATATTTCCTCGTCAAAAGTAGGTGACTTAGCTATGATTAATTCTTGGCGTAACTTCATCATGTTTATCAATATCTGTGCGTAGATTCCAGTAAGGGAAGAACCGTCTATAATTAATTCTTGTTGTGTAACTCGTTACACTAATTATTGTGTATGGTAATCAATCCTTTCTAACTTTATTCTTTTTATTATATGTCTATAATAATATAATTATGATTTCACGAAAATATTAGGTTTCTATGGTTGCTTCTATTCCACCACAAAATTAAATAATAAAGAATAAGGAAAGTAATATAATATTTTTTAAAATATAATCCCTTTTTTATTTATTGATTGAATGTGGAAAAAATATATGATATTACATAAGCAAAAATATTCATTATATATAAAGAGAATGACAGTGATGTATATATTGTATAAGCAATACATACATGCATATATATATATATACACACATACATATATACATATACATACATATATATATATACATATATATATATATATATACACATATATATATATACATATACATACATATATATATACACACATACATATATATATATATATATACATATATATATATATACATATATATATATATACATATACATATATATACATATACATATATATACATATACATATACATATATATATATATATATATATATATATATATATATAGTTTTTATACATCGTAGAACAATCTATACACTTTGGGTACACAAAAGCACTCCTGTATTGATAAGTTGGTATTTTACCAACTTATCTCTTCTTAATACTTAGGCTTTTGTATGATTTTGATGAGAAATTAAGGCATTTTTTGATATTTATTGGCATATTTCAGGTATCATATGATTTGGAGAAGATATGGAAGAAAACAAGTTAAAAGGTGCTAAAAGAGAAAAAATGGACCACTCCAGTGATTACCCTATGTGATCGCAAGAATCTATATGCGATCGCAGAAGTCAGTGATGGCAAAGCTACGTGAATGCGTGTGAATCAGTGAGAACGAGAAGAAGAAAGCCCGGTTAGCGGCTGGTCAAATAATCTATGTGAACGCGGGACACTATACGCGATCGCATACCTTAGAGAAGTTATTCTCCGCGAACATGGGTGTACTTACCCGAACGCATAGCATATTTTCTGGGCAGTTCTAGGCTGAAATGAAATTTTACGTTTTTGATCCCCAAACCATTTAATACACGACCTATCCTATTGGGAACATATCTTTGGCATATTTTTTGGCTTATTTTCAGTCTTAGAACTAGAGAGAACAAGGTTGAAAGCTAGGGTTTGCACACACACTTTGGTCTTGAAGAGTTGAAGTTTTTGATTGAGAATTTCTTACCCATTTATGTTTATTTTTTTATTTTCTTTCTTTGTATTGTATATCTAAGTGTATAGTATTTTATTCAATACTTGAATCTTGTTTATGGAAATAATAATATTTAAAGTGTGAACTAAATACCTTGTTGCTTATGTATTGAGTGATTTTTTATCTTTTATGATATGAGTTATTGTTTTTTTAATTTTTCTTGTTATTTAATATTTTCAATGGAATTAGCTAACCTAGGACTCTCCCATTAACTCCGAGTTAATTTTGGAAAAGATTATTTGGGGTTGGGAAAGATTAATTAACAAGAACTTGAGGTTTTAACTCTTATTTTATAGATTCTACATAAGGATATAATTGAACTACTTATAGCCATATTCAGATGTTCTTAATCTCTTAATTGTCTTAGGGAGAATTCAATTAGGAAGTCTTGTTAGTATTTGAAGAAGCTAATATAGAGTTATTACCCGTGGCTAATTAACATAAACCCGTTCATATCGGTAAAATTGTGATATACATCGGATCGCTACTTGAGTATAATTCTCGATACATCCATACTTATAGACATTGAACCTTTTACTTGCTTTATAGGTTAGTATATATTTCTGCATTTAGGTATAAATCTTTTCCCAAATCTATTATTAGTGTTTGGCATTGCATAACAAGTGATAATTCTCTTACATTCCTAATCGCCTACATATTGTTCTTTGTGGAATTCAACCCCGAATCATAGTTGAGTAAGTTTTATTGCATGCGACCGTATCCATTTACTTTTTAATAGCAGATTTGGACATCATAAAAATTGGCGCCGTTACAGGAAAATAGTTTGGGGTGATTTCGGTTGTTTGAGAAATAAGCTTAAGTGCTTTGGTCCAAACTTGTAAATATTTGTGTAATTATTGTTCTTACCTTGGTCTATTTTACTTGTTTGTTTCTTGTTTATTTTCTTAAATTTTAAAAAATGGCATCATATAATAAAAAAGGGTCGGATGGTAGTTGTTCATACTTTGACGACCCATGTCCTTATTGTGTAGGACCACAGTCGTGGAAAAATTATTTAAATTTTTCCGGAGGTGGATTGTGGGCACAATCTCAAACTCATGAGTGGAGTATGTGTGATAAGTGTGATCGTCAAAATGGTCATTGGGAGTATTGTGCTTATTTGTCCTTCCCTTCCCAAGCCCCCACTATGATGATTCTACTTTTCGTGATGAAAATAATAGGTCTATGGAAGTGAAAGAAGTTGGGCATGGTCATAATGAAGAGTTCAAGATCATGTTAGAATACCTAATTGAAGGATGAAACAAATAACAAAGCGCATTGGAGGAGCGTTTGTAAAATAGTCTCCAAAATGACATGGCACTTGAAAGGTTGCACTCACAACTGGGAGAAATCCTTGAAGCTTTAGAGGTCCAAAAAGACTTGGAAGTTAATGATATCCAAAAATCTTCCTTGGATGTTGAACCCAAAAATCCTTCCTTGTTACTTGATCAAAACTAAGAAGAACTCTCAAATGCTCAAAATGAGAAAATAGTGGTTCATGTTGGAGGTCCTTCTTGAAAATGAGGAGATGCAAAACTTGGCACTTGAGGACTTGAAGCAAGGCTTGACTCACAATCATGAATATTTACACTTTTAAGATCAAATGAAAATATTGGTTGAGGCTCACTATGCCCACCAACTTGAGAGTGGGGAAAGAAGTCAAGAAGAGTCCGACTACGAGGAAGAAAGTGAGCTCTACTTTGAGGAATCAATAATTGAATATCCGCTAACCGACTCCATGAGTGTTAATGATTCCAAAAAAATATGGAATTAGATTCAACCGGTGTAAATTAAAATAAGGTTGAGATTGACTATAGTTCGGGGGAAAGAGAGGATGTCAAAATCCGGGAAGAATTCAAATTTGGAGGATTGATGTCACATTTCAAGAATTATTCAACATTGAAATTGTGTGGTGACATGGTAATTTATCTACACGAGTCAATGAGGGATCGCGAGGAGGAAAGACAAAGACCATACATTTTACAATTTGAGGAAAAAAGAAGGTGAAATGGCATTCCTCACACGAAAGCCAAGAAGTGAAAATGAAGAAATTAAGGGTTGGCTTGATCATCTACTTACCACCCCCACCCCTCACCCCCTTCCCCCTGTGGTCACAAGCTTGATTCCAAGTTAGATGCCAAGTTCACATCATCCAAGTGGCAAGAAAAGTGGTAAACTGATTTACGTCGTGCCACGGCATTAAATGCGGTACTTGGTGGGAGGCAACCCATCGTTTCCAAAATTTGTAGTTATTTTAGAAATTTTCCTTTCTAGAGTAGCTTAGTATATTATTTTTGACTAATATGCCAAGTTTTAATATTTTTGGAGTTTATTTGATCAAGTCGGGGTGACCGGGAAGCTAAAAGCAGTAGCTAATAAAAATTGCAGAACAGTAAATTATTGCACTATGCGATCGCACAAAGGCCACGCATTCACACAACATTAGGGATCAACTAACTCTATGCGGTTGCATATCAAGTCACGCGATCACGGAAAATTGGAAGTTGTTGCTCTATGTGATTGCATCATCTTATCTGCGATCGTGTAGTCCATTTAAGTCACATGAATTTTAAATACTGGATATGAATATAGCAAACACTTCTTCCTAAACAATAGAAACCGATATTTCTCACTCCCTTGGCCCCCAAAATCATCTCAAAGCTTTACTATCTTCAATTCCATATCAATAATCAAGGTTTAATTTCAAAGGTACTCTGAGCCTAAAATGGCAGCGGAAAATACTGAAATTGCACAAGATCCTGCTCCCCAAGCTATGGATGAAGAATATTTTGATCAGGCCAGATTCATAGCTGCTAAATGTGAAAGAAATTATGACAAACTCATGTCAAAGAGCATTGTAAAAGAAATGGGCATCCGTTTGGACAACCTTTAGGCTAAGATGCCAGATTATTTTCGAAGACTGACTGACAACGGATGGATGTGCTTTTCTCCTGAGCCAATTGAAGTGAACTACACAGTAGTTTGTGAGTTTTATGCCAATGCCTTGAAGATAGATTTCCAAGGGGAAATATTGACCTTTGTTAGGGGCAAGCATGTCAACTTTGGCCCCAAGGTAATAAATGCACACTACTTACTTCCCAATGCTGACAATGAGGTACACAAAGCTAAAGCAAGAGAGAGAGAGAGAGAGAGAGAGAGAGAGAGAGAGAGAGAGAGAGAGAGAGAGAGAGAATGGTTGGTAGAAAAGCTTCATGACGGGATAACACCGAATTGGGAATGATTTCACAAAGGGGTTGATTTTTATGAATTCACAGCTGAAGCCAAGACGGATATCCTTTATTTGTGCTAGAATCGTACCGGCTAGACATGAGACCAAAGTAATGCTTGAGAAGGCAGTGATGATTGCAATTATGAATGACTTACCAATGAACGTGAGCCAGCATATAGTTGGTAAAATTGAGGAAGCATGCAATGGGAGGTCTAAGAGTCTATTATTTCCCTCGTTTAAGGCTGTATTGTGTGGCGGTTCTGGGTCTATTTGTGCCTGGCGTTCCGGGTCTCACGGTTCCAGTTTTGGCGGTTCCGGGTCTGGCGGTTCTGGCGGTTTCGGGTCTGGCGGTTCTCCAGGTTGGAACCGGCCCATGACGGGTCTAAGCACCATGCGGTTCCGGTTCTGGCGGTTCCAGGTCTGGCGGTTCTGGTGGGTCTGACGTGTTTTTTTTTAAGTCAATATATTGTATAGTAGTCATTAGTATAGTGTAGAATATATTTATATGGTGTACTTAGTTATTAGTATAGTATATATTGTGTTGTATTAATTAGTACATATTGTATATCATGTATATATTGTGTTGTAGTAATTAGTATATATTGTATATAAGTATTATATATTGTATATAAGTAGTATATATTGTATATAAGTAGTTTATATTGTATATTATGTATATATTGTGTTGTAGTTAGTGATTAGTATAAATTGTATATAAGTAGTATATATTGTATATAATGTATATAAAAGAATGTTGTAATTAGTATATTGTGTAGTATGTTATATATTGTATGTTATATAAATATTCAAGGATTGATATCGAAGTAAAGACACAGAAATATTGAGACAAAAGATATTCAAGGATATGATAAAGAGCATATTTATTGACCAAAATGGCATATCTTTCTTAGTCTTCCTTCCCCCAATGGAATGAGCACAACATGGTACTAATACCACCATTAAAAGGAAAAAATCTAAAAGAAGACGTGCCAATATACAAGTTACATCATAATTTTTGTTGTATTTCTAACAAATCTCATAAATCCGTCAAGGTTGGGAGGAGGTTGTGTTGGTGGTGGTGGAAATGAAGCTTGTTCATCACCACTTCCGGGTGAAGTCGCTTCCTCAGCAAGTTCTGCTATCATTTCTTCATATGCCTCATCTATTGCCGGTTGTGATTCTGCTATGCCAAAGTTCCTTCTTTCTGCGCGGATCCAATCTCTAAAAAGCACTGATTTTTCCAAGCTCTCCCGCGTCGACGCTCTGTGATCACCAATTTTTACTCTTGCTTGACTGAAAGCGCTCTCCGATGCAACAGTTGACGCTTGAATTGACAGAACATCCCGAGCCATCCTTGCAAGAACGGGAAAATGCTTTTCCCTTTACTTCCACCATTCCAAAAGGTCGAAAGAGCCTTCTGGATTCTCCTTTTCTAGTCCATGTGACAAGTAAACTTGAAGCTCATTTAGATGGGAAATTTCATCAAAATTATCACCTTGAGAACCCCTGAACTTCGTCCACGATTTAAGAGCTGTTAAGCCAGCAGCTCTTTTAGACGATTGTGATGTAGACAAAGTAGGGGTTGGAATATTTGGCCTAGCTTGCTCTAACGTCTGTTTATAAGCATTATAAACAGTTTGAGCATTAACTTTAATTGATTCTTTCGCATCAGCTAGTGTAGCAATTTCGTCTTCTGAAAGATCTAAAGCTCTATAAATATTAGAATACCAAAAGTGAGGACCTCCTAATTTCATTGTTGGATTTAACATAGCAGCTACACCAAAAATAGGAGGGATTGGAAAAAAATATTTTTTAAACTTTTGTTTCATTTCATTTATTGCAAGTTCATAAATATCCTCACCCTCGCTAAAATCAACAAACAAATCAGCAAGTGCGGCAATATAAATTAAACAGTTAGAAATAGTCGGATAATATTGTCCAGAAAAAGCATTTGTAGCCACTTGAAAATGTTCTAAAAAATCTAAAAGAATTTTAACATTAGTCCAATCTTGGGTAGTTAGCATTTCATCATCATCCTCACCACCTACCCTATAATTAAATGTAGCATTAATTGGGTTTCTATATTCATACGCTACTACTAAACTTTCGTACATGTAATTCCACCTAGTCGGGTAAGGTTTAGGAACCTTTCTTTATCTATGGCCATATTCGTCACATTTTTTAAAATATTCTCTAAGTCTAGTTCTACGGTTTGAATAAAATAGCCAATTAAGAGCCATTCTCACCTTTTTAATTTCTATGTTTAACATTCGCATACCATCACCAACAATTAAATGATAAATATGACAAATACATCTAACATGGAAAATATTACTAAATGCAGGATTAAGTGTTTTAGTTAGCATGCCTATTGCACTAGTGTTGCTAGAAGCATTATCCATAGAAATTGCCATTATTTTATCACTAAAGTAAAAATATCTACATATATCTGAAACAGTGTTAGCTATAAACCTACCCGTGTGCCGTGAATTAATTATTCTATATGCAATTATGCGTTTTTGTATTGTCCAGTCTTCATCTATCCAATGACTTGTTACAGTTAGATAATCACAGTCATTTCCACTTCTACCAATATCAGTTGTAGTAGAAGTACGATTAGGTATATGAGTAAATAAATAGCGCAAATATTGTTCATATTCATGCTTGAATTTATAAATATCGGCCATAACTGTTGCGCGAGGCCAACCTTTATAAGTAGGATTAAAGACTCTTCTAATATAATGAATCCAATTAGGATTAGAAGCAAAAGTATAAGGCAAGCACATAAAAGTAATCATTTTCGCTAATTCTTCACGATCCTTATTTGGATCATAATATAAAATACCTCCGGTGACAGTGTTTATTCCTGGTTGAACTAGATTTGAACCAGTACTTGGGTTTACTTGAGAATCAACACTTGTCCCCCCCTCTTGTTGCGCTTTCATTTGCAAAAATCTAGCCTTATCTCTAGGGTGTAATTTTATATGCTTAGTCAAACTACCCGTGCCGCTACGATCTCCAGTATACCTATAAACAAGTAATTTCCCACAAGTTTTACACTTAGCCTTATTTTGTTCTCTTACTTGAGTAAAAAATTGCCAAACTAATGATGTTTCTGTATGTTTAGGAGGTTGTCTACTAAAAGTGGGAGTTTGTACAGGTGGGTGTGCCGGTTCATTACCTAAGTTATGAGCATGACTAATAGGTGTATCATCTAAATCTGGTGCTTGGGTTTCATCATCATCCTTATTTTCCTCTAAGATAGGTTCATTAGGATAAAGAGCATCCATAATATCATCATCTAATCTATCACCTACTGCAACATCATGTAGAAATTCACTATCGGTAAATTGAAAACAAAGGTGATCACTATCAAGGATTACGAAGGGCGGATTAGGACATCTAGGTTGGCTACTACTTTCAACTTGCTTATCCTTTTTAGGTGGGGGAGCCGGGGGAAGGGTAGTATTTTGGCCACTACTTTCACCGGTTTTACCTTTTCCTTTACCGAATATTTTTTTCGACGAAAATGCCATACTAATTAGAATTAAGCAAACTAAAAACACAAAAATATACTATTAGCACGTAAGAGTTGAAACGAGTTTACTGGATTGCCGAACAACTTCTTGAAAATTGAAAATCGTTGAACTTGAACACTTGAAAACTTGAATTCAACAACTTCACAAATTTTCACGAATTTTCAACAATAAATTAAGCACTTGTACTAGAAAGATTGAAAGAGAGCTTGAGAGATATTGATGAATTGGTGAATAAAAATGAAAGAATGAGGGGGTATTTATAGTTGAGAAAGGGGAAAAAGTGTAATTATATAAAGTTTGGGGTTAAATTAAAGTTTGGGGGCCAAATGACTACTTTTCAAACTTCCAAACGGCTCTTTTTGCAAAGAGCCGTTACTGAAATTTAAAAAAAAAATTTAAAAGAAATATCCGTTGGAACCAGACCGAAACCGCCAGAACCGGTCTAGAACCGCCAGCCGATCCCGGGTCAGGCGGTTCCGGTTCTGGCGGTTCCAGATATTAGAACCAGCCCGTCACGGGTCCCTGGAACCGGTAGAACCGGAACCGGCCCATCGGAACCGGTAGAACCGGCAGGGACGCGGTTCCAGTCTGGTTCCGGTTCGGAACCGCCACATAATACAGCATTACCCTCATTGATCACTCAGTTGTTCTATGATTCTGGGGTGATAAAGGACCCGCATGTTTCTGAGAAGGACCCAGGAACAACTATTTATCCATTGCTCAGAAAAAAGACTGGCGGGAAGAAGAAGAGAGGAGTTGATGTACTATCCCCTTCATTTGGGCATTTCACTGAGGCTGTCGATGGTTCCAGTGGTTCTTCCACAACTGCAGTAGGACGACATGACCCCATTTCTCCAGTACCCTATGGACCTCCCACTATGAACCACATTTCCAATCAAATCTATGGCGTAGATGCTCACAGTCGACAACTTGTAGCTGGTCTTCCTTCTGGTCCATCTGGGGAGAGCACTTCGATTGGGAGTAGTAAGAAGCCATCTTTCAATGATGTAGTTCAGGAACAAAAAGCAATCAAAAATAGGTTAGAAGGCATGAGCCGATGACAAGGAAAGGTTGAGATGTGACAATTGAAGTTCAAGCAGTATGAGAAGAAGAAAAGCAAATTTCTGTCCAAAATAATGCACAAGCTGAGTTCATTCTGTTGCTCACATGAATTAGAGGACGATGATGATGATGAGGATTTGTACCTCAAATTTTCCATCACCTCCAGCTCCGAGTAATACAGCTTCAGGAAGCACCTCCATCATTTTATCTTGTGTTGTTTAGTTGCATTGAGGACAGTGCAACAATTTAGGTTGGGGGTGACTCATTTACATGTGATGATGCAGTTGGATCATGATTATATTTTTTGTGATGACTTACATAGATTGGTTGACTTTGTAGTTTATTAGTAATAATTTGAAGTTAAATTCTAGCATATTAGCATTAGTTCTTATATTATTATTTTTTGTTATTTATATCTTCTTTTGCTACTTTTATTTACTTATAGTAGTATTAATGAAAATCATTGATTTTTCTTTATGTTGGGTTCTTTTCCAAAAGAATAATTTGTACTAAAACAACTAGATATCATGCTTATAAGGAACAATACCAAAAATTTCTGCCTATAGATCTAAACTAGTTTGGTTTAAATAAATCAACCCAGTCCACGATTAGTTCACTTCGAAACTGGTTTATTAATGGTTTATTTTCCCTGAAATGAGTTCTTTTAGAAATGTCTTAACCCATAATTTGACAACATGCCTATACGGATTAAAGAATCTATTTTAAAAACCTACCTAGTTTCAGTATATAAAATGTAGTTATTAGTATTCCGCATATAGGCAAGCCTATATGACGTTTTCAAATCTTGCAACTCTAAAATTGTTTCTGTAACTTAATGTTGTTCTGGTTTAACAGGTTTTCAAAAATCAGTAGGGAACTGTTAGGGTCATTACTTTTAAGTTTATAAAATAAACTCCATGTCTTCTATATATTCACTTAGACATCATGCATTAGGATACTATTTAACAAATGACCCTTATTTTTGCTTGAGTTGTGCTGCTTGTATGTATTATCTGAGGAGGTAAACCTGAGCCTCTCATTGCTCCCTTTTATCTTATGTGCTAAAGTCCTAATTGTTCTTGCATGTCACCTTAGTATTTTTACCTTTAAATTCTTAGGGGTCTGTCTAGAACCACATATAGGTAGAGGTCCTAAATCTCTCCAGGATCATTAAGAAAGGATGGGTATAGCACGCAATAGAGATCTCTGACCATCACTCGCTTTAAATGAGCACTAGGGGGATGGGAATGATAGATATGGGATATGATGACTACGTGCTAAAGTCACGTGTAGACCCTCATTGAGGAGTGTTTGTGTGGGGTGATCCTATAGGCTAACTAACCTAGGACTCCCCCTTTTTTCCAAAATTCCTTTTTGTTAAAACATTATTTTATACAACTCGTTCAAAATCTTTATCTTATTATTTGAGTTATCCAATGTTCTTTACTTGCAATCTATTTGATTCAACTATTTATCTGTTAATGGACTAATTCAAAAATATAAGTTCGGCCGGGACCCACCGTTGAGGACCGCGAGGGGTGCCTAACACCTTTCCCTCAAGGTTATTTCGAGCCAATACCCTAATCTCTGATAATGCAAACTAGTGAAAGAGTTAATTACTCTAAGTGACCTAAAACACCATAACCCGTTAGGTGGCGACTCTTCAAATACCCAACTCCCAGTAGGAAATGAGTTATTACCCCCCATGAATATCGAAACCCGAACCTCTCTCTGTGGAGGAAAAAAGGGGGTGTGGCAGCATGGCGACTCTACTGGGAATATCTTTAGGCTCTTATCATAACAAACTTATCCTTTAACCAACATACTCGAATTAAGTTTTATTAACATGACTTTTTTTTTGAAAATAAAAAATGTCGTTAAGATAATTTGTTTATATATTTCTTCTTAATGCCGACACTATGTACAAAAATTTATGCATACACTATTGATGGAGTCCCTCAAGTCTCCTATTCGAATCCCAGAAATGAAGATTTTATTGGTGAAGAATATTTCCCCTTAAACAGCCCGATGCAATGCCGACCTTGATTAATTAATCTCGTGAGTACGAGATGCCAATTAATTGTATTAAAGAAGAAAACAAGTTTAACTTCCATTTCACATGGCCGATAATATAAAAATTCGTCATGTTACGATTGGAATTGAGATATTTTATTCACTAAGTTGTTTCCTTAATAAACATAATTTGAAAGATTGAAAGGGTGATGACACTCGTAGGGAATAAACTATTATTTTACTCCTAGAATAAAGTTGATAATAACACTTATTACATCATTAATGATAGATTAAGGCGTGCTTATGCGACGATGGATACTTTTCCGTACTTTTTTTTATCTAAAATTGGATACAACCTTATAGATTGTAACCACAGAGCGAGAGGCTTATAACATCTAAATTTTGTCACCACTTGCCTGTAAGTTTTATTCCGTTAACTTTCAGCGATCCAAACTATTCAAAACGATCATCGTTTAAATAATCACATTCGATAAAAGATCCAAATAATATATATATAAATGATAAAATCAGAAAACTGTGCAGGGTAAAATTGGTTAGCGACAGTTGGAAGAATGACGAGATGACACGTGGAATTGAAGATATATAAGAGGTGAATCTACAAATAGTTGGTACTAGATACAAGCATGTGACCGGTGCTGAGTAAATTTCGAAGGCATTAAAATCGAGAACAAATATTTGAAAGAAAGACGACGGTTGGGAAAGAAAACATTGAATGAGAAGTTGTTACAATGAATCTCTGTATGTATAACCAACTGTTATGTAGCCTTTAATGTCAATTTTATTCTGATTCAAGAAGAGCTTGATTTGGAGATCTTCTATTCCTAAATAAAGCTTTAAATAGGAGAATGAAACGACTCGGCAAGTCGTTTTGAGAGTTGCAGCCTCGTTCCCACATTTACTGCTCATTTTATGCTTTATAGATGCTATGTGACTTATCGGGATAGTTGGTTCGGTTCCGAAGAGGTTTCGCAATGAGTTAAGACACTTAGTCTCAAGGTTGGAATCTTAAATTGAAAAGGTTGATCGGATATTGACTTATGTATAAACGACTTCGAAATAGAGTTTTGATGGTTCCGTTAGCATTGTTGGGTAATTTTGGACTTAGAAGCGTATCCAGACAGTGATTTAGAGGTCTGTAGGTTAATTAGGCTTGAAATAACGAAAGTTTAAAATTTAAAAGTTTGATCGAGAATAGATTATGTGGTTACCGGGCTTGGATTGGGTTTCCGAGAGTTGGAGTAGGTCCTTGTGTCATTTGTGACTTGTGCGCAAAGTTTGAGATCAATTGGGCGTGATTTGATAGGTTTCAACATCGAATGTAGAAGTTAGAAGTTCAAAAGTTCATAACGTTTGAATCAATGCACGATTTGTGGTTTTAGTGTTGTTTGATCTGATTTGAATGCTTGACTAAGTTTGTATCAAATTTTAAGACTTATTGGTACATTTTGTTGAGGTCCCGGAGGCATCGGGTAGAATTCGGATGATTAATAGATCAAGGTTTGGAGTTAAAAGGTTGCTGAAGCTGGGAGTCTTCTGGTGCAATCACATTTGTGGAGCTTTGATCGCAGGTGCTAGCTCGAATGTGCGAGCTGGGAAGCACAGATACGGCCAGGAGTCAGGAATGATGTGGTGGCATGTGCAAAGGATTGTCTACACCTGCGTGGTCGGAGATGCGGTGAGGTTAAGCGCAGAAGCGAGGGGTCAGCATAGGAGTGGGAAAGATGGTCGCACCTGTGTTTGCATAGAAGCGGAGCATGACCCATAGGTTCGAAGGCTAGTTTCCAATGGATCACCACAGACGTGGAACTATTGCTTCTACAACACCGTAGAAGCGGGTAAGTTGTCGCATGTGCGAGAAGGCTTGGCAATGTATTAAAATCGAGGGTTCCATGACTTTCATCATTTTGGACATTTTAAACTCCGGATTAAGCGATTTTTGAGAGGAATTTTGAAGGGATTCTTGAGGTAAGCCACTTGTGGTTAAATTTATTCAATAATTATGTTTCCCTATTGAATTTCCCACCTAGATTGTATGGTTTGAGGTTTAAATTTGAGAGTTTGTAGCTAGGGATTTAGAGAGTTTAAATTGGGGGTTTGGGTGTCGATTTGGTGTTTGATTTTATAAATTTGGTATGGTTAGGCTCGTGGTTGAATGAGCTTCCGGATTTTTTTGACTCTTATTGGATTCAGAGACGTGGGCTAGGGGGCCGACTTTCGAGTTGACTTTTTGACTTTTGTTATGAACTTCTTATTTTCTAATGGAATTAATTTCTTAAGATTGTGTTGATTGTATCGAATTGTTTATTGCTATATTCGAGGCATTCGTAGACCGATTCGAGAGGCAAGAGCTTGCTAGAGAGTGATTCAAGTCGCTTGAGGTAAGTATTATATTTAAAATTGGGTGATGCACCTGTTGCATGAATTGTCGTGATAGCGATATGCTTTTGGGTGCACACATGTGTGGGGATGATCCCATGTGTGGGCACCAGGAGTATGTATTCATGTTTGTGTTGTGCTCGAGCTCCTATCAGCCCGGAAATGACTATTAAGCTTCGAGCTTCGATATCTAACATGTGGCAACAATTTATGTGATCTAATTAAGCCATAATGAGTCTACTTAAAGGTTTAATCCTTGAAAAAACTTGATAAATGCTTTTCATTGATGAAATTGCCGGATTGAGCTATGATACCACACTTTGCATATGCCTACACTTTAACATATTATTTACACTAGTCCAAGGATAGGAGAATCGTATTTCATCCATTATATACATGTATACTTGCTTTATTGCTCTTGTATGATATTATGGACCAGGGTATGGGGCTATGCCCTGAGGATTATGTTACTGGCACGTGAGTCATCCGTGTTTCTTTCCTCTACATTCTATTTTACTGTTGAGAAGGGTATTTGAGAACTAGTGCACATGCACACATAGATATTTGCTCCATGAAGCCTTATGAGCTAGCTTTAAATTTACTAGGTTAATCAAAAAGGACAGAATTACACTGATTTAACTAGTGACCTCAACAAGTGAAGTTTCTCTTACCTTGACTTGTTTATTTGCGATACTTATTGCGTTGTTTGTACTCACACTACACCCTGCACATCGTGTGCAGATCCAGGTATTTTCGGGCATGTCGGTTGCTGATTCCTGGCATATCATCAGTTCAGAGATCATCGAGGTAGCTGCCTTGGAATCCATAGACCTTGACTCTCCTCTTTTATCTTTTAGTCTAATTTATATTGTTCTACATTCCTAGGAAGTGTTCCATTGTACAGACTATGTTGATATGTAGATGCTCATGTACTCCGTGACACCTAGATCTTTTGGAAGAATTTTATACTGAGTTTCGATGTTTATATCCAGATTTTACAAGATTCTTAATTATTTAAATATATTTCAGTATATTTGGGTTTTAAAATTGTTGAAATGTGTCAGATGTCAGCTTGCCTAGTACCATGATAGGCGACATTACGACATGTAAGGTTTTGGGTCGTGACACGTTAGTATCATATCTTAGGTTACATAGGTCTCATGAGTCATGAACAAGTTTAGTAGAGTCTTGCATCTCAGTAAAGAGACGTTTGTACTTATCTTTGAGAGGTTGCCGAACCCATAGGAAAACTTTAAATTCTTGTATTCTCGTCGTACATATTTGTTGATTCTGGTAACTAAACTTCTGTTATTTTATTCTCCCACAAATGGTGAGCACACATGCTACCGATCAACACAGACGACCACTGGTACCACCGGCTAGGGCCACAACAGGTTGAGGTCATGGTATGGGCTGCGGTAGGGGTAGAGGTGCAGCTCGTACAACAGCTAGAGCAGCACATGCAGTCCCACCAGTTGCTTTAGCGCATGAGCATGTACCAGATATAGTTCAGCCAGTGGGGCTAGCTAAGGCACCAGCTGCGCACATTGTGATTCCAAGCCTTCATAAGGCTTTGGCTCAGATTTTGAATGTGCCCTTGCTTAGGCGGTTTCTATCTCGGCCGCAGTAGCCACTTCTTAGGTCAGGGGAGGCACTCATATTCTTGCCACCCATACTCCAGAGCAGGTGATGTAGAGACTTCAGATATCGAGGGTACTACCAGCCCAACCGATTGCATTTTCTCAGGCCCGGGTGGGTCCCATTATGACTGATGATGAGCAGAGGATACTAGAGAGATTTGGGAGACTCCAACCTCTATCATTTAGTGAGGCTGAGTCTGAGGATTCCCAGGACTTTTTGGATAGGTGCTAATGGATTTTTTGCACGAAAAGTATTCTTGAAACCAGTAATCTCTCATTCACTACTTTTCAGTTTACTGGGGCTTCCTTCAGATGGTGAGATTCTTATAAGAGCCACATGCCGGACGGTGTAACACCACTTACATAGAATGAGTTCTCTATTCTCTTCTTGGAGAAGTTCATGCCATAGAGGATTATTAGGCCTAATGTGTCGCCTTGGGGAGCACTAGTTCTGTTTGTGAAGAAGAATGATGGTATTATGCGAATGTGCAATAACTATATGTAGTTGAACAAAGTTACAATCAAGAACAAGTATCCTTTGCCGCACATGATGATCTATTTGACAAGCTTCAAGGTGTGAGGGTGTTCTCTAAGATTGAATTGAGGTTTGCGTATCACCAGCTGAAGATTCGAGACTCAGATATTCTAAAGATAGCATTCCAGATCTGTTATGGTCATTTTGAGTTCCTTGTGATGTATTTTAGGCTGACCAACGCCCCAATAACTTTCATGCATCTGATGAATAGTGTATTTAAGCCATATGTCGACTCATTTGTCATAGTACTCATTTATGATATCCTGGTGTACTCTCGTAGTCAGGAGGAGCATACCCATAATTTGATGATTGTGTTGCAGCGATGGGGGAGGAGAAGCTTTATGCCAAGTTCTCCATGTGTGAGTTCGACTTAGTTCGGTGGCATTCTTGGGGCACACATTGTCCAGTGAGGCGATTAAAGTGGATCCGAAGAAGATAGAGGTGGTTCAGAGTTGTCCCAAACCATCTTTAGCTACCGAGATTCAGAGCTTTCTTGGCTTGGCCGATTATTACTGTCGCTTTTTGGAGGATTTCTTATCAATTGCATCACCTCTGACCGAATTGACCCAGAAAGGTGCTCCTTTCAGGTGATCAGATGAGTGTGATGAGAGCTTTCAGAAGCTCAATACTGCCTTGACCACAACTTAAGTTCTATTTCTACCTTCAGCTTCTGGTTCTTATACGATGAATTGTTATGCTTCTCGGAATGTTATTGGGTCTGTCTTGATGCAAGGGGTAGAGTAATTGGTTATGCTTCGTTTCAGTTGAAGCCCCATGAGAAGAAATACCCTGTTCATGATTTGGAGTTGGCTTCCATTAGGGGTGTTCAAACCCGAACTGTAACCAAAAACCGAACCGAAACCGAAGCTTAATGGCTTATTGGTATCGGTTTAATTGTTTAACGGACGGGGAATGGATTGAAATCTTTTTATTAACGTCTTATTGATTTGGAGGCGAATTATTCAATTTTTTAACGGATAATCCGTTAACCCGTTAAGAAATATATATATATATATATATATATATATATATATATATATATATATATATTAAATAATCAAAAACCCTTCTTCCACTTCTAGTACTCTATCTATATTCTTTATTACTAATTTACTATTAGATGAATTTTAATTGCTTGCTTCACGCATTCTTTTCGCTATCACCAGGAATTTCCACTAAAGGCCTGTAACGACCACATTGCCTTCCATCACCCTAAGAAGATGACTTACATTCCAGACATATTTTCTCAACCGGAAAGCGCCAGAGAATGGGTAGAGTTCTTCAACAATTTGACCGAGGAACAGGTGAAGTGGATGTTATAATGGTTACCAACAGACGAATTTTTTATCGGGTCCAGGGATGCTTCGCACTTGGTGCTGATCGGGTTGAGAGGGATATACACATATGTCCATATGCGAGTTATGAGGCAAGCGGGCAGAAAATAGGTTGTACCAAGGGTTGTCAAGATGAGTCATTTCAAGGGAGATTTCTAAGATGACGATGTCTCTTCCAATTGCCAAGCTCAACACATATGGCATAACAAAATTATTGTAGAGAAATGCACTATTGAGGCGGACATGTATCATGTATGGTGCGAGCCTTTCTACCTGCATGGTTGGAGGACAATCTGAAAGGAATGGTGACACCAGGGATCGGTCGAGGGAACATAATCATATAGGCTAGATTTATTTGCTTTTTCCTGAAATGTAATGAGGCCAAGTGGCAGTAGTGACTTATTTTATTATTATCTTAGTGTCGTTTTAGAATTTATCTATTTTTATTTTATGAAATGAAGCATTTATTGGCATCTAAAGTTGCGCAAATCTATTTGTCGCTAGGCCTACCTTGGGCACGACGAGGCTACCAAATTAAGACGTGAATTTACATTTCCGCAATATGTGTTTAAATACTGTAAACATCTCAGAATCCTCGCTGACTTGTTACCTTTTTATTTTTTCTTATTTTTATTATTATTCCCATCCCCTTAGTGTGGTCCACTCATACTGGCCTCATCAGCATATCATTCCAAATCTAGAGGACCTCCACCTCCTCATCCTCCAAGAAGCACAAAGGGAAAAGGAAAGAAAAGATGGACGATTTAAGTGGAATCCGAAAGGAAAATGTTGAGAACAGAGAAACATCAGATGGCCGTAGTACTCCAGTCCCGAATGATCTAGCCGTGACACTAGAACAAAATATATTGGAACTGCAAGGAGAACTTGAGCAGGTCTGCAACTTGGAAAACCTGTCACTTACCCTGAATGTCCCTGACATCTACTAACAGAACGCTAAGAACCAACACCTCCTCAATGAACACAAAATCCTCCTGCACCAAATCAATGCGCAACTCCACCCCAGAATCCCAACCCATTACTAGCTCCGCTGCAACAATATTATCAACCAACTGATTACCCACCAACCACCACTTACCACTCCCCAAAACACACCACAACCCATTCCCGATCCATAAAACTCCACTAATGACCATCACTATACCCAAGTTCTTAGCACCCATAAAAGAAATCCTATATTTGTGGAAACTATACCTCATTCTACCCAACAAATCTCCTGTGCATCAAAACCCTCCAAAAAGGACATGCTTATTAAAAACATGGCCGAAGAACTCAAGAAGTTAATAAGCCGAGTTCAAGGTGTTGAAGGCGATAGAGGGATATAAGGTTTGAACTATTAAGATATGTGCATACAGCTAGATGTCGAACTGCCAGAGGGGTACAAACCTCCCAAGTTTGTGATGTCCAATGGTACAGGTGATCCCATGGTTCATCTAAGGGTCTACTGTAACAAGCTTGTCGGGGTCGGGAGAGATGAAAAGATCCGAATGAAGCTCTTTATGAGGAGCCTTACTGGGGACACTATTTCTTGGTATATCTGCCAGAATCCCAAGAAATGGTCCAATTGGGTAAGCATGGCGTTAGATTTCATGGAACGGTTCAGGTTCAGCACATAGAATGCACCGGATGTCTTCTATATTCAGAATCTTAAGAAGAAACCTACTGAGACTTTTCGTGAGTACACTACTCGTTGGAGGTCGAAAGCGGCCAAAGTCAGGACCTCTTTAGATGAAGAATAGATGAACAAATTCTTTGTTAGGGCACAGGATGCACAATATTATGAGAGATTGATGGTTATCAATAATCACAAGTTCTCTCACATCATCAAACTCGGAGTAAAGATTGAGGAAGGAATCAAGAGCAGGATGGTAACGAATTTTGAGGCACTGCAAATCACAAATAAGGCACTATAATTAGGTGGCATATTGAAGAAGAGAGATGTTGGGGCAGTAATGGTGGCTCAGGGTCGAAAATCTCCACTTGTATATTAAACCCCTCCACCCACATATCAAACACCTCCACCTACATACCAAGTATCGCTGCCTACATATCAGTCTTCATCTCCTAGATATTACCAACCAGCCATCGTCCATCACACTTATAATTCCCAATCATCCTACTTCCAATCACCACCAGGTCGCCAAAATTATCCAAGACCAAGACCCAATTTCAACCGCAATCCACCCAGACAGTACACTGCCATTGCTGAGCCCATAGACCAACTGTATGAATGGCTAAAAGCCGTGGGTTACATCACTCATGTCCCCGCTGTGGCATTAGAAATCCATCCCAATAGGTCAATCCAAACAAAACTTGTGCGTACCATTCCGGTATGAAAGGGCACACTACTCCTGAGTGTCGACCATTGAATGATAAGATCTAGAAGATAATTGACAACAAGGTCATACAAGCAAAGGAAGCCACACATAATGTCTGTAACAATCCCACTCCTAGTCACAGAGGTGATGGTGTGCAAGTAATAGAGATAAATGAAGAATGGGAACCGGAGGTGTCGATCAAGCTTATTCGAGAAGGCGATGAATTTAAGGTTGCAGTCACACTTACTCCTATTGTGGTCCAAACTCAGGCACCAATTAATGTTGAGGTAACTGCATCAGTTCCATTCAGGGTGGAAGTGACTCCACCCACAGCCACCTCAGCTTCATTTGAAGTAGAAATGGTCACACCTTTTACTGTGTTTGTATCAACCACACCCCCATTCAACTCAAAAGCAATACCCTTGGATTATGTTGCCTAGGTTTGGTGGAAAAGGAAATCCAAGATAGAGGAATCTGACGTCGCATAAGGAATGACTAGAAATGGAAGAGTCTATACACCAGAATATTTTAGAGGATCAAGTAAGGATGCCACAACTAGGCAGCCTATCATTGAGACCGGTCCTGCCACCTTTTACTGTGACTTTCTTTCCTTTCAAACGTCTTTACTTTGGAAGCAATCAACCATCATGGTCAGTCGGGATTGGACTGACACACCACTAAGGCTGGGTATTTTCTTTGACTCTTGCCAGGCGGAGCTCTGTGAAACTGGTCCTGCCACCTTTTCTTTGTAATTGTTACAGAATCAGAGTTAAACCGAAAGGGATTCAACGAAAAGTATGCAAAGGGCAAGCATATGAGTTAAAGAGAAGCGTCCCTTTCGGGGTAAAAGAAGGACTTATCTGGGGTGCATGCTTGCTCCAAATGAACATGACATGCTTCTTGGACTGGTCGCCGGACCCACACAAACTTTACAGCTTCTCGCAAACCAAACAATCCGTGTTTCCAAACCAGGGAACCTTGCCCAGGACATTAGTGATGAGATATCCTCTTTCCGGCCGACAGCATCCTTTGCGGGTTTTCACCAATCGATCTCTCTCATTTCTCTTTTCACCATCGCCTGATTGTGCCCTTTGTGAGTTTTCACTAAGCGGACTCTCTCATTTTGATTTTCTCTATTCATTATCGCCTTATGGCACCCGAAGGTTTTCACCGATAAGAATCTCTTATTTTATTTCTGTCAATTTGAATTGTATCAGATTCCAACAATGACGTTTTCCACTTTCTTGTCTTTTCCAATTGATCAGAAGGACTTGGACAAGATCTTTGAGGTAAAAATATTTTGCGCGGAACTAGAACTTTGGAACCATTTCGGCGGTCTCATGGCCGAATCATTATATCATCTGCCCCAGTTTCACTTTTCGGGAACTTTGGATTTTTGTTTTGGCGTGAATGAACCCCAGAGAGAGGCTGCCTACGTATCCTTTCGGAATCAAGTCAGCCGTAGTTCAGGGAAATATTTTTTGTTTTTGTTTCGGTTTTGTTTTTCTTTTCTTCTCTTTTGTTTTTTTCTTGTCTTTTCTGTTTCTTTTATTTTCTTTTTATTTTTCTTATTCCTTTTTCTTTTCTGTTCTTTTTTTTTTCCTTTTCCTTCTTTTTTTTATCAATAGCACTTCCGGGTTCCAAAGAGGGTAATCAAAGAAAGGTAACCGGCTCAAAGGGTTTACGAATGATTGATGGTGTTTGGATAGCGGGAATGAAATCCTTCGTCATCTCAATTGCGCAAAGACATCGCTGAAGCAAGTTTAGACATAAGATCGTTTTACTGCACCCGCGTTCACAACTACTTCGGGGTCATTTCTTTCTGATGTCACCCAGATGCAATGCTCCTCTTGGCAGTGTTTCCAATGATGTATGGACCCTTCCGATTAGGAGCAAACTTTGTTTTTGCTTCCTGGTGATGAGGATTACACCTTAACACCAATTGTCCTACTTCAAAATTCCTGGGTCGTGCTTTCTTATTTAAGTGCGGGCGATGCTTTGTTGAGACAACTGTCTGTGACACACTGCAGTCATCAATTTCAATTAAGGCCAACATTCCATACGAGTCTAGACCCACTTACTGTCCTCAAACTCTGTTTAGGTGACGGGCCTTTCCCTAACCACAAACCAATTGTCCTCTGTTGTTCCGATTATTTTTTTTATTTTCTCAAATTTAATTTCTTTGTACTTCAACTTTTGATTCATTATTTTAAAGTCTGACAGAGTTCTTGGGATCTGAGTATGAAGTCCGCAAGCATGTCATGTTATTTAAAGCTGCATTATTAGAGAAAGAGAAAAAACATAGCAAACTCCGAAAAAATAAAGAAAATGAACGATAAAATATTGATTTTATTTCTTGGAATTTGGGTAAATAACAGGGTTGACATTCAGGAATTTTAATACAGGAAACTAAAGAAAACATCCGAGTTACATCCTGGGATAACTCGCGATGCAGCACAAGTGGCAGGGCAAGTCTACTAGGACTCCTGCCTGACCAGGAATGGCGTAGCCTTCCACTTTTTTGAAGCTTGGCGCTTGGTCCCATGTATAACACCTCAACAGTGCTAGTGCCTTCTCCTGGCTGGACCATGTGATTTTGCAGAGCATTTTCCTCCTTTCCTCATGTATTCCCTCACTCTCTTCAACCGTAAAACCTCATCATCTTCCTCTTTATTGTACTTTGGCTTCTGTGGTATGTGTCCAATAACCACTGGCTCATTCAGGCGAGGTGGTTTGATTGTCCCTCATACCACATAGGCTTGCTTGGGTACATCAATTTCCTTTTTCGATTTTGCCTCGGTGATATTACTCTTCTTTTCCCCTTTCTCTTATTTCAGGGCTGCCCCGGGCTTATTTTCTTCATCAGCAATAGCAATTATGGCCATAAGCGCCGGATCAAATTCTTTGTCATCACAAATCATCCAAATTAACGGCCCATTGTTGTGAACGGGCAACGGATTATTTCTCACATTTGGGACATCCTTATCCTTCAACACGATTCTCCCTTGCTCTACTAAGTTCTCCACCGCTTGTTTCAGAGTCCAACAGTCATTTGTATCGTGCCCTTCTAACCCTGAATGATAGGCACATCTGACACCCCGCTGATATGATGGTGATTTCGGGCTTTGCCCATTTGGAGGTATGGGTTGCAGCAAATTCATCTGGACAAGCTTAGGGAACAGGGTGGAGTAGGGTTCACCGTCTGGTGTATATGGGTCTCCTGGGTGGTTCCCAGGGAGGAGGCTGGTTTCTCTAGAATGGAGGTTGATAATAGTGGTTCTGGTGAGGAGGCTGGTTTCTCTAGAATGGAGGTTGATTTTTGTTAGCCCGTGGTTGCGATCGGGCGAAAGGTTGAGCATTCATGACCGCATAAGGTGGTGGAGCATAGACCATATCGGAATGAGGATAGTAGTGTTAAAGGGTTCTTTCGGAAAATACAGGTATAAGAGTCCGGTATGTTCTTTCCCCTGATGCCACCATGGTTGTTTCTTCTGTTGTTCTATTCTTTGCCATTCCTTCAGACCCTCCTTGAATGGCTTGGGAGGTTGCTCTGATGGCTGACTGACTCAAGATTCTACCCGTTTTTAAACTATGTTCTACCATGTCACCAATTTTGATGGCCTCTGCAAAAGGCTTGCCCATGACCGACATCATGTTTTGGCAGTAATCTGATTCCTGAGCCTGGAAGAAGACAGTGACCATTTCTATTTTATCCATAGGAGGCTTCACCCTTGATGCTTGATCGCGCCATTTAATAGCATATTCTCTGAAGTTCTGAGGGTTTCTTCTTCAAGTTTGACAAAGAATTCCGGTCTGGTGCAATGTCAATGTTGTATTGAAATTGTCAAACAAAACCTCTGGTAAGATCATCCCAAATGTGCCATTGAGATGTGTCATGATCCATATACCACTCTGAAGCTATGCCCACCAAGCTTTCTCCGCAGTGAGCCATTAACAACTCTTCTTTCCGCCAGCTCCACGCAATTGGTTGCAATACTTTTTAAGATGAGCAATGGGATCGCCATGCCCATCATATTTCTCAAACTTTGGTGTTTTGAATCCCATGGGCAGCTGCACGTGAGAGAACATGCACATATCAGTATAGTAGACTCTCTTCTACCCGCTTAAGCCTTGCATATTTTTAAAGCTCTGCTCGAGGCCCCTCATTCTTCTCGCCATTTCATCTTGCTCAGGAGCTTTGGGAGTTTTTATCCTGCCCCGGTGTAATCTCATATGTTTGTGGATTAGGATAAGCATATGCGGGGTATGGCAGATCTGCCTGAAAGACATGATTCTGGAAAGTGAACACCCAAGGGTCAAAAGCAAGTTTTGGCAATGAAGGTTGTACTGTGGCAGATCATGGTGGAGCCGTAAAGATGTTGGGAGCCATCCCAGGCATGAATACTTGGGGGAGAACCTCAGAAGTGCCTCTCACATAGTGAGCAGATATAGTAGGCTGTCCCAACAGGATGTTCGGGTGACTAATTGAAACATTGGAGGTACTTGTTGGCCTTGGGAGCAACTCGGGAAATCCATGGATGACGTTCGGGGGTTCTTTTCCGTTTTTCCATGCGTCCCACATCTCCATCACCCTTAAACACAAGATTCTATTCTCTTCAGCTGCAGAGGACTCGGAGGCCAGGATACCCGAGAGCAGGCTGTCATCTGAAATAGAGATTGTTGGCAGGGTCATTTCTGACGACATCTTTGTACTACCTTTAGACCTGGTGAAATAGTGGCGCGAAGCCAGTTTACCACAAAACCAACCACCTGTTTCTTAACAACCTGGACTCTGGAATTACAGCAGCAAATGGTTAGTCTTGTGACAAATACATATAGGTAATCACACACCAACTGCTACATGCATTATCCCGGCTTTTCTTTTGTTTTCCTTGCTTGTTTTTCTCTTCTTTTTTTCCTTTATTTTCTTCCCTATCTTTTTGTTTTTCTCATATGGTTATGGTCGAATCCGACGAGGATTGCCTATGTATCGTGACCCCGCACGAACCAGACCAAGCGTAGTTCGTGCAAATAAGGTAAATAAGCTAACTCTTTTTGTGGAATTTTGAAAGAAATGCTTTAAGGAAAATATTTTTTATTTTTATTTCTAATTTTTATTTTTGTTTTTGAAAGAAAGACTTCAAAATTTGCTTCTCAAAATTCGTGTATTTTTTTTATTTTCTATTTACAAAAGACATCTAAGGAGTATTTTAATGATTTATTTGACTTAAAAGGAAAAGTGGCTATTCTTCCAAAATTTCTTTGCTTAGAAAAACAGGGACTTGGTTTGCCGATACGGCTTTTCAGAACTTCTGGAGGAAGATTTTAAGGCCGTGCCCGCAAACCATTTAAAAAATGACTCAGGATGGTTGTTCTTGCAAAAACAACCTTTCGGCACCCTTTTGGGGACATTCAGCTTATTTTTGACAAGAATAGCATCACCCGACTTAATTATGACAAAAAATAAAAATTTTATAAAAGGGAGAATCAAACCTACGTAGTTCACATCAGGCGAGAATCAAACCAGCGTAGTTCGGTAAGATTGGGAATAGAACAAATAAACTAAATATTTTTCTTAGTTGGAATTTTTGAAAGAAATGCTTTAAAAGGGGAAATATATATATATATATATATATATATATATATATATATATATATATATATATAATTTTTTTTTTTATTTTTGTTTTGCTTTTTTGAAAGAAAGACTTCTAAAAATTCATTTGTTTTTTATTTGAACTTGGGAAATTCAAAAGTAAAAGGAAAAGATATTTTTTTAATTTTTATTAGTTTTACATTTTTCTAAGGAAGAAAGAAAATATTTTTGGATTTTTGATATTCCCTCTTAATTTTCGAAGGAGAGACTTTTAAGAAAATATTATGGATTTCTGAGTTTTTATTTATTTACAAAAGTACATCTAAAGAAAAGGAAAAATATTTTTTGAATTCAATTTTTCAACAATTCTTTTTGACATTTACGAATGAAAGACTTTTAAACAAGGAAAAGAATTTTTTTTATAAGGAAAATAATTTTTTTTTATTCTTTTTATTTCTGATTTTCTTTTTATTTTCTAAAGAAGGAACAAAGGAAAATATCTATTGGATTTTTTGAAAATTTGGGTCTTAATGAAAGACTTTTCTAAATAATAAAGTAATGAAAATATTTTTTTTCTTTTTTGGGTTTTTTGAAAATTGGGGTCGGAACCAATGAGGTTTTCCTACGTATCTCGCATCCGGTGAGAATCAGACCTGCGTAGTTCGGCAAGATTGACCGAACCATTTTAAAACAAGACTTTTTTATTTTTATTTTTGGCATTTTATAAACAAATAAAATAAATAACAAAAAACTAATTTGTAAAAATCAAGACATTTTTTCATTTTTCATGGCAAGACAAACTATTTTTTTCTTTTTTATTTTTGAAAACAAGACAAAATACGACTATCATTTTTCTTTCTTTTTCATTTTCAACAAACAATAAAAAACCTATTTTTTCAAACTAAAGTAAAGACTCTTTTTCATATTTTTTTTCAACAAACAACTTTCCAAAAATAAAGACTTTTTTTCTATTTTTCTTTGCTTTTTATGTTAGTAAAACAAAATAAAATATTTTCCTTTTTTTTATTTTCTCAAAATTTCGGTAGAGTTTCGACAACACTTGGGCACTGGGTTTTCTAAACTAATCAGTTAACTCTCTGACTTGCTATATTTCTCTTTTTCTCATTTTTCTAACATCCCTGAGATTCAAAAGGCAGTCAACATGCAAGCCCGAGCAAATAAATGCACAGAAAACAAGTAGGATGCATCAAGATGGTCTCTTCATTTCAGGTTGCTAGCCCTAGACGGACACAACCCATGTGTCGAGTCCCCTAAGTCAAAATGCACATGATGCAAAGAAGCATTCCTACTAGGGATCCGGCATGAGGCTGAGCTATTCTAGGTTCAAAACCTGGGTGTTTGTTCTAGACCTGGCTTACCCAAGCGGACAACTCGACCCGAGGGCGAGGCGGCAATCCGGGAATACAGAAGCATCTCTGGCTTTGCGACTTATCCAAACCTCGTTCTAAATTGGGATTTGACACTAGACATAAAAGAAGTCATACACCGTACACCCTTCTTCACAATTCAGAAGACTAAGAGAGGAGATTTAGTTCGGCACAGTTTATATACAATTCACGTAATATCAAAGCGGTAAAAGCAATTAATTAGCATATTAAGCACATATCATGTAATAGAATCAGATAAAGCTAAACACAACAATTATTCTAAGCTCGAATTCTGAACCCTGAACAAAACGTTCTGGATTCTTTTCCCCAGCAGAGTCGCCAGAGCTGTCACACCTTCTTTTTACACACCTACCCCAGAGGATAATGTATAAGGGAATTTTTCCTTTTAAAGTGAAATTATTCGGATCGGGATTATTTCGCTAGGGCACGTCACTGCTTGATTTCGCTAGGGCTTCCGAGCTTCTGATTGCGAACTCGACATTTCAGAAGAGGGAGGAGCATTTGGTCACCTTCAAGAGTTTGGCGGCGAGGACTCAGATTGATTACCTCCTCCTCAGAAGGAGCGATAGGGGTATGTGCAGGTACTGCAAGGTTATTCCGGGAGAGTCCCTTTCGACTCTTCATAGACTCCTAGTAATGGATGTCGGTCTCTGGATGAAGATGAAGAGGAGGGGTGCTCGGGGACAACCGCGGATTAGATGGGGTGTTTTGACTAAGGAGAAAGCACAGGAGTTGGAGAGGAGATTAGCTGAGGGCGGAGCTTGGAGAAGTTCTGGGGAAGCGGACGCTATGTGGTCAGAGACGGTGAACTTGGTTAGGGAGGTAGCACGGGAAGTGCTCGGGGTAGCCAAGGGCTATTCAGGCAGACATCAGGGTGACTGGTGGTGGAACAATTTAGTCGAAGGAAAAGTGGAGGTGAAGAAGGCGACGTTTGCTAAGTTGGCAGGGAGCACAAGTGAGGAAGAACGGAGAGCGAACAGGGAGATCTACAATGTGGCGAGGAAAGAAGCAAAGTTGGCGGTTACAGAAGCTAAAAACGCAGCGTTTGGTCGCATCTACGAGGAACTAGGGGAGAAAGGCGGGGACAGGAAGTTATTTCGGTTAGCTAAAGCAAGGGAAAGGAAGGCGCGTGATCTTGATCGAGTTAGGTGCATCAAGGGTGAGGATGGTAGAGTTCTGATGGGGGAGTCTCAAGTCAAGCAAAGGTGGCAGGCGTACTTTCGAGACTTACTTAATGAGGAGGGTGATCGTAACATAGAGCTAGGGGAGTTGGGGCATTCAGAGAAACATAGAGACCTTGGGTACTGCAGGTGCATTAGGGCGGAGGAGGTCATGGGGGCTTTGCGTAGGATGAGTAGGGGTCGAGCGACCGGGCCTAACGAAATTCCGGTGGAGTTATGGAAGTGCATGGGTAGGTCAGGAGTAGAGTGGCTCTCCAGGTTGTTCAATGCAATCTTCAGGATCAAAAGGATAACGGAGGAGTAGAGGTGGAGTACAGTGGTGCCCTTGTAAGAGAACAAAGGGGACATCCAGTGCTGCAACAACTATAGGGATATCAAATTAATAATTCACACCATAAAGGTCTGGGAGCGGGTGATCGAAGCGAGGGTGAGGGAGATGACATCTATATCTGTGAACCAGTTCGGTTTCATGCCGGATCGCTCCAGTACAGAAGTTATCCACCTTGTCTAGAGGCTGGTGGAGCAGTTCAGAGATAAGAAGAAGGACCTGCACATGGTGCTTATCGACTTGGAGAAGGCGTATGAAAAGGTCACAAGGGAGGTGCTATGGAGGTGCTTGGAGGCGAAGAGCGTGCCGGAAGCCTACATCAGAGTAATCAAGGACATGTACGATGGAGCTAAGACTAGGGTTAGGACGGTGGGTGGCGACTCAGGCCATTTTCCAGTGGTTTTGGGGCTCCATCAAGGATCGGCGCTTAGCCCTCTCTTGTTTGCCTTGGTGATGGATGCTCTAACCCGACATATTCAAGGGGATGTACCTTGGTGTATGCTATTTGTTGATGACATAGTCTTGATAGACGAGACGGGGGTCGGTGTTAATAAGAGGTTAGATGTACGGATACAGACTCTCGAGTCTAAGGGTTTCAAAATAAGCAGATCTAAGACAGAATACCTGGAGTGCAAGTTTAGCGCCGAGCCGAGCGAAGTAGGCAGGGACGTGATGATTGGATCTCATGTCATAGCCAATAGGGACAATGTCAGATATCTTGGGTCGCTGATTCAGGGGGATGGAGAGATTGACGGGGACGACACTCATCGTATAGGAGCAGCGTGGTCAAAGTGGAGGCTTGCATCAAGAGTCCTGTGTGAAAAGAAAGTTCCACAGAAACTCAAGGGGAAATTTTATAGAGTTGTGGTTAGACCTGCCATGTTGTATGGGGCGGAGTGTTGGCCAGTGAATAACTCTCATATTCTGAGAATGAATGTTGAGGAGATGAGGATGCTCATGTGGATGTGCGGGCTCACCAGGTTAGATAATATTAAGAATGAAGTTATTCGAGAGAAGGTGTGGGTGGCCCCGGTGGATGAGAAGATGCGAGAAGCGAGGCTGAGGTAGTTCGGGCATGTGCAGAGGAGAAGTCCTGATGCCCCGGTGAGGAGTTGTGAGCGGCTGGCGATGGTCGGCGTACGACGAGGCAGAGGGAGGCCTAAGAGGTATTGGGGAGAGGTTATTAGGCATGACATGGCTAGAATGCGGGTCTCCGAGGACATGGCCCTTGTTAGGAAAGTCTGGAGGTCTAGTATCGGGGTTGTAGGATAGGGGCTCCTAGAGTTTTTCGTACTGCTCACCCGGGGTTGGGTGAGGCTTGTCAGGGCTATCCATAGATGATTTGTGTATTGGATTGTGTCTCCCTTATGGTAGTTATCTATGATAGTTATTGTCTGATATTATTGCATGCTATTTTATTGATCGTTCTTATGTTTAGATAATTATTTATGCTATTTTTGTTGGAGTTACTAATGCTCTTTTGTTTTTGTTTTTGTTTTTTCTTTCCTTCACTGAGCCGAGGGTCGATTGGAAACAGCCTCTCTGCCCTTTTTCGAATAGGGGTAAGGCCCGTCTACATATTACCCTCCCAAGACCCCACTTTGTGGGACTATACTGAGTAGTTGTTATTGTTGTTGTTGAGCTCTAAATTTTAGAATGACATTTTTAAGTGGTTGTAGGTTGGTACTAATTTTAAAATTTACACATATTTCATGAATTTTTAACACAAATGCGCTGTTTGAACAAATAGTACAAAGTTATCGGCCGAACTCACAACCAGGCTTCTAGCTCCGCCCCTGAATACAGACCTATATTTCAAGGTACAATAAATTTAATGCTAAAACCTTATAGGTCGAACCCGTCAAGTTTAAATCATGAATTTATTGAGATAAGGGAATGAATGCGACATATCATTAATCACCTGTTCAAGATCACCTTATAGCCTAATGAAGTCCAAGCTGGCTATAAAATTACATCAGGAAGGCTAAATGCAGAATAGTAGGGAACTGTTCATGTGTAGTCAAAGTGGCATTAGGGCATCTCCAATCCTCCCATATTTCGTCATAAGGGGAGTATTTATTGCCATAATACAGCTCCAATGGTCCCTTATTTTTGCCCCCGAAATGAAATGAATAGTGTTACTCCAAATATGAAGTGACACTATTTATCTCCTCTATTATTATTCATGCTTATTTTATTAATATTTTATTATTTATTTTTTAATTTATCTTTTTATATATATCTAATTATGTTTATATAATATTTTTATAATATTAATTTTACATCTTAACTTTAGCATATAATTTTGATAAATTAATTTTTTTGTATTTATATTTTATGTAAAACTGTAAGTTAATTTTGTAATAAGTTATAATTGTACAAAAAATATATAATCATCGTAAAAAATGAATGGTACAAATATAAAATACTAGATGTTGCTGAAATTGAAATGTGCGAATATAAATATTAGATGTTTCCAAAATTGAACAGTAACAATTGAAAATACATTAAATAAAAACACATGAAAATTAAAAATACATAAATTAAAATACATAAAAATTAAAACTACGGTAAATAGCATAATAATTGAATATGGAGGTATGTCGTTTCCAAATAAACCAAAATCATTATAGTTTCATTAACATATAATCGATAATATTTGATTATAAATTATATTATTTAAAACTTTATGGTATAAAATAATTTCGTATTAAATTATATGTGATTGGAATAATATATATCCTCCATTATTATTCATGCTTATTTTATTATTATTTTCATTATTTAAATCTTTTAATTTATCTCTTTATATTTACCTAATTGTATTTATCTAATATCTTTATAATATTAATTTAACATATTAAATTTAGCATAAAATTTTGATAAATTAATTTTTGTGCATTTGTCATCTTAAATTATAAGTAAATTTTATTATAAGTTATAATTGTTAAAAAAGTATATAATCATCTAAAAAAAAGGGTGCAAATATAAAATATTAGATGTTTCCAAAATTAAAAGGTGTGAATATAAAATATTAGATATTGCAAAAATTAAAAGGTGTGGATATAAAACATTAGACATGGCCAAAATTGAAGAGTAAAAATTAAAAATATATTAAATAAAAATACATGAAAATCAAAAATACATAAAAATTAAAACTACGGTAAATAGCATAATAAATAAGTATAGAGGTATGTCGTTTCCAGATACACCAAAATTATTATAGCTTCGTTAATATATATATATATATATATATATATATATATATATATATATATATATATATATATATATATATATAATCTATAATATTTTCTTACAAATTATATTATTTAAAAATTTATGGTATAAAATAATTTTATATTAAATTATATGTGATGAATTTTTAAAAAAATTAAAAGGTAGCTTTAATTTAATAGATAAAATAAATGTAAATAAAAAATAATAATATAATATTAAAAAAAGAGAAGAATATAAAATAGAAAATTATTTTTTTGGGTATAAAAAATAGAGTAATAATTGGAATAACTTTACTCAATTTAGGAGGAGAAAATGAAAGCAAGGATTGAAAATGGCCTTAAATTTTCATAAATGCATTTTTGGATGCTGACCTACCAAAAGACTAAGAGGGACACAACTAGGGAGACTTCCACAAGCGTAGCCTACACTAGTCAACTAAAGACTAGTACAAAAGAGAAAGAAAAGTACAAGCAAAAGAACATTGCTCCCCGTCCCTCTTCTTCCCAAAAAAGAAGGGAACAACAATAACAACTACCCAGTATGCTTTCATCAGGTAAGGTCTAGCGGTAATATGTAGACAAGCCTTACACTTCTACCCGAAAGGACAGAGAGATTGTTTCCCAAAAAAAAAAAGAAGGGAATATAGGGAGGAAAAAAGAAGATTAACTTCACAGTTTGTTTGGCTTCATCATTAATTTGCTTTAATAATTAATTTGCATTAATTATATATTTATAATTATCAGCTATTACCCAATTTGACCTCATGCAGCTCCAGTTTGTTCTTCAGTGTTTATACCAAAATATATTAATTCACTATGGTTAACTAATTTAATTAGATGAGAATGCATATAATTTATCATGATTAAATAATTAAAGTCCATATGCAAGACACATGTCATGTATGTATTAGTTTGGTATAAACACCCGGTGCGGGTAAATGTTTACCCCTCATAAGTCATAAGGCAAGACTTTCAAATTTTTATAAGTTTATTTAACTCTTCTCACAAAATTAAATTAAAATCTTCATATTCAATAAGCTTTTACTCTTGACTTTCATCTATAACTGATACTAACATGCATAAAATGACAAGTTAACTTATCTTGGACTTGGAAAGAGAGCAGGGAGGAATCAACTTATCTTAGTCCAAATGGTGATGATATCTTTACATTTACCATGAAATGTGAAGAAACCATTCGATATAAGTTGCTTATTCTTGTGGTTCTTTATTAATTTACCAAGAGAATTAATGAAAAAAGAGAAATAGTATAGGTAAATGAAAATGCATGCGTGTCATAATATGACTCTAGTTTGTCAAACAAATTGGCACGTTGGAACAAGAACACAAGTGACTGTTGCAAATGGGATGGGGTGACATGTGATAGCTCTGGTCATGTGATTATATTGGAATTGGATAATGAGATAATTTCTGGTGGAATTGAGAATTCAAGTGCTCTTTTCAGTCTTCAGTATCTTGAGAAGCTAAATTTGGCTTACAACAGGTTTGATGTTGGAATACCAGTTGGTATAGACAACTTAACGAACTTGAAGTACCTGAATTTATCGAATGCCGGTTTTGTTGGGCAAATTCCTATGATGTTATCAAGATTAACAAGGCTAGTTACTCTTGATCTCTCAACTCTTTTCCCTGGAATTCAACCTCTAAAACTAGAGAATCCCAATTTGAAACAGTTCACTGAGAATTCAACAGAGCTTAGAGAGCTTTACCTAGATGGTGTTGATCTTTCAGTTCAGAAGAGTGAGTGGTGTCAATCTTTATCTTCATATTTGCCTAACTTGAGAGTCTTGACTTGTCGAATTTCAGGCCCCATTGATGAATCACTTTCCAAGCTTCGATTTCTTTCCATCATCCATCTTGACCAGAATAATCTCTCTACCACAGTTCCTGAATATTTTGCCAATTTCACAAACTTGATTACATTGACCCTCGGTTCTTGCAATCTGCAGGGAGTATTCCCTGAAAAGATCTTTCAGATACAAGCTGTAGAGACTTTGGCCTTGTCAAATAATAAGTTGCTTAGTGGAAGAATTCCAAATTTTCCACAACCCGGATCTTTGAGGACGATAATACTAAGCTACACCAGCGTTTCTAGTTCACTACCAGAATCCATTTCAAACCTTCATAACTCGTCCAGGTTAGAGCTCTCCAATTGCAGTTTCAGTGGATCGATACCTTTCACAATAGCAAACCTTACCAATCTTGTTTATTTAGATTTCTCCTCCAACAATTTCACTGGTTCTATCCCATATTTCCAAGGGTCCAAGAAACTCAGCTACTTAGACCTTTCTCGTAATGGTCTAACTGGACTCTTGTCGTCAGCTCATTTTGAAGGACTCTCAGAGCTTGTCTACATAAATCTAGGGAACAACTTGCTCAACGGGATCCTTCCTTCATATATCTTTGAGCTCCCCTCCTTGAAGCAGCTTTTTCTTTACGGCAATCAATTTGTTGGCCAAGTCAAAGAATTTCACAATGCATCCTCCTCTCTGCTGGATACTATTGATTTGAGCAACAACCATCTGAATGGATCGATTCCCAAGTCCATATTTGAAGTTAACAGGCTTAAGGTCCTCTCACTTTTTTCGAACTTCTTTAGTGGGACATTGCCACTTGACCTGATTGGGAAGTTCAGTAACCTTACAAGACTAGAGCTTTCTTACAATAAGTTGACCATTGATACAAGTAACCACAATTCAACCTCGTTTACTTTTCCCCAGTTGAGCATATTGAAACTAGCTTCTTGTCGGTTGCAAAAGTTTCCTGATCTTCAAAATCAGTCAAGGATGATCCACTTAGACCTTTCTGACAACCAAATACGGGTGGCAATACCAAATTGGATTTGGGGAATTGGTGATGGAGCTCTCGGTCACCTGAATCTTTCCTTTAATCAGCTGGAGTATGTTGAACCGCCATATAATATTGCCAGCAATCTTGTAGTCTTTGACTTGCATTCCAACCGTATAAAAGGTGACCTACCAATTCCACCTTCTTCTGCCATCTTTGTGGACTACTCGAACAATAATTTCAGCAATTCCATCCCAAGAGATATTGGTGATTTTCTTGCTCTTTCTTCCTTTTTCTCAGTAGCAAATAATGAACTCACCGGAAGAATTCCTGAATCCATATGCAAGGCTAGCTACCTTCAAGTTCTTGATTTGTCTTGCAATGCCTTGAGTGGAACAATACCACCATGCCTACTGGAAAATAGTACAAATCTTGGAGTGCTGAATCTAGGGAATAATAGACTCAATGGTGTTATGCCAAATTCATTTCCAATTAGTTGTGCTCTAAAAACTTTAGACCTCAGTAGGAATAGCTTAGAAGGGAAGCTGCCGAAGTCGCTGGACAGTTGCAAGTTGTTGGAGGTCCTGAATGTTGGAAATAACAGACTTGTTGATAGTTTTCCCTCCATGTTGAAGCTGGCATAGTCTCCAGATCATACATATAGCTTCCAACAAATTCACTGGTGCATTGAGTGTAGAATGCTTATCTAATTGGAAAGGACACAATCATATCCAGTTTAAGTTCCTCCAAGTAAGTAACCTATACGATCAGGACACAGTAACATTAATAAACATCAAAGGGTTACTTTCTATTGATTTCTCTTCGAATAGATTTCAAGGAGTGATCCCAGATATGGTCGGGAACCTCAGCACGCTTCATCTTCTCAACCTGTCACACAATTCTCTTGAGGGACCAATTCCAAAATCAATGGGGAAGCTACAAATTCTTGGAGCACTAGACCTGTCATCAAACCAGCTATCTGGAGAAATCCCTGTAGGGCTTGCAAAGATCACATTCCTAGGATCTCTGAACTTATCGTTCAACAAATTGTTTGGCAGGATCCCCTCGATCTATCGCCTCGCATTCTCAGCAGCTTCCTTTGAAGGAAACAATGGTCTATGTGGATTTCCTCTCAACAACAGTTGCGAAAGCAATGCTCCAGATTTGACACCACCAACTTCTCAAGATGACTCAGATTTTGACTGGAAGATCATTTTTGCAGCTGTTGGATACTTAGTAGGGGCAGCAAACACTATTGCACTTCTGTGGTTTTACGAGCCGGTGAAGATATGGTTTGACATACGTATGGAGAAATGCTTGCTTTGGTTTTCAAAAAGGTGATGCTTAAACCAATAAATGAGGAGTTTATTTAACTTTGTTGCTGCTTAAGCCTTGCTGTGATTGCTTCTGTTGTAAATACACAAATGCAAGATCAAGATGAAAGTCAATTGAACTCCTAAGCGTGTTTGTAATTTCCCTTGATAAATATATACAATTTCTAGTGCAGCAGTTTCTAATGTTTGATAAATTTAAGGGAAATAATTTTATTCTACACTACATGCTTCCACTGAAATCTAGTGTACTATTTATAGTCTCTTAGCTTCTGTATTTAATGGCTAAGTTTAGGAATAAATTCTCAGAAAGAAACACGGCAAAGTCTCCAATAAACTATGCAATCAGTATTATCACTCTACGATAAAACAATAATTTCAATCCCAAAGTAACATGGATCACACCGTATGGGGTCAAATTTGACCGTAGACGTCTCTACGTGATGGGTACATTTTTTAGCATACGTCGACTAAAGTGAGGACATAACCTGGGCGTGGTGACAAAGGCGACGTCGCTTAAAGACTTAGCGCCTTCACTCAGAGGATGCTACCTACTTTTGTACTTTTTTTATTATTTCGAGGAAAAGCTTCTGTTATATAAAGGACACTTTAACATTGTAAAGGGGCATCATCATTATGCTCGAATAATAAAACTCTTTTCTCTCTCTCTATCTTTGTCTCTATCTCTAACGATTACTTCTCTCTTAAGTTGATATTATGTTTTTATCTTACAGATCTATAATAACAATATCGTCATTCTGATCTCTAGGTCATATTATATTTGATTACAATTTACCCTCATTTATTTTTGATTGCTTGCAAAGTATATCAACAACTTTTGAGCCAAACAATTTGGCGCCGTCTGTGGGGATTTCGAGAATCAAAATCATAGTTTGCACCTAGAGAACAACCGACAATCATTCTCTATACGACACAAAAACAAAAGATGGCCGAAAATAATGCAAGAATAAAAATGACAGTTGGTGTTACAGCCAATCTCTTGGTTTCTCTCAACGAGGCCGATGACGAAGGAATCTTGAATGCAACCCCTAGCACCACCCCAGGTGCAGAGATCTTGCCTTCCCAATCCGAGAATCTAACGATCTTGCATGAAAAAGGGACTTCAACATCTGCTGCTAAGGAAGCACCCTCGGTGGTCAAGACGCTACTGGAAGAATGGCTAACAAGTACCCTAAGTGGCTTGGTTGAGAAGTCACCGCAAAGTAACCTCAGGTGTACAGCAACAGTAGGCATCACTGCTGCCATGGGTGAACCCGAAGTTGTACGAGCAAATGACGAGCCCGTTGATACGCGAACCAACGATGGCACACTCACAGCCATTCCTAAGAAAATGGAAGAAATGGAAAATGAAAACAAAGCACTCTACGACTAAATGAAGGAAAATCAGGAGAGGGTAGACAAGATCCTCGGTGCTCCCAAGTTGCTACTAAAACACGACGTGGGAAGGTTCGTTGAATAACTGTATACCGAAGAAGCTGCCCCGCACTCCATCCCAGGTGCTCCCAAGATCCCCGGTGCTCCCAAGTTTCTACCAAAACGCGACGTGGAAAGGTTCATTGAACAACCATATACCGAAGAAGCTGCCCCGCACTCTATCCCAAAAACCTTCAAAATGCCGCCCTAATTGAGTGTATACGATGGAACCATAGATCCCGAGGACCATCTGGTCCACTATGTCACTACCGTGAGGGGGAGCGACCTATCAAAAGAACATGTACCATTGGTGTTGCTGAAGAAGCTCGGCGAGATGTTGACAAGAGGGGCCCTAATGCGGTACTCTCAGCTACCAGCTAACGCAATATCAACGTCCGAAGAAATGGCGGATAAATTTTTCACCGCCCATGCAGGTGCAGAGAAAGCGGAAGCAAGGTTCAACGACATCTTTGCCCTCAGGCAAACCACAGGAGAAGGACTTAGGGACTTCCTAGTAAGGTTTAACAGGGTAAGGATGAGTCTGCCAAACGTATCGAAAGGTATGGTTGTCGCCGCTTTCCAGAACGGGCTAAATAGGGACGGTTCGAGGGCAACTAAGAAACTGTTGAGCCGCCTTATCAAATATCCCCCTACCACATGGGGGGAAATCCATAATGCCTACTGTGCGGAGGTACGAGCGAACGAGGATGATCTTAATGGCCAACCCAACTGCTAACAACGATACACTCAGAAATAAGGAGGGATCGACACAATGAGGGTCGGCAAAAACAACCCCCACGCTTCAATAAAGATCGACACCAGCCTTACATCAGATCCTCTCATCCGCCTCCACCCGGCATACGGATGCACCACAGCGACACGTCGCCCCACTCCGAAATGAAAGAGGTATGCCCCATTTATTATCCGCCCATAACTTTTGTGTGTCTCCTTCAAAAATAGTGCACGCACTGGAGAAGCTGGGCACCAAAGTACAGTGGCCGCAGAAGATGAAATCAGATCCCACCACAAGGAAATCAAACGTCTTTTGTGAGTTCCATCAAGAATGGGGACACAAGATTGCAGACTGCGTAGGCCTATGACAAGAGGTAGTCAGAATGCTGAACCAAGGATACCTGAGGGAGTTGCTCAGTGACAAAGGGAAAACCAACTTTGCACGCGGACAAGAAAAACCCCACGGGTCGCCGAAGCCGCCTTCCCCAGCATGCACAATAAATATGATCATCTGAGGCGGTGACGACTTGGCTATCAATCACGTCAAGTTCACCACCACGCACAAGCTAAAATGGACCATCGCTCATGAACGTTATGGCGACTTCGAAGATAGTATCATCTTTGATAAGTCTGATGCCGACGGTTTGTCTTTCCCTCATTATGATGCTTTAGTTATCACTTTACGTATAGACGATATGGATGTTAGAATAATCATGGTTGACGACGGAAGTGGCACCTGCATTATCCATCCAAGGTTCCTCGTCCAAATGGGACTCGAGGATAAGATAATACTGGGTTGCATAACACTAACTAGTTTTAACAATGTAGTGGAACGGAAATCCAGAGAAATACCACTGCCAGTTTTAGCAGGAGGAGTCACGCTGGAAACAACTTTCCACGTGATGAACCAGGAAATTGCGTACAACGCCATCATAGGACGCATATGGATACACGCCATGCGAGCGATCCCCTAAAGCTTTTACCAAGTGATCAAATTCCCTACCACATGGGTAGTATTCTGCATTCGAGGCGAGCTGCACACCGCACAGGAATGCTACAAAATAGCTCAAGACTGCGCCCACACCAAATTGCTAAAAGGGGAGAGTGTAGAGGCATAGCAATCAGCCATGTCGGGGATTAAGGTTAGTCCAATGACGGACGCCATTAGAGATCCCGACATCACGGAGGCCTGTAGAGCAACGGTCGAAGATATCGATCCAATCCAATTGGACGACACCTTACAAAGAGGGACTATATCGGGCACGGCCTCACCAACCCAAGTAAGTATCATGAATTCCTAACTAACCATGCAGATTTATTTGCCTTTTCCCATACAGATATGCTGGGAATTGCGCGATACATCGCTATCCATAGGCTGAATGCCGATCTGTTGCAACTGCCTATGCGACAGATGAGAAGAAAGTTCAACGCACCAATTAATGAAGTGGTCAGCGAGGAAGCAGATAAGCTACTGGCCAACGATTCCATCAATACCCCCAGTGGGTCGCCAATGTCGTCATGGTAAAAACGAAAAACGGAAAGTGGAGAATATGTGTGGAGTTTACCAATCTGAACAAGGCATGGCCTAAGGATTCGTTCCCACTGCCCAACATCGACCAATTGATCGACGCCACCGCGAGACACGAACTGTTGAGTTTCCTAGATACCTACTCCGGCTACAATCAAATCATGATGGCCGAGGAGGAACAGGAGAAAATGACTTTCATCATACACCAGGGAATATATTGCTACAAAGCAATGCCCTTCGGGCTTTAAAACGCAGGGGCTACGTACCAAAGACTGGTCACTAAAATGTTCAAAGAACAGCTTGGTAAAACCATGGAAGTATATATCGACGATATGCTGGTGAAGTCAACAAGGAAAGAGGACCACATCGACCATCTGAAAGAAGCCTTCGAGATATTGAGAAGGCATAAAATGAAGCTGAATCCCAAGAAATGTGCCTTTAGTGTAGCTTCAGGGAAATTCTTAGGATTTCTCGTATAACAAAGAGGCATCGAGGTCAACCCAGATCAGATCAAGGTGATAGACGCCATACCTGAGATTTTGAACAACAAAAAATAGATACAAAAGCCGACGGGGTGAATAGCCGCCCTATCCAGGTTTATCTCACGATCCTCCAACAGGTGCCATAAATTCTTCAATGTGTTGAAAAAGGACAATGGGTTACAATGGAATGAAGAATGCGTTGAAGCCCTAAGAAAATTGAAAACAAATCTATCGTCACCACCACTGCTAGCCAAAGCAAATCTAGATGAGCCCTTGCTGGTGTATCTAGCCGTATCCGAGGTGGCTGTCAGCGCAGTCTTGGTCCGTAAAAATGAAGGTATGCAATATCCTATTTACTATATTAGCAAAACCTTAGTGGACACTGAAACGCGGTATCCACACCTTGAAAATTTAGCTGTGGCTTTGGTCGTAGCTTCACGAAATCTCCGACCCTACTTTTAGTGCCATCCCATAAAAGTAGTAACGGATCCCCCTGAGAAGTGTCCTACATAAGCCTGAATGATTAGGCAGGCTTTCCAAATAGTCCATAGAGCTCAGCGAGCACAATATTTCATATCACCCAAGAAACGTCATCAAGTCGCAAGATTTGCTGACTTTGTAGCCGATTTTAGCGTAGAGATACTACCAGAGACGGAACTATAGGCACGTCGTGCCCCCTCCAACACCGACCTATGGGCCCTCTGCACTGACGGCGCCGCGAATGCTTTGGGACTAGGATGTGTTCTCGAGGTCCCCACGGGCAAAACTATTCGCCAGTCCATACGATATCCCGAAATGACTAACAATGAGGCCGAGTACGAGGTTGTTATTGCAGGCATAAAGCTAGCCATCAAATATGGGGCTCGACGACTCTTGCTTTACTGCAATTCCCAACTCGTAGTAAACCAGGTCACTGAGAGTTACTAAATCAAGGAGCAGAAATTGCAAAAATACCAGTCGAAAATCCAAAGATTAATGGTTAAATTCGAAGAGTGACGCTTCGAACAAATTCCGTGGGCACAGAATGTCGAAGCATACGGTTTAGCAAAACTGGTTGCAGCCACTAAAAACTTCAACAAAGAAAGCGTGGTCACCCTCCTTCATTCAGCCATTAACCACACTGAGGTACTCTATTTAAATTTGACTTGGGAATGGTGCAACCAATTTTTGTCCTATTTTCAGGATGGGACACTCCCACTCGACTAAAAATAAGTAAAGAAGCTCCGCATACAGGCCGCCCGATATTGCCTAATAAATCACAAGCTCTATAAAAGAACATTCGGTGGACCCTTGGCAAAGTGCCTAGGGCCGCACCAAACAAAACCAGTACTCGAAAAGGTACACGAAGGTTACTGCGGCGCCCACGCATGTAATCGTGCCCTCGTATGCTGCATAATACGGGCAGGCTATTACTGGACCACTATGAAGAAGGAGGCTGCAGAATACGTTCAACAATGTGAATAATGCCAAAAGTATGCCCCCATGATACATCAACCAGAAGAACCCCTCCACTCAGTCACTTCCCCATGGCCTTTCATTAAAAGAGGGATGTGAAAGTACAAAAGGGGGGATGAATTGTCACTTTTAAAATTAATAGCAGATAAGTCGACTTAAAACGTTATTAGTTGACTCAATGGTATACTGTACCAGATGATAATGATTAAGTATAAAGATGCTGAAAGTAAATGCGTAAATATAAAGACACCCAGAATTTTTATACTGGTTCGGATTCAATGTGAATCATAATCCAGTCCCCTTGGGTTGCAAGGGATCTCTTTTCAAAATAATAATTTTCTTCTCCAGTACAGAGTGATATTCGTCGCTCAGTTGTTCTTCACTCGTTGATACAATGCCTCACCAGTTACTAACTCTCTTTCTATTTCTGACTTGTTACACAGTGAATCTAACTAGACTACTATGCTTGTTTGCAGCAAAATGAAGAGGGTTGTTTTGGTGTGTTCAAAGTATATGGATGGTACAAGGCACGGTGATATTTATACAGCAAGACTATGGCGGAGACTTGACAACCCAAGGGATTTGATCCTTGGAGGGTGTTGATTCCTTCCAAGAATAAAGCATTGATCATTGCTTTGATGACGATCTCTTTCCTTTTTTCTGGAGATGCGATTGACGGAGATGGCGGCCTTCCAGTCTTGTAGCTCATTCAAATCATCTGTTAGGGAATATTCAGTGATTTGCATGAGATCTGAGATGTATCTGATTTCCCAAGAATCATGGGAGACTTCCTGATTTGACGATGTGATGATGATCTTCTCCTTGTGTGCCAACGGCTTCTTTTAATGAATATGTACTTCCTTTTTTAATGCTTCAATCTTGATTTAGTGAGATGGCAGCTTGTCTTTTATCCTTGCTTCGCTTGCCTTTTATCCATGCTTCAGTGATTCCGCTTTCCTCTTTGAATATCTGCACATGTATATTAATTGCATCATTAAAATCTAATCTAACAATCTCCCCCTTTTTGATGATGGCAAAATTAATATACTGGGATAAACAATAGTTGACTTCCCTGTTTATATTCAGTTGAGTGGCATGATTTCTCCCCCTCAATGTGTAGTCAACTGGACGTGATCTCCCCCCTGTGTATGTGCAGTCGATGTGTTCTCCCCTTCATTAGGTGCAGTCAACTGGTACCTGTAAAGAAATATCAAACAGTTGTCTGGCAAATAGGTGCAGACTCTAGTCAACTTTCCTTTTCAGTAGTCGACTTGCCTTTTCAGTTTGTACTATGCCATAGCATAGTCAGATAATACTTAGTCGACTTGACCTGTGCAGATATACAAAAACATACAAAACATATACATCCTGCACACTTATTCATCCTGCACAAGATATCATATTATATATTTCTCCCCCTTTTTGACATCAGCAAAAGAGGGAGCACCAGCAAAACTAATATCCACAAGATTATCCACGGACAGAGCCCAAACACAACCAAAGTGTTAGAAACAAACAAAAATAATTATCTTAAAGCCACAATCAACCACGACACAGAAAATAAGTCAGAGTATTGCAAATAGCCTCCTTCATCTGATCAATGTTGGTGTTGGCAGCAACATGCATTCCATCCAATCTGTCACACACCTCTTTGAACGCTTTGACCGCATTCTCTCTTACTCTTTGCACAGCAACCCTAATTTTGGAGATATCAGACCATGTTTCCTTGGAGATAGCATGAATAGCATCCACAGTCAACTTGATGTCAGAGAGTTGAGACTCAACAGAGTTCAGCCTATCACTGAGATCTGAGGGAATAGGCGCGGATAGAGAGGCAGGAGTTGGCTTGATTTCTTCAAGAGTGGTTTTGACCCAGAACTCTTTAATAGACACATATCCCATGCTATCAAAGGCCCTAGAGTTGTAGCATTTTGACACAAGAATAAAATGGTAGTATGAAAGAGAAATTTGGTGAGCTTCCAGAATGTGGGTAATGGCCATCCCATAAGGAAGGCTGGTAGGATCTTTTGCGCTTTCAATCATAAAATTGATGACCCAGGAGGACAGCTTGATTTTGAGTT